>VZRN01006428.1:0-17202 GCA_013397935.1 Dasyornis broadbenti | reverse complement strand
TTTTTTTTTTTGTTTTTTTTTTGTTTTTAAATCCCCTACAACTCAGAGCAAAACATTAATTGGTGAGAAGTGCCAGATTTACAGCTCTAGAAAAAGCTGAGCTCGGTGTCTCCACAGGCCAGACACAAGGGGAAAAGCTTCCCCCATGCTGGACCATTCATGTAAGCAGCTTCCACACTCCAGGAACCACTTCTGGTGGGGAAGGAAGGGGTAAAAGGCAATGAGACTCATTTGACCTTTGCGGGATCCACCCTCAGCCTTTCTACTAATTGTTCCAAGGGATTTGGGGGCACAAGTTTCATGGGATCCTTGTAGAAGCCCATCCATGGGAGAGCTAATGCTGGCAGCCTCATGCACCATGGGGGACATGATGTCCAAACACAGCCAGATCTGATTCACCCTCTGTACCACCCCTCAACTCCCTCAGAAGGGCCTCAGCTGGGCCTCAGAAGAATCATTACCATTTATTTTCCTTCCTGCAGCGTTTTTCTCTCTTTGCAAACCCTCTCAGTCCCTAATTTCTCTCCACTTTTTTCCTGTGGTACTCATTTGTTATGGTGGAGTTGTTCGTAGCTGCTGTTTTAACTTTGGTGATAATTGGCTGTTGCGAAAGGTGAGGTCTGGGAAGTCAAAGCATCTTCTCAGTTATTGTAGAGTTGCTCATGGGCACCAAGCTGTGCGGGCTGGCTCTGCAGCAGGAAAGCCCATGAGACACGGAGGGTTTGGCATGCTCAGGTCGCTCTCCAGATAGTCCTGACCATAGGAAATGTAAGAGCAATAGCACAGCAAAAGGCACAACCAATAGGCAGCATGAGGTGAGGTCTGTGGAATCAGAGAGGTGGGGGTTGTGTTGTTGAGGAGATGGCAACCAAATATCACCCTGTTCTGGGGGGTCTGTGGGGTGGTGGCTTCACGTGTACCTCTGCTGCTCATTCCCACACCAGTGCTTTTCTCTTCCATGGTTGCTGCCAGGACATCCCCAGCCTACTGGGCTTGGGAGATCTAGCCCAAGGGAGGTGGCCATGCATCCCAGGCTCGTGTAGGACTTGGCAGGAGGTTTCTCCTCACCTGCAAGACCATGGCAAACATTGTGCTGCCTCCTCCTCCTCCTCCTCCTCTTCCTCTTGCCCCCAGCTTGAGCGCTCTGCAGGGCAGCCATCTTTATCTCAAATCTTCAGGTCTGGTTTGGACTCACAGGATGGTCCATGCTGATGTTTTAGTGCCATGCATGGAGACCTGAAGCAGCTTTGCAAGGCCTGGGAGGTTCTGGGAGTAGCACCAAGGATTCAGGGAGTTGGTTCTCCTGCCCTTCAGTCTTAGTTTGCTCGGTGCTGGGCATTAGCTCTGATGAGGGGAACATAGGCTTGCAGGGATAGCACGTGGCATCCCAGTATGCGGAGCCAGAGTGAATCTGGCAGGGGAACAGGCTGTAGGATAGGAACAGGCAGCAGGATGGGTGCAGGCACAAGGATGGGAACAGGCACAAGGATGGGAACATGCTAATTTGCTTGCATGAAGTTTGACAACAGAAACCTGATCTCAGGCTGGCAGTAGAGGCACCCTGGGCATGCAAGGAGAGAAAGTCCCAAAAGCCCAGCTCGAAGCAATGACTTGGGTTATATAGTTTTCTATAGAAACTCCTCACATAGAGACTCCACCAAAAGTTAGGGCAGGTGCTGATGCAAACATGATCAACAGCTTCAGTTTCTGCACATCTGCTCCCAGAGCTCCTGTTTGTGGGACAAGGATTGGGCTAAGATCCTGGGAACTGAGCAGCCCCACAGGGAGGATGCCTGGGATCACCCCTCCAGCTGCTGTGCCTTGGGAGCACATACATCACTGCCACTGAAGAGAGCTGGGATGAATGCAGAGGGACATGGATAAAAGCATTTAGGAGGGCTTTGCTCCTTTCTCCAAGCTGGCAGTGCACAAAATCCAAGGAGGTGATGAAACCCAACCACTCAGCATGTTTCAGTCTCCCAGATATAATAATATAGATGAGGTTTCCAACATCACCTCCCAGTTCAGTCTGGCCAGTCATCCTTCACCCTGCTGGGGAATTGCTTCTGCTGTTTTCAGTCCACAAAACCTCCTTCTCTCCCTGTCCCCAACAGCCACGTGTGCTATGAACACACACCAAACTCCACCCTAGGAGCAGCTGCATCTCAGCAGAGATTTGGAAACACACGAATGATGTGTCAAACCCCAACTGTCTTTGTTGTTCACCTTGCCTTTGCTAATCCTGAAATCTTCCTGGCTCTTCAGAGAGGCAGCAGCAAAAGAAGAGCATGGCAACAAACTCTCAGAGCAGGGAAAGTTGAGCTGGTGGAGCCTGGCTGTACTGGATCTGACAGCCAGGATCTGCCCCTGACCTTGGGCTGAATCCAGCCATGCCTGAGCACGGTGGGAGTTCCCATCTGGATCTCAGCTTTGCGGTCCGGGCCCTCCCCTGCCCATGGGATTAGCGGAGATACGGTTTCCAGGGAGGGGGAAGGAGCTAATGAACAGAGACAGGATAACGAAGCAGGTAAGGGTTTCCTGTACTTTAGGGCTCAGGAGGAAATCCTGCAGCTGGTGAATCTGGATACGATTAGTGTCCATTTCTCCCTGTGTAATCAACCCATCTGTTCATTCTTGCGCATCAGCCGCGCACGCCCCATTGCAGGCAGATGCCTCCCGGGCACTGCTTTCATCCCTGTCTGCCACAGCCACTCCAGGCAGGCTGAGAACAAGGCTTACTCTGAGCTGTGGCAGTGCCTGCTCTGCTCCCCGGTGGGCTCCCAGGGGAGCTGCAGCCAGCATGGATCCCAGCAAACAGCGGGACCGAGCCCAGGAACAGCCGCTGCTCCGGGGGAAGGGCAGGTGCTTGCTCCATAGTGCTTTGAGCAGTTCAAAAGGATCGCAGTGGCACACAGATAAGCTCAGCCTTCCAGGCTCTGCCTGCTCATCCCAGCTCAGCTTTACCACAAGCAGGTAAAGGTGGATTATGTTTGGCTGCCCGACTTCAAAGCTGTGTCCATCCCATGGGATCCTGAGCACAGGACGCACGGTCCCCACATGGTTGGGGCAGGGACTGGGCCCTCAGTCCTGCCCTGTAAGAACGCTGGTAAAGCTGATAGGTGCTTGTACAGGATCCTGAGTATTCATTTCGACTTCTTTCCTTTGCAATTTTGTCCAGCTATGCAAAAAACATGTAGCAGCCCTGCAGTGGCTTACAAGTGTCAGGTAGCATGCTGGCCTGGGCTGAAATGAAATCAAAAGAGGAGCTGGTGTGTAGATCATTGTTTTTTTGTAGTGCAATGGCTCAAGCTTTTGTGATCCTTTAGAGTCTTCTGGAAGGTCCAGCTTGGTGACAGAGTTGGGACAAAATCTACAGATTATAATTCCCAGTCCTGGTGTTGACCTACACTGAAATAGCTCTTACTGGTGGTCACTGCAGTGTCCTGGGGGATCCATCACACCAAGTGCTATCCACATAAAGATGAAGATGCTCCCTACCGTGGGCAGTTTCCGTGCCCAGCCCAGTCCTCCCCAGTGTGTGGTGTTCAGGGATCCAGGCACCTGAGCTCCTGCCATTTGCTGAGTGCCAGTGTCATTACAGACAGGAACAATCTCAGGAATGCAGCACAGGTTAAACATTTCATTTGCTTTCAAGGGCTACTTGTTGCTTCATTTCTAAATAGAACTTGTTCTCAGCCCCTGTTTTATTGATCTGGGCTGCTCTTTGGGTACTAAATATTTTGATTCTTGTTTAGTTTGGAATGCACTGGTTTGCCATAAGGAATAAATGAAAAGCAAAAGAAAACAGCAGTACTTGTTTGCATAGGCCTTACATTGTTCTGTGCTCTGCTGCTACTGAAATAGGAGTGATAAATCCCACTCCCTGGACAGAGGTTTTTTGGGTGGTGGCTGTGTGCAAACAAGGCTGGGGAAGATAAACAGAAAAAAATTGGGTTTAGGAAATGACAGTTGAGGATGGTCAATCAACTGATGGGTCAAAGCCAACACAAGAGCATCAATTAACAAAGCCATATTGATATTGTTTCTGCAAAGCATTTTTGCATCCACAAAGAGGGCTGAGAGCTGGATCTGTGGTCAAACTTGGCTGCAGTTAGGAATGTGTACAGTTTCTGTGTTGCAAAGGGAGACTTTTATAAAGGATTCTGCCTGTAGAAAATATGTCCACAGTTCCAGAAGGGCTCAGCCAAAAGGGTGATGAAAATGTGTCTGTTGGTGTCATCGTCAGAACTGCTGGAGGTGGGAACATTTGCTAATCTTGCTTATTTTAGGGGCCCTGCTTTCAGCAGCAGTTCAGTTCTGAAAACTCAGCTCTTAAGAGTCTCATACATTACATGCCTCAGACTAGACTAAAGAGGGATGAATTTTTCAGACTGTAGGTTCTTTCCTGCCTAATTATGATTTTCAGCTTCTTACGATTTGGTCTTTGCATTGTATAAACGTGACATAGAAGAAATAGCTGTGACATTGCCTGGTGTTTTCTGTTCCAGCTGGGGAGGAAGCAGCTAAACCTGCAGGGTTTCAGAGCTTGCAGAGCTGCTGTGGAAGGAGAATTTAGTTCCATGTTTCAAAATCAAACCCAGTTCCCTGAGTAATCTAAACTGTCACAATTTCTCTTCCTCCAGCCCCCCCAGGCCTGGGGATGGTGTCAGTCTTAGCAGGATTGTTCTATTAATGCCAAACATGAATTCAAGGCAAACAACCCTCATTAGCTCCAGTGGTTACATCTGTATTGGAGCCTTTCAGTAGGTTAAAATCTCTGCTAGGGGTTTTGACTTTCCTGTTCTATTGCCTCAATAGACACAGAAGGTGCCTGAAGCTACACAAAATGGCTTTTAGATGAGCTCAGAACTGGCCAAAGGCTAAACTGGTTTGGCGTGCAGGATTTGTGGCAGCTGCAGCTCCAAATCCAGCCTGAGATGGGTCCCAGTGATGTGGAAAGTGAAGCCACCTCTCACTTCAGCAGATGGAGAGGTCTGCCACCATCCAGCTTCTGGAAGAGAGAGGAGAAGCTGCCCTGGGTGCGAGCAGTGCTCCAGAGCAGGGTGGGATGTGGGTCACAGACAGACTGCTGGGCACATACTAAAAAGACAGCAATGTTGTCAAAAACCCTGGCTTGGGGTGTTTCTTTGTTTCCTTGATCTGGAGCCCCATAGCTGTGTCTGTGATACAGCAGTTCCATCTTCATCCTTGGTTGGAGAATCAGGCAGGAAAGGGCTTGGATAGACTCCGGCCGTTTGTGCTTCTGAAGCTCTGTACCAACAGTATGAATAATGTATGGGAGTTCAATTCTTCTTTCCCTGGCCGAGGGCAAGGTGTCCCAGTTGATAAGAACTGGGAGCCCAGTCTTGTTAAAGCCAGACTTAGAACTTCATGAGATCCACTGCCTCAAGCAATTTCATTGTTCAAAGCACATTTGGTTAATTAGTACATTAACTAATTAACCTTCTTTGTATCCCAGGTAGGGAATATCTGTCTCCCAAAGGAGGAAACGGCAAAGTGACTCACTAAGGCTGAATGCAAGAGCTCAGCAATGCAGCTGTTAAGTCTGTTTTTTTCTGTCCCAAATGATTTTGTTGTAGCTGCTGCTGCCTTATGCACATAATTTCCCTGAGACAGAAATGGAGGAGTCCTAAAAATTCCCGAGAGAGCGCTCAGGCCCAGTGAGGGAAGGTACCATTGGACAAACCTGGAGGAGAACTGAATCCATCCAAATACGCAGAGGAGGCAATTTGCTTCACCCACATGCACCAGCTAAGGAATAAAACCAAAACCACTTCTCCTCATTTTCAAGGAAAGTTTTTCTCACCACCTTTGCTTCTCACTCACATTTCCATCTACTCTAAATTGCATAAGCAAATGACAAGTGTGGGGAGGAGAGAGCACGCAAGGAATGACAGTGGGGCTGTTTGTACAGGCTCACTGGGATGTGGTCAGAGCAGAAGGATAAAACCTGAAAGGATGTAAACAAACAGCCAGAGGGGAAACTTGATGCTGAGGAAGTCCTTCAACTCCAACACATGATGATGAGCAGCTGATTTCCACAGCTTTGCAATGTGGTAGGAAAAAACACTGAGCTGAAGCACAAGCGTAGAGTTCTTTGGCTTGCAAGACCCATGGCAGCACCACAGACCCTTTCTCATGAGCCCTGATCTCAAACAGAAAGGGGAGGCTTGTTCTCCCCACCCAGCTCTGAGTTGAAGGCTTTCTGTTCGTTACCTACTGTCAAATGAAAATTTTCAGCAGCGAGGATGTGTGTGCAGAGGAATGAGAACCAGCTCCTGCATGTAGGGATACATCCCTGAGGAAGAGAATCTCATGGGGTTTAATTATGGGGCCACGTGCCTTATCAGTCGCTGGCTTCTGATCAGCCCAGGCAGCCCCAGCCCTTCACAACTCTGGAATGTCAAGGGAGTGTCTGGAATGAGGGCCCTGGTGAGGTCACAGCAACAGCACCTGCAAGCAGAAGGCATCAAAGCAAGTGGCCTGTCCTGTGGAAGGGATCCTTTCACAACCACCGGTTAATCCTCCACCGATTTACTGAGCCCACAGCAGCCCATATTGGAGGCTACAAAAATATCGCTGTTCAGCAAATCCTCCCTTGTCCTTTGTGAAGCTCCAGCATTTTAATCATGTTCACACCTCCCTCTCCTGACACAAACCATCTCAGCTCCCCCCCAGGTCCACAAAACCTGTGTTTTCTTGGTCTCATTCCCTTGCCTACACATCAGGCACTCACCCCTCCATAAGCTTCCCCAACAACCCCCGTTGCTTATTCTCTGTATTCCCTTCTTTCCCCCCATGCACCCCCCATTTGAGTAAGATTTATTGAATAACCATCTAGTGCTGAGGGGCTACATGCAATTTTGGGTGTGATATTGATAGATTCAGCTATCCCAGCCCCAGGCATGTCCCAGTTCCATATTTCTCTGTCTCAAGACCACCAGGAAAGTGCTGCTGATCCAGGGGCCCTGTTATTGGGAAAGGAAAAAAAAGCCCGTCTTGTAAATGTGTCCTGTAAATGTGCCTTGTCCTTCTCTGTTCATTTTCACTCAGAGTAAGGGTCAAAACAGAGTTCCTCAGGTTGTCAGTGTGGGTTCGAGAAGAGAGTATTGGTGCCAGAGCAGCTGGAATTGGTTTTCATTCTTATCTTCAGCCTGACATACTGCCTGTGGCCATTCTTGATCTATTCCTATAGGCATCCAGAGCCCTTTGTTCTTCATTCTGCAACCTGTCTTGCTGGTTTTCCTGGAAGAGTATTACACAAGAAATGCACTATTCTTTCCATGCAAAGGCATTTTCAAGCAAACCTTGTCTTCCCAAAGCCTAGTAAAATAAACCAGACTTGGATCTCTCAAATTCTTTCAAAATTCCCAGACTTTGAGGTTAATTCAAAGTGCACAAACCTACCTGTGGGGTCATGTGGCTCCACATCAAACCCATACCAGAAATCAGGATATCCTGAGCAGGCTCTCAGTGGAGTTTGTTACAGATGATGCTTATTTTCAGGGACATTTTAATAAGCCTAATCAATCACAGAAAATTACTAATAAATCTATAACTGGAAATCTGAGATTGCTTTGAAAGAAATTGGTGAGGACTGGATATTCAGGAATAGTAGTTATTAAAAGAAATTCTCAAGATTTCAGCTCTCTTCACAGGATAATTCATTGGCATTGTGCTTCTGCTCTGACTCTGTATAGAAATTACCCTCCCCACTGACTCAATAAAGCTGAGCAGGTCCAGCCTCCCATGCTGAAATTTATCCCATGTGAACATGTCTCAAAGTGCCTCGTCCTGTTGCCAACCTTCCTTACAGGATTTTCCTACAGGTCCTGTAAAATCTTCAGAACTGTGCTGGGTTTTGGCATTTCCAGTTCCCTGCATCCCTAGGGTTTGTAATGGCAAGATCTTACCCATCCCAAATTGTGGGAATACTGTGATTTTCACTGCTTGTCCCGCTTACAGAAGCAGAAAGCCCGGGGGATGTTTGATTTGTGTCCTCCTAAGGGTGTTCCCATGCTGGCTGCTTCCAAACAGGTTCGTGAGGTGTTTGCCTTGCACTAAAAACATCTCATTAGTTTTGGTTAGGATTTGGAGAACCATAACATTTGTGGTGGAAGGTGGGATTCATAAATTGGCATTTTATTGGATGCCAACTGGGACCACATCCCTCTGCTTTAGGGACATGAGGGTCCAGTGAAAGGTATCTCTGGTTCCTCAAGCCATAGGCATGTTGCCCGTGTGGGCAGCTGTGGTGCTGCTCAGTGGAAGGGCAGGAAGATAAAGTCGTGGAGCTCACAAGGCTTTTTGTGGGCACAAGGTCCCACTGGAGAGAGCCTCTGTTTCCAAGGCAGGCTCATCCTGACGGGAGCGAGCAAGGAAAGCTGGGACTGCTGTTCCCGCAGGTGCCGTTGGGATCCGGATTGGAGAGGCCACACTGTCCCCAAGGCTGGGTTCCTCTCCCCCTCCCTGCGGGTGTTTTTTACACCGTTTCCTGCCCAGGGAAGTTCAGGAGTTTGACGTTGCTGGGTTGGTTTCCGCTCTCCTGCCCGGCTCTCTTTGGAAGCTCTCGCAGAGCTTGGCAGTGGCCAGGCTGGGCCAAGCCCCACAGGAGGGATGGAGGTGCCAGCCAGGCCCAGGCAGGGAAGTGGAACCCATGTCAGGCCGGACAACTCGGGCTCCACCGGCCTGGGAGAGCTGGAAAACCAGCCCTGTGTCCATCCCTCCAGCTCCATCCTGCTGTGGGACTGGACAGGACTGGCAGCAGGAAGGAGGATGTGCCTGGGCATGGCTGCAGAGCTTTTGGGTTCCTACCAAATTGACGGCCTCCCCTCTCCCCCCTCATCCTTCCCGCCTGGCCTGCATGTCCCCTCCCTTTCCTTCTCCCTCCCATCCCGCAGCAAACAAAATGGCTGCTTCATGGCCATTTTGTTTCCTGTCCGGAAGGAGGAAGCGGGGATGCTGGGACTTGGCTCTTTTTTGGAGGCTGTGGCCATGTCCGAGCCCAACTCTCCCGCCTCTATGTGGCACTGGCTGTAGCAAGAGAGAGAAAGGAAAAAAAAAAGAGGGGAGGGGAAAAAAAGGACATTTTGGAACGAGACCAAAGGCAGAGGCAGAGAGTGGGTAGTTTTGGTGTATGCTGAGCACTGAAAATGCCTGGAATTGTCAAACTGAGCTTTTGTACGAGCAGTGTAAGGGCAACTTGGTGCATGCAGAGCTGCGGGGCTGCACGGAATAGCTGGATGGAAAGGTTTGTTTGCTATATTCAATAAAACAGCCCTCCTTTCTTCTGGATTTATAAAGTACCAAAGAGCTCTGTTGTCTTAATTTGTTTTTGGCTGGGTGGATGGTTTTAGACATCGGCTTGGTATGACCAGAGCCGGTCATTGCCGGACGGTAGCATTTTAACCTTTTGTGTGTCCTCTTGTTGGTGGTGCAAACCGGATCTGACCTTTCTGCCAAGCTGGCACTGCCTGGATTTAGCTGATGTAATCTGGAGAATATTGTTTTAGGGATTTTTCGTTTATTGCCTTCTTGCCTTGGAAGTTTTAATCTCGGGAGTAAAAACATCTTAATTTAAATATTTAAAGCAATAGCTATTCTTGGCTTTTTAAGCCCTTGTTTTTCTCCCAAGGCTGGAGCTGTACTGTGCGCACAAGCTGTTTACTGCACTCTGTGTGTATCCTGCACACGTTAAGGTGTGATACACGACAGAAATACCATCAACAGGAACACGCCTTGAAAGTTTAAAGCAACTTGGTGGTGTTGCCATAAAATTTTGCGCAGAAGCAGGGCAAAACCACCAGAACATGCACCAAATAAAAGTGGGGGTTTTTTTTAAGTGATTCTGCATTTCCTTCAGTAGGCTGGATGTCGTGGCATTAGTAGCCACATCATTTTGTTTGTGGACGCTCCAAGGAGCAGATCCCTGCCTGGTGGCACAGGGGGTTCGGGCTCTGGTAAGGTGTTGGAATGATCGTCCTGCTGTTCCTTGAGTGGCTTTCCAGATGTGGAGAGGAGCAGACACTTGCAGAGCAGAGCTGGGAAGGAGAGCAGAAAGAGGTAAAATCACTTTTCTTGCACAGAAAGGTGTTTGATTTGCCTCCATATCCCCTTTGCTTATTTGCAAACAGACAATAGAGAGAATGGCAGGGCCATGGTGGTCCTGGAGCTGAGGCTGCACAGGTAGGTGCTGGGTGGGTGCTGCTCAGTGCAAATTTAATATTTTAGTCCAAATTTACGTTAGAGGTGGATGTTACTTTCACTCCTTTCATGAGCAGCTTATGAACTGAACAATGAGAAGGAAAACTTCTTGTTTGTATTAATAAAATAGTTTTATAATTTTAAATAGAGTTTTAAATAGTTTTATAGAGTATTACAGAAAAAAAAATCTTTCTTTGGATTTTTGAGTTAACTTATATAATTGAGTACAGAACAGGTAAAAATAAGCCTGAAGGATATTTTTTTCCTCTTATTTTTAGTATTTAGTGAAATTACTCTGTGAAATATCAGTAGCACCTGTCTTTTATGACAAAACTTCTGGGATTTTTTTCTTGCTTCAGGACAGGGTAAGTTATATACAAATTTCCAAGGAAAATACATAAAGGTTTAGAAAAGCCATTACCTTTGTAGCCACCTCTAATAATGCATTTAGGAAGGGTTAATAAAAGATAAGTCATATAACAAGCAGGTTACAAATGCTTGTATTATAAATAACAATATCAGATTGATAAATAATGATCCAGATGTTTAAAAACATCTGATAGGACTCAAGACAGCCCCTAAGTGATGAGCAGTTATTTATAAAGATACCTGCTAATTGCTTAATAATATATGCAGTGACAAAGTTGAAGTGAAGTAACTCCCTATGTCATTAAAAGTGGTTGGAGTACAAGCATTGCTGAGAGACAGGGGCTGTTGCAGGATTGAACTTTAAATATTTTTACTTCAATTTCTCTTTCTCTATTCACGATACTTTTGATTAACTGTTTCAAAGTGTGGTATTTGATACTGACTTTGGGATGGGGTGTTTGGGAAGACGGTTAGCCTTGCTTTGCTGAAAGGTTCCCCTGGCCTGTGAGATGTTAAAAACAACTTGTCTTCATGGCTAGTTTGGCAAATGTAATTTTTTATTGCTTTCCCATGGCACAGGGTGTGTCAAGATGGGTTTTTGGGCTGTTTTCTGCTTTCCGTGCGAGAGGGTTCCTTGCTGCTGGCCACATCAGCCGCTCCAAACAGCGCTGTGGGTCCCTGCAATGTTGGGGAGTTATTGAAAACCTTCCATGCTTCTTTTGGCTTATTTTGGGTTAGATTTTTACTTTTTTTTTGTCTGTTTGGTGTTTATTTTTCCATCCCAGCCAGGTTGCAAGGACATGAAGCCAAGGGAACAAAATGGCCACACTCGGCCATTTTGTGCCAATGCCGCCATTCCAGGGAGTCGGAGCCAGTTGTGCCCCAGCTTCAGGAGGCTGAAAATCCTCTTAGAGACTCAGGGTCCTAGATATCCTACTGAGAAGCCCTCCCTATCCCCAGCATGTTTTGGCACCGACACAGGACCGCGGCTTCACAAAGGCTGAAAGCGGTGTCAGCTTTTAAAGCAGAGACTTTGTTGTTTTATGGTTTCCTCCTCCTCCCTCCTCCATTTCTTTCAATACTCCTTAATAAACCAGATCAGCTCCTAAGAACTTCAGAGCCTTTCCAGCTTCTCTCCGATGTGGGCTCCTTTTTAAAGGCAGACACTTGGCCGTGCTTAGGTATCTCTGGTACAAAATTACTTTGAAATTTGGGGGGCATCATCTTTGGTTTTCTGCTGGGGTCATCACAATACACCCTGAGCCCTGATAAATGAGGAGCAGTTTAGGTCACCTCTTGATTCCAAAAACAAGTCTGAAAACAGGACTGGAAATGCCATTTTTATTCCAGCCTGGAGGGTCTTGCTGTGAAAAAACATATAAATCCTTTATCTGTCGGTTTTCCTCACCCCTCCAAGCACGTGCAGACAGTGGGACCATGTAGTAACACACTCTGTGCACAGGGACCTTTTTGCACTGTCTTCAGAGAGTGATCAAGTGTTTACACATAAAAATCAAATTTGACCAAATTTGAGGGACCAAATTTATATGAATCTGGAAAGGGAAAGTTACAGGGCCACTGCCTCAAGGCCTGCACAGAAAATGGTGTTTCTCAAAGAGGTCCTGTTCTTGGCAATCAAGTGTCCAAAAATCTTCCAAAAACTGGGCTTAATCTCAGAAGGCAGTGAGAGGCTTTGGGTATGGGCCTCTGACTCCTACAGGCCCTGTTGGCTATTTTATCTAGAATTCTGTATACCTACATCACATGCAGGCAAATTTGGGCATGTCTCCTTCCTTTCTCATCTTTTGTCTTGATGGTTTAGACCTCGGGCCAGGAGGAGAGTGAATTCCTGTCATTGCAATTTGTGTAGGACAAACAAGTGTGACAGCGATACTTAGGGTAGGATGCTCTTAGTCATCCTTACTGGGTATAAAAAATCCCCCTGTTTGATCCATAAATCCTCCTGTTTGACTCCTTTCTTCACAGATCCTGCCAAGATCAGGATTCCAGAGTCAGCAGCTGGGTATTCCCAAAACCTGTACTCATTAAGACAATCATTATAATTAAATCTTCTGTTTTCAGGATTACTTATAGAAGTCAGAATGGATCTTTTTCCCCTCTCTCCATGTATAATTACATCGGTGTGATCTTAGAATTATTTAATGTGATTTCCCACCTACAGTTTCAGATTGGCCCAAATGCCTGTTGTCTGCAGTGGTATCACGAGTGACCTTTTAAATGCCTGCCTGATACATCTGACTTATGTGCTTAAAGTAATGCAAGACACCAGACTGGCAATCAGGAAACTTGTTCTTCCAGGTCAGGTGCTAAAAGTCTCTTTGGAAAAGATGAGCATCCTCTGCTGCTGTGCATCACCCAGGAATCATCTGGCCCACCCACCTTCCCAGTCCCTGATCTGTGCTTCTTGCCACCCTTCTGCTTGATGCTTGTGGCAGCAGCTTCATTTTTGGGAAGCTGAAATATTTTAGTCTAAACTAACCCTTCTGTCCCCAAGGAGCTGAGCAGTGACAGACCTGATGGACCTTTGAGCCTGGTTGTAACCTCACCGAAGCTCTGGCTGGTGCGCATGTGCTGAGGAGGAACGTGCAACTCTGTGCATCATTTTCTATGCTGATAAAACAGGAGGACTAGCATTTCCTATCAGGAGGGTGTTCTGGATGCACTTGACACCACGGGTGGACTGAGCACTTCAGTGCTGTAGGAACCAGTCCTGCCACCTTGAGTTTTTGACGTTATTCATACCCTGTCACACCAGGAGAGGCCTGGGCCAGATGGTCCAGCACATTGGGTTATTCCCTGCAAAGGATCAGTTTGTCAAAGGAAATTAAGAGAATTACCTGGACTGTGTTGAACTGTCAGTGAGGATAACGTGTGGAGAGCTCCAGAACAGGGCACTTCCCAAAGCTTTCTGCAAAGATACCCTGGTACCTGAGGCCATCCTGAACTATCACAAGGATTCCAGCTACAGTAGTTCACCAAAGCTTTGGGAATGTTTAGGCTGTAGCCTGGTAGCTGTGGCAGCTTTTATCCCTTTGGAAATTTCTGCCTGAGCCCTCATCTCTCCCAGCACAGCACTCAGCAGACGCTTGTGGAGCCTGGGGACATCTCCTGCTGACCTCCCATGGGAAATTGTCCTTTGGGTCTGTGATGGGCTGCACGTGCAGCCTGCTTGGCATGGCTCCCTCGTCATTAGGGCTTCCTTTAATCTCCAGGGGGAATTTCTTCTTGCAAAAGAGCCTCACATGTTTCTTTCAAACTACCAGATTAATACCTTGCATCTGTATTTGGGTGTACAGAGAATGAGGAAGCCTCAGAAGGTGAGCCAAGGGCTTGGGGGGAAGCCAGTCTGTCTCGGATCCATGCTAATACTGCCTGGCTGGGCTGGAGCATTAGAGGGACAGCACAGCTGCATGTTGGACTCATTTGTTTAGGAAATAAGATCTGCCTTGATGTACTCAATACCATTACATTTGCAGCCTAAAAGCTTCCTTGTACTCAGTTATTTCTAATCTGCTCAATTCCCTGGAGTGCACAGCAGCTAAATTGATGGATTCTCTTATCTGGTCTGGCAGGTTTGTTCTAGATATGCTGTGTGTTCAGGAGGTGAGGTCAGCCTGGCTGGGTATGCTTGGCGCTGCTGCAGCTTCCTGAGAGCTCTGCTGTCTCCATGTGTGGCCCTGGGTTCCAAGGGCACGGCTGCTGCTTCTGTGCGCCCTTGGGTGCATGAAGTTTGCAGCCAGTGTGATTACCAAGCTCAAGGTATAGTCCAAGTGGACTGAAGGAGGTTTGAAGAAGGAGAAGGAGCTCCAAGACAAGGTTGGGTATGACTCCTCTCCCCTGACATCAAGAGTTCTGATGATTTTTTGTGCATTTCTCTTCACAGGACCTGTGGAGCAGCCGATGCCCAACTAAGGATCATCTCAGTGCCTAGATAAGGCTCATCCCAGTGACTGGAGAAGGATCATCTCAGTGCCATAGGCTGCCACAGTCTGAAGCTGTCCTTGAGGCTGAGGTAGTAGATTGAATAGTTGTGGAGTCCAGTCCTCCCTCTGAGCTAACTATACAATCTACTGTCTTTCCTAAGGAGACAGTCAGGTCTTCAGGTCTCCTCATCCACTTCTACACCAGGTGTGGTGCAAGTAAAGCAGATCTGTACCTGTGATCCGTCTGTTCTGCTCTATGGAGGTGAGGTAGTAGGTTGTATAG
Organism: Dasyornis broadbenti; assembly: GCA_013397935.1. Classification (NCBI taxonomy): domain Eukaryota; kingdom Metazoa; phylum Chordata; class Aves; order Passeriformes; family Dasyornithidae; genus Dasyornis; species Dasyornis broadbenti. The sequence continues at coordinate 2,382 of VZRN01006428.1, read as the reverse complement.
TTTGGTGGGAGGGATTTGATCCCATTTCAGGTGATAACTATACAGTCTATTGCCTTCCTTAAAGAGCAGCAAAACCACCGGAGGAGCTCCCAAGGCATCATGTCTTATGTTGAGGATCCAAAAAAACAACATGGCATTGTTAAACAACTCAGTTTCTCTTATGGCATGCAGGATTGCATTCTTCCAGGAATTGCTTCATGCCTCAGGCATTGGAGCATGGAGGCACCTGCTTCCAGCAAACCCACCTCTAAGGTGCAAAAGAACCAGGGCAATGTGTCCGTATAGCAACTTCCAATGTTCAATTCAGTTCTTTTTTGCAGGAGATGGGTTCAAGTTGTGAAGTGTTTAAGTGTGTTGATCTTTTCTGGTCTGTGCTTAGGTCTGGAGGGGAGCAGATAACTTTGGTATAAACGGGACAGATTTGAGCTCATGATTTAATTTTGTTGTGCCCAGTTCTGAAGTTTGGGTTCAGAACCAGACCCAAGGGCAAGCTTAGCCTGTGGACTCAGAGCCCTGGGAGCTGATCAGATTTGGCTGCTTGGCCCCTGCTCAGGAAGTGCATTTTATTCTGGACAAGTTCCCAGTCTGTCCCATGGAACAGAGTTAGGGGGTGGTTCTTTCTGATCTGATAATCCCTATCAACTGAACTCACTCACATGCAAACTCTGGGGGGAAGTTTAGCGCTCCGGGGTATTTACACAGGATAAGCCAATGATTCAGACTCAATCTTGTCCTAAAGTGGAGACAGGTAGGAAAGAGACATGAGCCTAAGGGAGCAAGTCCTAATCCTTCTGGGTTCTCCCAGAAGAAGCAGAGACCTGACAGCAGACATGCGAGACATCATCATGCTTCAGACCTCTGGCCCTTGGCGAGGGACATAGAATTGTTAATTCTTCTCTTTCTTAGGAGCAGATGGGACTATCCCTCTGCCATTTTCCAAAGTAAGTAAGATCAAGACCACAAGTGGAGCTGTAACACGATCAGAGCTGCCTCAGGAAGGGCATTTCAGGCCTTTATCACGATCATCTCACTGCCAGGGAGACGCGTGAGATCTGAGACATCAGGGAGCGAGGGCAAGCAGAGGACACCATCTCAGATGAAGTGGGGACAGAGAGCAAAGAGAAACTGAAGCCCTCAAATTTCACCCTGAGCAAAGCACAGGGAGAGGCAGACCCGGCTGCTTGGGCCATGGGAGTCCCCAGGATGAAGCAGCTCATTTCAGTCTCTCTGCTGGAACAGGGCGTAGCTGCAGCAAGGCTGGGATACAGCTGGTGGGTGGGGATGCTGCAGTTCCAAGCAGCGAAGGAATGCAGCCCTCTCTCCATAAATCTGGCTTTTCAGCAGTCCTGGCGACTTGCTGTGCAAGACTACAGCTTGGTCCTCTGAGCTGCATTATTATCCTCCAGCTGCCTGCTCAGGTGGAGGGCTCCCACCTGCAGATTGCTTGGAAGGTACCAAAATAGCACCACAAGCATGGGAACAGGGCAGCATATTCACTTCATCTGGAGAGGTGTCCCCTGGAAAAGAGCTAGTCCCATGCATCCCAGATGGAATCTGTTCAATCCTTCTCCATGGCATTGATATTAATGCAGAGAATCTCAAGCAGTGGAACTTCGTGAGCTGGAAGCCATGAATAAAATATGAGTGGAGATATTCTCTTGTGAAAATAAAATTGGTTTGACTTTTTTAAAAGTCTTTTTATTGCCATGAAGTGAGCTTGGCTGGTGAACTGAGACCTCTAGATGAGTGGCCACTGTTCCTGACTGACCAAAATCCTGGGCATGACAGGGAAGCCACAGCCAGGATACAATGAGGATGTGGGGCACACTGGGTTGGCCTAGCAGCTGAGACCATCTGTTTTGGCTGTCAGGAGGTGCTTTCCTAACACAAATATTCAACACAAATCCTACACAAAACCCAACCTGATTCCTCATCCTCATTCAGCCCAAGGGCTGCAGGTTGCGCTTTCCTCTGCCCTGGGTAGTCCTCATTATAAACATGTTCATAATGTTGATAGCAGGAGGAGGAGAACACATGACTTCTAGGGTCCACCAACCAAATAAATCTCATCAAGGGCTAAGAAACCAGCCCAGGTAATACTTAATTTCTCCAGTGCTTCCTGGCACAAAGAAAGAGGGCAGCTTTGCCCAGAAGGAGGGTAAGCACACTGGCTGAGCTTATACTTATGGATATGTGGGACACGCACCTGACTCACTGGCCAGGATCCCACAGCACGCGGCACTGGGACAGCAACATCAAGCCTGACCACAGTGGCAGGGTGAGACAGGCACCTTCTTTTAGTAAAAGCAGGCAGGAAGTAAGACCAAGAACGGTGGGTCCCCATCACAACACTGTGGGACGAGAGCACTTTCAGCCCTAACA
>VZRN01006414.1:228817-241882 GCA_013397935.1 Dasyornis broadbenti | reverse complement strand
CTCTCCATACATCAGGTGTTGAGAATTCTTTCACCTATGGAAATAGGTGAAACACAGGCATTTACTCTAAATTTTGGCTGAAATACTTCTGTAAAGTTTTCAAGGTGTGTTTTGGCACTTGGACACTTGCATTCCCCTTGATATTCCACGGTATATCTTGACATCCTGATTCCCATCAGTTTTTTATCATTCTAATTCCGAAAAAAGGTGAGCTTTTTAAGCCTTTTATCTTATTTTTTTACCAATCAAATATTAAAATACTCTTAATCTTCCCAAACGCTCCCTCCCCCTCCAACCCCAGCAGCTCAGCTTTAATAGATAACTCGCAGGTAACAATGAGGAATTTTATTGGAGTTTAGGGATAAGGACAATAATCTTGCAAGACAAATACACATTCATCAGTGCAAAATAAGTTATANAAATACACATTCATCAGTGCAAAATAAGTTATAAACCATAAAACTATAATTTGTGCTTCCTGTTAGAAAAAGAGGAATAATTGGAGGAATACCCCAGAACCATTCTGTGTGATTTCTCCCGACAGCCTCATGGCTGCAAAGGGAATTCAAGTTTGAGGCTCCCGCTCCTGGTTTCCTTCCATGGAAGATGAGACTGTGGGGTCTATTTCTCCTGGATAGATATTGTCATTGAGGTTGTGAGGAACTGTGGAAGAACCTACAGAAATTATGAGGATCAGGGACAAATACAATTATATTGATGGAATATCTCTAAGTTTAGATGAACAGTTTGCTTCCACAAGGGCATGGAGTGGTAGGACAATGGGGAAAGGCTTTAAGCTGAGAGTAGGGTCAGATGGGATAATGGGAAGAAATTCTTCCCTGAGAAGGTGGTGAGGCCCTGGCACAGGTTGCCCAGAGAAGCTGTGGCTGCCCCATCCCTGGAGGATTTCCAGTCCAGGTTGGATGGGGTTTGGAGCAGCCTGGTCTAGTGCAAGGTGTCCCTGCCCATGGTGTGTTGGACCAGATGATCTTTAAGGTCCCCTCCAACCCAAACCATTCCAGGATTCCCTGATGCCATGAGCTGCACTTCTTTGATGCCAGCAGCGGTTTAACATCCTCCTCCTGCACTTCCCCAGCGCTGCCCTCACCTCCTTGTTCCTCAGGCTGTAGATGAAAGGGTTGAGCATGAGGCTGACCACGGTGTAGAAGACAGAGGCCACCTTATCCCGGCTGCTGTGCCGGGACGCCGGCTGCAGGTACATGAAGAACAGTGTCCTGTAGAACACGGACACAGACAACAAGTGGGAAGCACAGGTGTGGAAGGCTCTGGCCCTGCTGGGCGCCGAGCGCATCCCCAGGACGGTGTGGAGGATGCGACCGTAGGAGAGCAGGATGACCACGCTGGTGCCCAGCCCGTTGGCGGTGGCCAGGGCAAAGATGGTGACCTCTCTGCCGCGGGTGTCGGAGCACGCCAGCCTCAGCACGGGGCTGACGTCGCAGAAGAAGTGGTCGACATGGCGGGGCCCACAGAAGGAGCCCCCAAACATGAGGCTGGTGTAGATGAGGGCGCTGATGGAGGCCACGAGGTAGGACCAGGCCACCAGCTGCCAGCAGGCGCGAGGGGACACGACCTTGACATAACGCAGGGGGTGGCAGATGGCCACGTGCCGGTCGTAGGCCATGGAGGCCAGCAGGTAACACTCGGCCGTGACAAAGAAAGCAAAGAGGTGGAATTGTGCCACGCAGCCGGCCCAGGAAATGGTTTTATTCCCAAATAACAGGCCTGTGAGCATTTTTGGGGAGATGACGGTGGAGTAGCAGACATCTGCCAGGGAAAAATGGGTGAGGAAGAAGTACATGGGGGTGTGGAGGTTGGGAGCCACCCAAACCAAGAACATCAGCCCGATGTTCCCTGCCAAAGTGACGATGTAAACCAACAGAAAGAGCCAAAAAAGAGGGGCCTGCGCCCAGGGAGCATCTGTAATTCCCAGGAGGAGGAATCTGGGCTGCGTGTAGTTTTCTCCCATAGCCGGGTGTTACCTGCGGAGGCAAAGGGAACAAATGCATCAGAACAGTAAACCCCAGAGTTTCTATTTTGGGCCATATTTAACTGCAAGCAGTCACTGTTTTAATTGCTACATTTTGGTATAGTCCATATATTTTCCAAACATAAATTCTATACATTTTTTACTTTTCATTTGAGGTGCTTAGAAAAGAACACACAGCTTGAAGTAACACGACTGGCATATTTGTTTTTCTGTGCTTGGATGCATAAAAGTATGGATTTATTCTGACACGTTAATTAAGAATGAAGAAAAGAATCAGATATTTATTCCCTTTTGGTTTGAAAGAAATTTGTTTCAGCAGCTACCTTGGAGGAACCTCATCAGAGATCACATAAACCTGGAGCAGCACAAAGTCCTAGACTCAGTGAAATCCCAGATTACAACACATTAAGAACATTTTCCCTTGGCTTTTAATTACTAACCCAGTCTATCAAACTGTTATATTATATATCGTTCACACTGGATAAAATTCACATTGGTAAATTCATGTTTTATACCTTTCTGAGGTCCAGCAGGCTGAAATATCCAAAAACCATGGGAATTAAGATAAAACATTGCAATGGGAATGAATGTTAAAAGAATCCAATTCCAAAAGCTGATTTAACAACTGTATTCTGCTGAAAATTCTTTATAACTAAGTAAGACTCATCCTTAACACTTCCATAAATCCATTTATCTTGCTTTAGCTGCCTAAGAAAAATAAAAACCAATTCGCACAAGCCATTACTCCCATTTATTATAAAAATCCCTGCTTTTGGGAGGCTCACAGCCCCGAAAAAGAGGATATGGGGACATGAAGAAGGAAGTCAGCTTCTTTCTCTCGGATTTACAGCACCCCCTGCGCCCTCGCTGCGGTGATGGGAGCCAAGGGTTTATCCCAAATGCAGCAGAGAACATCCAGGCTGATGTGGAGAGGGATGTGCTCCTTCCCTGACTCCAGCAGCTGAGCCTGTGGGTGACAAGGCTGTAAATATGTTCCCTCTGCTCTCCTGGGACAAAACCCTCAGGCTTCCTCATGGCAGAGCAAATACACAAAGAAAAGAGCAAAAAAAAAAAAAAAAACAAAAAAACAAAGGGATAGCATGGAATTCTGAAGCCCATTGTGCTTCAGGGATGTCAGATCTATCGCACAGATGAGCCACCAGGACGCACGGCACCAGCGATGACCAGCGATGGTCAGAGGGTCCCCAAGTGTCACACCAAGCACGTCTGGCTCCAGCTCTGCGGGTGCTGATGCCCCTCTGGACACTCCACAGCCCGGTTTTCCTTCAAGGATGGGATTATTTACCCTGGAGTACCTGCAGCCCAGATGTCCACACCTGAGCAGGTGGCTCTGGGCACTTTCAGGCAGTGATTAATTGTCTCAGAATGAACTCACCTGCATTAATCACCCCATCTGCGGGTTCCATCCACACCCGTGACCCACAAACTCTGTTTAAGCTCAGCCCAGGGAATTTATTCCCCTCAGGAGTTATACTGGAGAAATCCTGGTTGCCAGTTTCACAACGTGCACATCCTTGGGCTCCTTTAATTTGCCCCGTGGCTTGATCATGGACCCCACTCAGACTCGGGACTGAGTTGGTTTTCAGATGTTTCAGCATCCTGGAACTCAGAAAAGGGCACAAAACACGAATTTATAGTTGTGACCTTTATCCAGTGTGAATGATATATATAATACAATGGCTTGATAGACTGGATTAATAATTAAAATAGATAACTGATAAATAAAACAATATCGAATTTAGGTCAACCTTGGGCCTGCCTCATCATCACCAGCTCACCTGGTGGCCTGGAGTCTTGGCTGAGAGAACACCAGGAGGCTTGGAATAAATCTGGTTGTTATTTATAAAGCAAACTGTAAGGTGGAAAAATAAGGTTTTTGAGGAAGTCGGTGGTGATTTGCTGCAATTCAGTCCTGGAGAGAGACAGACTAGGTCTGATGTGGGACAATGCCAAAGAAATGGAGAAGAAATGGTCATGAAAGCAAAAATTGCAATTTTTCTAGGAACATGTACAGAGGGAGAGGAAGGATTTAGTGATAAACAGATTTATACTTAATTACCTGCTAATTATTTTACTTTTTTTACAAATTGTTTTGCCTTCTTGGTAGTTCTTTTCTAAGCATCAAAAGTTTCTTTTGGAAATAACCGGATTTCCTGGTTTTATGTATTATTTTGAGAAAAGAGGGGGTGTTTGAAGTTGTGCCTGGAAGATTGGTAATAAAGCAGGAACTAACGGAATCAGTGGTGAAATGTTGGCACAGAAACTCACCAAACTCCAACACTGATGTTAAAATATTGTTGTTTACAGAGCTACACCCAACCAAAACATCAGCACGAGCTGGATGATCTCCAAGGCCCCTTCCAACCCAAACCACTCCAGGATTCCATGTGACCCCGCGTGGGTCTCCTTTGGACATGGAACACCTTGGAGTCTCTTGATCCTTCTAATTCCACCTCAGCTATCAGAGGATGTGCTGAATGTTATTGCTAACTGACAGATCAATCCCATCTTCGGATCAAAGCCGCACTTTGTGGGTAACTGAGCTATTCCTGGGAATACCTGGAGCAGAACGAGCAGGTTTCACAGACTCTGGGTCATGTTCTAACGGGCGGGTCCTGTGCAGACCTCCTGGTGCTACACCAGGAGTAGCCTGGAAGCCTTTTGGGTTCATTCATTACCTGGAGGCCTGGAGCAGCCCTCACCTCCTGCAATCCCAGCTGGCTGCTCCAGGAACCCATCCAGAGCTAATTAGGGCAGCCCAAGCAGTTTGCAGTGGATACCTGGAGCAAACCCACTGACCCTGAAGTAAAGTTATATTCATCTTATAAATTAAATAATATTTCTATTAGAGGTTATTTTGCTGCTGGAGAGGTTCTTCAATGAACCTGCAATGATCCCAATGCTCCTCTAGTGAGGTAAGAATTGGATTTTTATCTTTAATCCTGTAAAGATTTAACACTTTTATTCTGATTTGCCATGGTACCAGGCACAGGGAATTCTGTCTGCTCTTTTTTTTTCCCCCTCCATCCTGGCAGAACTCTCATCCGTACCTCGTTTTCAGCTGGAAATGAAGTGGGATTCAAAGAGATTTAGGAGGGAGAAGAAAACTCAGTAAGATGTTAGTCCACACATTTACCTCAAGAATGTTTTGCATTATATATATAAATATATTGTATAATATACATTTAATGTTGGATTTTAATACATAGATAAAATTTTGGATCAGACAGGACACCTAGGAGATCTCTGGCCCTAGGATGGCAAGTTCCACATTTATATCCATTTGTATTTACGGATATGGGGCTTGGAGCAACCTGGCCTAGTAGAAGGTGTCCATACCCAGGGCAGGGGATGATCCCTAAGGTCCCTCCCATCCCAAACCCTTCCAGGATTCTGTGAAAGGTGTCAGGATCCCCTGCATAAAGGTTATGTGGGTTTAACAAATGAGACGTTCTGGAATTCTGTGATTTCTGGACTGGATCAGGGAGGCAGCTCCCATGAAAAGCCCTTTTTAGGAAAGAGGGAAACACAACATTCTAAATGGATTAATTTGCAGTTTTAATGCAGTTTGGAGATAATGAGATAATAGCCAAAAGACAAGTGAATGAATTAATTAAAATATAGCTCCATATTTGAAACCAGGATAAATTTACAGGTTCAGCTGAACCAACCACCTTTGTCCTGTCCTTTTTCCACCCCCAATTTCTGTCTTTCAAAGCCTTCAAACACAGCTCCAATTAGTTTTCCACGTTATGCCCATGGTGGTTTGTTAAAAACAAAGTCAGGAATATTATCAGTGGAGTTTGTATCCAGAGATTTGCACTAAGGCAGAGGGGAGAAGAGACTGAAAAACAACAAAACAAGACAAGAAAAAAACCTGAACAACCTGAAATAAAAAAATGGAGAGTGATAATTATTTTACAAGTCTCCTTTTTAGGCAAGAAATAACTCCTGATAGAAGTTACAGCTGCCTCATTTCTCCATATTTTAGATGGAAACTTGTTACTGGCATGGATGACAAACCAACCTGGTTTTTGGAAGTCTTTTCCTTGTCCAAAGTTGCATTTCATCTACTTCTGAATGAAATTAATTCTTGTTTTCACATGAACAACTTATTTTTGCTCCTTCTGTGCATCATGGCTCTCTGTAGTCAATCCCAAGGGATGTAAAAGAGCCATAAAATCCCTTATAAGGTACAAAATGGGGCCCTGGAAGAGGGAAAAGACCAAAGCTATTGACCAGGATTTCCTGTACATCATCACCATCTATTGGACATCGCTGGGAATATAATCCCTTTTTTATTTTATAAAAAAACCCATTTTTCCCTGATTTTCCAGAAAGCCTTGGGAGGAGAAGTGGCTTATTCTTGCTCAGGAAACTGAGAAAGAGGCAAGGAACAAAACAACAGCACAATGTGGCTGATCCCACCTGGAAATTTTATTTTCCAAGCATCAGCTTCTGAACCTGTTGCAAATATTGGATGTTTGAATTTCTCCTCACATTTGGAAATGATGCTTTGGACTGCACTTAATTTTTGTCTTAGGATAATTTTCAGCTGATGCTTCAGGTGCTCTGAATTCTTCAGGTGGGATTAATGGGACAGTGGGAAGAAATCCTTCCCTGTGAGGGTGGAGAGGTCCTGGCAGAGATTTCCAGAGAAGCTGTGGCTGCCCCATGCCTGGAAGTGTCCAAGGCCAGGTTGGACATGGCTTGGAGCATCCTGGGATAGTGGAAGGTGTCCCTGCCCATGGCAGGGGGATGGAATGAGACAATCCAAAACCAAACCATTCCATAATAAAGATATCACCATAAACTTCCTTTGGGGATATTTTTAGGATGTATTAAACAATTAAAGGCAATATTTTTCACCTGTTCTTTTTCAAATAACACCTTCTGCCACTGTTAATTTTAAAATCATCATATCTTGACTCGGCAGTGGAGGATCCCAGGACCCTTCAGGGCTTGGTTGCCCCTCGCCTGGTCTGACAGCTCCCTGGAGGGTAAGATGTTATTCCCTGACTTGTTTTATCCCTGGCCCTGTGAATCCTCCACAGAGCAAAGCTCTGGAAACACCAGTGTTACATGGGAGAAGCCCTGGTGTATCCCTCCAGCTGCAGCTGAGAGCTGCTGGAAGTATAAACACCACTTCAGCTGGACCTGGGAGCAAAGAGGAGCAAAGCCCTGCCTTCAGGTAGGTTTAGATGGGATATTGGGAATAAATCCTTCTCTATGAGGGTGGTGAGGCTCTGGCACAGGTTGCTCAGAGAAGCTGTGGCTGCCCCATCCCTGGAAGTGTTTAAGGCCGAGTTGGAGGGGGTGATCTTGGTGAGTCCTAGGGCAGTTTGCTGGAAGGTCTTCTACTGCTCTGCCCAAAAATCTTAGGGAATTTGAGTTGGAAAGTGGGTGCCACGAAGGAGATCCTCACCACAGGAGGACAAGGATGAATATTCCATTAGTTGTTCCACACCAACCACCTGCATCTCAGCAGGAGTAGAATATATTCCATGGGTTTTAACTGAATTTGCTTCCATTCCAGGTCTCTGATCCATCACTCAAAGTGAAGTTGGTTGAGTAAGGAAAAGTGAGACTGAATTTTAGTTAAGGAAGAAATTGGAGTCAATTCTCTGATGGCAGCAGGTGGATGCCCTCTGGAGGGAAATTCAGCCCCCAAAACGTTTGGTTTTCCTTATTTTTAACACCTCTGGCTCTGCCTCTGGCATCTTCATGTGGGTGATGAAAAGCAGCTCTAAACCCTCGTCAATAACGCCAGGAAACGACAGAACACCTGAAAGGAGACATCAGGTTCCGGGGGTGAAACTCAACCCTTCAGCCCAGGCTCATCCAATAATGAGGATTTCCACGTTTGGATCCATTTGTCAGAAGACAGCAGTGCCTGCTCTTGCTTTACTCCCTGGTGTAACTCCATCAGGCCATGATTATCCAGGAGAAAAGTCCATGTTTATTTATTCTGTCTGTCGTAGAGTGGGATTTTAGGAGCTGCTGATCTCTCCCTGGTGAGCAGCAAGATGGAACCTGAATTGATGTTTTACCTCCAAATGGAGCATCACATCTAAAGCAAAGTGAGGTAAGAAAAATATACTAAGGAAAATCACATTTTCCAATGCTTACACCTACAAAATCTCTTCCTAGGACATAGGGAGCGGGAATTTATTCTTCAAGTGCTCAGGATGAATAGGGAATAATCAAAAGATGAGAAATAATTCTGGTTTCCCAGCAATTCTCAGGAAGATCATTGGATTTCATGTGTAAGTGGATTGAGAAGAACTAGGAGAAAGCCCTGCAATTTATTTATGATTTATACTGCTATGGTATTTTGCTCCTTAATGCCTTAAATATCCACCTGATTCCAAATATGTTGGCTGAATGGGGATACTGGTGCCAGGAACTTGTGGTTTTTCATTTTCAAGGAGAATTTACCTTTTATTGACTGAAGATTTTGTAACTGCTTGAGAAAAACTGACATTCTTAACATCATCAACGGATCTATGTGTATTAAACATTTCAATCTAAAGACATAAAGCAGCCAAACTGGAATTATAAAATGTTCCATCTGGTTAGAGAAAATGAGACGTTTGCATCTGAATTTATTCTCCTGGGCTTCACAGCCCAAGCAGACCTGCAGGTGATGCTTTTTGTCTTCTTCCTTGCCATCTATGTGATCACTGTCATTGGAAATCTGGGAGTCATTGTCTTGGTCCGGATCGATCCGCGCCTCCACACCCCCATGTACTTCTTCCTGAGCCACTTGTCCCTCGTGGAAATCTGCTACTCCTCTACCATCATCCCCCGGAGCCTGAGGGATTTTTTGGTGGAGAAGAAGGTGATTTCCTTCGCGAGATGCGTCACCCAGCTCTTCTCCTTCGCCACCTGGGCCACCACCGAGTGCTACGTGCTGGCCGCCATGGCCTACGACCGCTACGTGGCCATCTGCAGGCCCCTGCTCTACTCCGTGCTCATGTCCCGGAGGATTTGCCAGAGGTTGTTGGCCGGGGCCTACCTGGCTGGAGTGATCAGCTCCACCCTACACACAGTTTCCATATTCCACGCCCCATTCTGCCGCTCCAAGGCCATCGACCACTTTTTTTGCGATGGGCCCCCGCTGCTGGCCCTGTCCTGCTCCGACACCCGTGCCAGCGAGGCTGTGGTGGCCGCCGTGGTGGGGTTCAACGTGCTGAGCACCACGGCCTTCATCCTGGTGTCCTACTCATCCGTCCTCACCACCGTCCTGCGGATCCGCTCGGCGGCTGGGCAGCGCAAGGCCTTCTCCACCTGCGCCTCCCACCTGGCTTCCGTCGCTCTGTACTACGGCAGCGCCATCCTCATGTACCTGCGGCCCCTCTCCAGCCACTCCTTGGAGCAGGACAAGGTCATCTCCCTGGTGTATTCCGTCGCCGTCCCCATGCTGAACCCGTTTGTCTACAGCCTCAGGAATGCAGACTTGAGGAGCGCCATGAGGAAAGCAAAAAGTAGGATCCTCGCTTCCTGGTCCATCCGTGGCTCCCGGTTGGCTGAAAGGAGAGAACAGCCCTACTGTGGTGAGGGGTGTTAAATTTTGGACTCTCAGGAGGAGGGGTTGGATATCAGACCCTCAGGATTCCAGGGTCATAGTCTGGATTTGTCTTCCAAGCCACTGGGGCCATGATCTCCCTGCAGCAGCACCGTAGGGAAGGCATGAGACATCTCTTGGCATTGTCCGGAGCGCAGAAACAGAGGGGGAATGTGGCAGAGCAGAGCCTGAGTGGGAGATGAGGCACCATTCTCAAGGACATTCCCTGTGCCAGTGGAACAGGAGTTGGGGGCACTCCAATCCTTTGAGGTCTTGCCCTCCCCTGATTTCCCCCCCTTTTTTGGGGTTGATGTCCATGTGGAAAGGTCTTTATGGAAGCACTGAGCTGCTGGCCAGGACACTTGGATTTGGATTATGCCTTCTCTTAGGAGGAGGAAAAAGGGAGTTGGGGGAGTCTGGGGTGTGATGGTGTCATTAGGGACACCCCAAGGTCTGTGGTGGGGGAGCAGGTGAGTGGAAGATGCGGGGGGTCAGGTGGGGTCCCCCCACAAAGGGAGGTTACTCCCCCAAAACGCTTGAAAATTCATGAGGGGTTTGTGTGTAAAATACTGAAAACTGTATGAACTCTCCTTTTTATCTATATTGAGAAACACTATTAATTTATATATAAATTGATTTCAGAACAAACCCCTATATCTGCTGTGTTATTGACAGGATTTAAGACTATAAGGAATTCTGATCATGGATCTTTAGGCTTTGAAAAGATAAATACAACTTTTGTGTGTATAAATGAAACAGTAAAGGGCTTGAAAAGGTAAGACAAGATAATCTGTATGAAGGAACCAGAAACAGCTCTGTGAACTGGGAATTTTTCTGTCTCCCTGTCGCTGTAACACCAGAAATTCGGGGTTTGGGATGGGATTGAAACTGGGGCTCAGCAACAAAACCCCTCCAAGCTGTGCAAGCGCAGTGGCCCCTGCAGCCTCAGTGCTGCCGCCTTGTGGGAACACCCGGTACTGCAGCTCCGAGCGCACCGGGCGCTTCCCGCGGCTCCACTGCCGCCGCCGGGACCCGGATCAGGACCGGGACATGGAACTGGACCGGGACAACGACCGGCACCTGCCGTGCGGAGCCCGTGGCCGGGGCCGCTCCGGCTGCCAGCTCGCGGAAGGAACCGAGGCCGCTGTGCCGGGAGCGGAGCGGGGAGCCCGGGGAGTAGCGGGGCCGGGCCGGGGGCACTGGGGGCGGCTGCTCCGGGCTCGGAGGTGAGCGGGGAACGGGGACAGCCCCGAGCCGGGCAGGCACAGAGAGTGACCTCAGGAGCTCCTAGAGTCTGAGGAATGAGGGTGGTGCAAGGATTAGCACAGGATCAGAGCCCACCGCGTCTCATCCTGGGAGGCTCTACAGGAGCCAAATCCAGCTTAAGTACATTCCCCAGGGCATCCTCCTTCAGGGAAACCGGAGTGCTCTCCAGATCCTGACATCTCTGCACAGTTAAGGAAAACTGACAACTCTCCAAAGCTCTGTCATCTCAAACTGTGTTCCTTTCTGAAATCCAGAAAATAAGAACACCTGGGGAGCAATGGGAAGGAAAGCTGCTGGAACAGCTCTGATTTCACACGTTTTTTTATAGTCCATTATATCCCGCCTGGGATTTTCCCTACCTCCATTATTGATTGCCTCACTTTTACCTCGGAACACTCATTCTCTCCCCTGAAGATTAACTCCGATTTTACCCCCAAAACGTTCGCTTTGTCCTCTACAGGATCCGCCCCAGAGCGACGCCCCGGGCCTCGCAACGGCCGAGGCAACTCCAGTGCCCGCAGCTCCCGCTGCTGCCGCCTTCCCGCTCCGTGCCCCGGGACGGGACAGCGATCCCTGTGCTGGGACACCCATCCCTGTGCCGGGACGCCCATCTCCCCGTGGCCCCTGTCCTGTCCGTCCGCCTTCCCCGCCGCCCGCTCGGGGCTGATCCCGTTCCCCGCTCACCTCCGAGCTCGGAGCAGCCGCCCCCGGTGCCCCCGGCCCGGCCCCGCCGCTCCCTGGGCTCTGCCACAGCACTCCTGAGTTTGGTCCCAGAAACAAACCTCGGGCTTTATTTCCAAGCCTAAACTCGCAGGATTTGCCCGACCCTCCCAGGGAGCCCCAGTGTGATGTGGGGAAAGCCGGAGCCCCGGCGGTGTCGGGCGCTGGGGGGGACTCGCCGAGCGGGCCCGGCCCCGTGTAGGGGCTCCAGCGAGGGCGGGGGGTGCCGGGCTCCGGCCTCTCTGGGCTTTATTCTCCGGGGAAAGAGGGAGAGCGGCAGAGGGAAAGAGGGAGGACGGGGGGAATGAGGAGGGGAGAGGGGGTCGGGGTGCACAGGGCAGCGGGGATGGAGGAACTTCGGGAGGGAGGCATGCGGGGCGGAGAGGGAAGGGAGGCGGGGGGACAGAAAAGAAGGGATAAAGGCAGGAGCAAGGACAGGTAGAGGGAGGCACCGCGAGGCCCCAGCGCCTCACCTGGGCCAGGAGCCATTTCGGGGATTTAAATCCCCTCGGTGCCGCCCTTCACACCTGAGCCCGCCCCGCCCTGCCCCGTGCGGGTTCGCTCGTCCCGGAACCACCGCTTTGTCCTCTTCGGGCGTCACCCGGCCGTGCCTGCAGGGAGATGGGAACTGCAGCGGGAACTCTCCCACCCCGTGCATGCCTCTCTCCGTACAAGCCCTCTCACACTGCCCCAGCGTTTTCCACCTCCGTTGTCCCAGGCAGGGAAACACTGCACCTCGTCTGGGCAAGGGAAAGGCTCCTCCGCTATTCCCATAAACAGAACACCTGGAATTGGTGCCCTGGGAGCCCAGTCCGGTCCTTCCAGTGACTGGGAGTCACCCAGAGGGGCTTTACCTGCATAAAATGAAAATGACATCCTGGTCTAATGCATTTACAGTAGGACTGGACATTCCTGGCCAAGGTGACCAGACCGTGGAAGTCAGACCAGTGACAATCCAGGGGGGATTTTATTTTGGATACTTCCAGGTTTCATTGTCCAGAAACTCCAGCTTTTTTTGGCACCTCTTGCTTAAATGTTTCCCTGTGGGTTAGTTAGACCTCAGTTTCCCTGAGGTCAATTAGTCTTTTTAATGGCCACTTTGCCAGAGGTAGGGAGAAAAAAAATCAGCATTCCCTGAACAGCTCCATCACTTCCACATTGACCAGCAAGCAGGGGCTGATAGCCAGGAGCCTGCCTGGGACAGAGATGGGGCTTTCAACCCAATCCATTCCATGATGATTCTATCATCTTTCCCTGCAATAATTTTGCATTGTTTCCTCTCAAATTTAGATGATTTGTTAAAGGAAAACAATTTAAAATTATTCCAGGAATAAAAAGGGGAGTTGTAAAACATACAAGAATCATTCCTACATCCATCAAATCATGAATTGGAAGTCTGTTCTCTCATCTCTGCCCTTGTTTTTCTTCCCTGCAAAACCTTATGATCCCACAGTTTTGAGCTATATTTCCCTCCCCAACGCCC
>VZRN01006414.1:153620-228796 GCA_013397935.1 Dasyornis broadbenti | reverse complement strand
AAAAAAAAAAGGAAAGGGCTGAAAACATCCTGATGCATTAGGGAAAGAATTTTTCTGTTATTCCAAGGAATAACAAGCAGAGAGATGGCCATGGACTAGGGATGAGCACCCTCACCGCTCCCACCCTCCAAACCCTGGGCAGATTGGGCTGGGAATGCCGGAAGGAGCCGGGTGTGCCGCTAATTGCAGAGCGTGCCTTTAATCCAGGCTAAACCAGCTCAGCCGTGTGAGCCTGTCCCAGCTGGGGACAGGACAGGTCTCTGCACATCCCAGCAGCCAGGTGCATCAGTCCCCGCCCTGCTTTACACCCTCCAGGCCCGTGTCTGGCCATTCCAGATTGCTGATCCCCTTGCAGCAGGATCTCTCCCACCTCTCCCGTGGCCAGCATTTGCCCGCAGTGATAGGGTCCTGTGGCTAATTGGAGGCAAATGCGGCAGCCACGTCTGGCTGAGCAGCTCCCTGCAGGTGGCGGGGAGATGTGACCTACTTGTCACTGGAATCATCCCGCCTGCTCGGAGAGCCGTGAGCTCCTCTGACAGCTGGAGCCAGCTGACCCCTGCAATGTCCTGGGAGGAAGCAGAACCAGGGAAGCTGCGTCTGCTGTGAGCTGGAAGTGGTGCCGGGAGAGGTCTCGAGTCCCAGAGCGTCGTGAGGGAGAAGGGAGCTGTGTGGGAAGCACTGGCACACTGGACAAGGGCCAGTAGGAAGGTGTGTCCTTTCCATTTGGCCTCCGTGATATTCCCTTGGAAGTTTTCCCGTACTTCCAGAGCTGGATTTTTGTTTGTGACCCTGGGAATCACAAGCCCATCTTGATGAGGGCCCTAAAGCTACGTTTGGTTCACGGCGTGTGATTTCTGGGCAGGGCTTCGTGTGGGTGCGAGGGCTGAGGCTGGAGAGAGGAGGAAAGGGACATGGAAAGCCTTGTCCTGCCTGAGGCAGGCATGGGGAGAGGATCACCAGGCGAAATCCTGTGTCTGGAACAGTAGGAACAGGGACAGCACTGCGATGACTCCAGCTCTGGGTTGTGTTGCTCCTCTTCCCCTGCTCTGCTGCGATTTTTCACCGTTGTCACCAAACACCCTTTTCTGCCGTTTTTTTCCCTTGAGCAAGTAACACCAAGTGCAACATTCTGTGCATTAATGGATTCCTCAGGCTCAAACCCTGCCCTTTGGGGAGGCAGATCCAGCTTTGGAGCCCTTTCCCCTGCCACAGACAGTGCGCCAGCAGCCTGCTGCCCCATTCCTCAGGGGAGTCTCCTCCCTTCTCCCTGCCGTGTCCCCCCGGCTGCGTGGCTGTGGCAGGTGCAGGAAACAGCGTCTGCCTGCCTGGGCAGCATTTGGCAAGGCCAAAGGGCCTGTGAGTGCTGGTGCTGCATTAGCCAGGGCCTGCCTGCTGTGCAAAGCCTTATTAGAGAGCAAAAAAGCCTTTCTTTTAGGCTGGAAGTCATCGAGCCTGTTCAGGCAGATGTTTATTTCCTCTGCTCCCTGGAATGATGTCATTATGGCCAGCAAAGTTTTGTGCTTCCCCCCAAAGCCGGGCAAAGTGCTCTGGTGCTTTCTCAGGCTCCACGGGCAGCACTCTATAAAACACAGGCAGTGTGCAACTAGTTTCACAAGGAATTTCTGTTTAACCTCCTTATTAAAGTGCTCCAAAGGGAATCTGAGGTGTTTGTATTCCATGCTTCTTGAGAACGAGTCACTGTTTATGCTGGCAGGTTTCCAAAAAAGAAGAAAAAAAAAAAAGATACTTCTGGGGTCGAATTCTTGCTCTTAAAACTTTTATAACTTCTTACCTCTTAGATAAGCCCTTTGCTCTGACATCAATCCTTCCACAGAGCACTAACCAGAGCCATCTTGAGGTAACATGGAATGGAAGGATCCCCTGCTTTTTTTTTTTTTTAAATACCTCTGGCATAAGAGTTGCTTTAACCCTCACTACCTCTCCTGCTGCAGGGAAGAATCCTGGAATTAGGGGTTTTTTGGACACTACCATCTGCTGGTTTTTGATGGAAAGCAGGTAACCGTACTCCAGCTAGGGGAAAATGCAAGTTAAACTTTTTAAATGTCTGAGCCTAGGAAGGGGAAATGAATGCCTCTGTATCCCTAAAATTAGGTGTATTTACACCAAAACCAATTTAAGATGCTTGAACTGCAACAGCCTTTTCCACCTTAAGTGTCTTTAAATTTTTTTTTTCTTACTGTTAGAGGAGCAGAATAAATAACAGCAGCTGTGTATTTTAAAATTACGTTGTTAATAAAATCCTGGTACATTTACATAAATGACAACATTAATGTACAATTAAACAAAGCATTGTAATATTACAGCAACAAAAGAGGACCTACATATTTGTACAGATAGCTGGAGCAGCTACTTGAAAATACTTTCCAAAATAAAGCCTTCTGTGGCATTTCTCAGTGATAATTCTGACCCCCCTGTATGGCTTTCTGGTAATAAATAGGGTTATTGGAGCCGGTGGGTATTCAGCTGTGTATTCAGCAGATGTGTGGCTAAAGCACAAAGGGAGTGTGCCCTGACCAACTTGTCTGTCAGCTGACTAAAAATCCTTATCCATGCATGCAATTTGCCTCTGTGTAAATCCTTTAGGAACAAGGCCATGTCAGATTTTGATGGATTTGCTGGGAGATGCTGGTGGTTCCTTCTCTTTCCCTCTGTCTAAACTGTGTCTGTGTTGTGCTTTGGAGCCCGGGCCCAGCTGAGCCTCCTCCTTCCAGTGCGTTTGGATACAATATGAATGAATTGTTGGATTTCTAATAAGGAATTAATAGTTCTCCACTGAAAACTTGGCTTCCTCTTGTTCACCCACCTCCAACAAATGGAAGTGCCCTGGCAAATGGTTTTTGGTGGGTGCTTAGCAAAGCTCAGTGGGAGTAGCTGGAGGTCTTTCCTTAATCCCTACAAGCTCCAAAGAGAGAACAAACCACTGAGCTGGACATTCCTCGGGGGCCTGGGAAGGCTTTTATTGCTGTTTTTCAACTGGGCAGTTTTTCAGCCTAGTGCCAGCTCCTCCTACACCTGAGTCTTCTAGAAAATGTCTTTTGTGGTGTCAGGTCTCGCAGGTAATGCTCAGGAACAAGTTTTTAAGGTGAAAGTAACTGAGACTATCAGACCTTGACATCGAAAGGGTAGAGAGGCTTTTTTTTTTCCTCCTCAAAACAGATCCAGATTAACAACTGGCACAGTGAAACTGTATTCAAAAACACGCAAACCCCCAACTCTCCCCCCTCCCTGCCCCAGCTCAGCTCTTCATATTAGGCTTCAAGAGTGAGTAATTTCAGTGTTAGTATTAGTTTCTACTCAGCTTTGAACATACAAAACCTCTCTCTCAAGGTGCAAACGGCTTTGGGGGAAGTTCCTGCCAGCCTGTTGCGACGTACAGACGCCGGCACTACTGAAGGGAAGTACTTTGTGTGCAGACAGATGGCTCGTGGGATGGGCTTTAGGATCAGGAAACTCCTTCTAGGCAGCCTTTTTACACGGAAAACATCTGTGTGGATGAACTTAAGCCCACGTATTAGTGGCTGGGCTTAGTTAAATTGCCTCTTTCTCTACAGCCCTGCTTGTGGAAAGGGCAGCGCCGATCTCTGCGGTTCGTGCTCTCCCCTTGCACCCTCAGCTCGTGTTTGGGCCATGGCAGTGTTGTTTGTGTGACAGTGTTGTTCCTGTGGCAGCAGCAGCACAGAGAAGCCAGCTCCCCCTCCCTCAGCACCTGGGGGTGCCTGTCCCAGGGCACTTTCAGGAAGATCCAGGAGGCAAACAGCCCCAGCAACGCCTCCACCGTGGTTTGCCAGCGCCGGCCCTGCCTCACACCCTGGACGTGACGTACACGGAGTGCAGGCGGCCAGCCAGGGCTGTCTGCAGGTCCCTCAGTGGGTCCAGGCCCTGCACTTTGCTGTTCCTGCCGTAGATGAGCTGCTTGAATGAGTCCTGCTCCAGGAGGGAGCTCATGTGCTTGAGGAAAAAGCCCTCGCAGAAAGAGGCCAGTTCTGGTGCGTTGTGAATCTGAGGAAGACAGCATGATTGTTAACAACTTCTGTATGTCACAGACCTAAACGACATCCCTGAGCCTCTCATTCCTAATGTTTTTCCCCTTTTAGCATTTTCTAAGACAGAAAAGAGACAGGAGTAACAGTGGAAACGCACTGAAGGCGGGACTTTGATGTCTGATCATTTCTCCGGGCGCTTTTCGCAGGCACAAGCACGAGCAGGGAGGCATCCAGGCTTTTTTAATTCCTTCCCCTGCTGGCCTGCACTCCAGCCCCTTCCCTTCCTGCAGCAGAGCAGCTGGCTGATGAGGTGGCCAAGGTACCTGTCTGGCTGAGCCATGACACACAACAACACCACGCTGGCAGATGGTGAGCACGGCTCGGGGCGATCAGGACACGGGTCACAGGACGGGAGCCCCATCCCTACAACAAGGGGCTGGGGGCAGGAGAACAGGGATGCTGCACTCCTGAACCACCACGAGGCAGTTTCTGGCTGGGATCTGCTTCCTTCTGCTTCGGGATCAGTGACGAGAACAACAAAATTCAAGTTCAATACTAAAAAGCTCTGTGCTCACACAGCCTTGTTCCTGGGAATTTTGTGCAAATAGTAATTTAAGGGAAAGTACATAAAGGCCAGTAGGGAATGCTGTTTCCCCTTTTTACCACTGCATACTGTTAAATTCTATGTCTGAAAGAAACCAGCCCAGCGTGAGAGAAACTGAAAAGCATCAGTGTGACACTACAGACAAAGTAAAGAAAACCACTACCAGCCCTCTGTGCAGCTCTGTCCTTGTCTTTAAGTGATCTGATCCTGCAAAATTCCAGGAAGGGCAGAGTATTTCTCTGTGATGTAGGTTATTTGCTACAGAGGTGCATATCTGTCACACAACAGAGTTAATGCTCATTTTGGAGCTGAAAAGAATATTTTCTAGCAGCAGGGGTGCTAGGAAAGGGTTTATTCCATAGCTGCTGTGCTGTGATCAATTGCCCCCATTGCTCCCAGGATCTGAATCCCTCGAGATTTGCTGATGTTGCTGTATCAGCCTGCTAAGACAGCTCTCCCCAGGTCTGCAGGGATCCTCCATCCATTTCATCCGTGATTGCTTCAGACAAGAAAACACACGGGGGCTGTGCAGGACTCCCCAGCCTGAAGCTGGGAAACACCTCCCTCGTGTTGTGGCTGGGGCAGAGTCACCTGCAGAGAGGGTGCCCACCTGGGGTTTTTAGTTGCCACCAGGGGCACACAGGGATTCTGCCCACTGGGATTCTTACACCAGGGGAGTTGGATCTACCTTTGCATATTTATAGATGCTGACGGAGTTGTCCATGCTGATGGTCCGGGCACAGAGGATTTCACAGTGTCTCTGGAGGCCGTCCAGCTGGAACAGGCTGGCAGCTGACAGTAGCTATGGGCACAAGAGAGAGGCTATTTGAGATCATGAGCCTTGAAAGGCCTGGGGAAGGCAAACAGGACAGATGATTTCCCTCTCTGAAGAGCCTCTGACTCCCTGTTTTAATGGCCAAGTCCTCATGAAACAGCAAAAAGGCCACTCTGCTAAAGTGACGGACTGACACATTTCCCCTCTTAGCAAAAGCTCCTCCCGCAAGAATATTCGCACTCCTCTCTGTCACCAAGACACAGAAACACCAAGCAGTGGTATTTTGAAACTTTTGAGCTCATTTCCAAGTGTTAAGTATGCTCCTGGACCGAATGGGAGCTTGCTGTTAGCTCCTGGATTTTGCCTTTCAACTCTATTTTATGCCCCAGCGCACTTGGCAAGACTTGGAAGAAAAAGCTCTCTCACCTCTAAGATATCAGTGGTGGGAATTTCCATGGATTCTGTTCCTCCATAGTATAAATACTGCATCAGCATCTGGAATGGGAATAAGGCCAGGCATGAAGTTATCACTGCAGTCACAAGGGGCTGTTGATGGCTGCGCTCCCCTTCCTGAGCAGTCGGGAATCGTGTCCTGTGCCGGCTCTCACCTCCCCCTTGGCGTTTTTTTAATTCCCTAGCGTGGCAAATCTGCTGCTTTCTATCAGTCCTTTCTCTCTTGGGCTCTGAAAAGGGCCCTGCTGGGGACTTTGGGCTGGGGGTGACAGTGTGTCTCTGAGCAACACCACCGTCCTTGTCTCGGCTGCAGGCTTGTGAAGCCTGGCAGGCCGGTCACGCGCGGAGCTGCCAGCGAGCCCGGCATGTGTGTCCCGAGGACCTCCCAGCCACTTGCCTCTCCTGCTGGGCTTCTAATCAGCTTCCAGCCCCCCACCAGGGCCAGAGGAAAAGGCATTAATTGTCTGCAGGGAGAGTGAGAGGCTGCTCCTGCTCTTTGATCTGCATGTGCTCACCCCCAGCCCCAGCAGTGTCACCGTATCAGCGGACGGACTGAATTTGGTGTTGGAGGAGAAGCGTCCTGGGTGCTTTGTGGGGCTTGCAAGATGTGTTTGACATTTCTAACAGGGCTGGGAAGAAAACTAAGCTGCCACTTGTAAGACTGCCTTATTTGTAGAACAGAATTACACAAGAGCTTTCCAGCAGAGCCCTGAGCTGGACACAGATCTCTCGCGGCTCAGAATCCTCCACCCTGTCTGACAGTGCCTCTCCCGAACTCATCTGAACTGTATTTACTATCAAATTGTGAAGTATTTCACTGTTTCAGGTCTTTCTGATTTGTCTGTCTCTCCACTGAAGCACAAGTTTATCTTTAGAAACCTTTTGATGCACAAACGCTGGTAAGGAAGCTTGTTTCAGTACTCAGTTACATTTTCTTCTCTGTCACGGCCTGAGCTGCAAAATTCGGATGTCACCTATCCAACACAAAACTTGTATAGCCCCTTTTAAGCAGAAAAAAAGAAAATTCTCATGGTCAGCTTACTGAGGTAACAGCTGTACTGAGCAACAGACCAGGTTTGTTTGCTTCTAAAAAGAGAAAAAAGGAAAAGCCTCAACCCTTTCGTGAAACAGCTACACAACCTCTTCTGCACTTCACATTTCCCTGTTCCTCCACTAAATATGGAAATGTCATAAAAGCACACTGTAATTCTTAATTCTGAGCCTTTCTTGACAGGGACACCATTGATTTCTCACCATCTGATTTACTGTGAAGCCTGGCAATGCACCTGCTGTAAATAAGTTACTTTTTTTTGCTTAACAAAGCATGAAAATGGTGCTGTAAAAATATGAAAGCAGTGTCTTAAAAGAATAAAACCACTTTTCAGTGGAAGACTAGTTTCTCCTGCTTTATGGAGGAGTCAGCTGCCTAGTAAGATAACTGGAATATAGACTGGAGGATCCTGTTTCAAGGCTGGAACTCTGGGAAAAAGGTATTTCTGAATACTCCTGAAATTCAGGTGTGTTGAAAGGGACTCCATTAGGAGAATAAAGAAAAAGCAGAAGTCACATACCTTGAAAATGTTGTACTTCATATCGCTGATTTCAACAGTCTTGCTGCCATGGCCATCATGCTCTGTTTTATTGGTCATTAGTGTCTTGAACCTGGAGATGGTTTTAATAGATTTAATTTAAGAGATTTAATTTAACTGTGTTAGTGTGTCCCACACCTCACGAACAGCTCAAGCAAGGGGAAAACAAAGAGCCTTCCTTGTTCGTGCTTGAAGGCTGAAAATCGAAACAATTCCTTCAATTTAATGATGATTAGTTCAGGGACAATTTCACCTGTAAATTGCTTGGATCTGATCTAATGCCACCCTGTGAGAGCTGGAAAACCCTGTTACCGTGCCAATAACAGAAAGAAACTGACAACTGCAAGTGGCCCAGGACAGTGTGAGATTCCAGGAAAGACGGAGCAAATGCAGCTCTCCCTGTGAACTCCGGGAGAAGCAATGGGAAGGCAGGGAATGGCGGGATAAGTACACTCCAACAACCCCACATGATTTTAGGGATAATCACGGTTAGATTCATTGTGCCCCTGGTTAGGGACTCACCTGTTAGATGCAGTAACCAGCAGGACTTTGTGTGCATAAAAGAGCTTTCCTTCCACTAAGAAAGTTACATCAGACATTTCTTTATTGTTCAGAAAGTGAGGATCTGTTGGGTAAGGGGATGAAAAAAAAAAATAAAAGGTGACTATTTTTTTTTGAAACCGTGCATGCTTTTTAGAAAAAAATCTGAACAAACAACAGCAACAAAAAAACCCCACAGAAAAGGCACCAAACCCCCCCCAAAAAACCAAACCAAACAAAAAAAGCAAATGAACCCCCCAAAATAAACAAAACCAAACCAAACAAAAAAAAAAGGAAAAAAAAAATCAAAAAACCACACCCATCTAAAAACCAACCAAACAAATTCAACAACCCCGAAAAACAAACAAAAAAACCCAAACCCTAAAAAACCCCCAACACCCCAGCAGCAATCAAAATAACCTCACTGCTCAGGTGAGCACCTTACCCAGGCGAGCTGGCAGAGTCTTTCGGATTTCGGGAATGCTGGGGATGGGGCTGCTGCCATAGCAGTGGGTGAAGATGGATGCCAGCTGCTGGTTGATGGAATCGTTCTGGGAGGAGGATGGAACAGGGATCAGCAACTCGACATGGAGCAGGTTTCAAATGTGCTGTGAGGGCTCACCTGGAGCTTACAGCAGCTGCACCCTACAGGAGTAACCTCCCCACAGAGGGACAAGCTTTGGTTTAAAGGAATTACAAAATACGTGTGGAGTTATGGAGGTACCAAGAGCTGCACAGCTTCTCCTATGGGTGTGTTTTAGGGCTATTTGGGGGCTGTACATGAATTTAGATAAATGCTCCCAGGGCTATTTCTGTTCCACAACTCCTCAGGGACTTTGTCCAGCCATTCCCTTGCTCCAAAAAAAAACCTCCCCAGAACACTCAGCTCTGACACAGTTACAAAACCCTTACTCACTTTGCTGGTTTTGAGGATGTCAAACATGAGCTGCAGCCCCTCGTTAACCAGCTCTTCGTTGTAATCCTCCTCTTTGATGGTGACAAACTCCCGCAGCAGCGTCTGCACCACGGAGTAGCGGGACTGGTAGAAGGTTGTCCGCAGGGACTCGATCCACACGTGGAGCTTCCAGGGCACTCCTGCAGCCAGAAAAAAAGGGACAGGGAAAGATGATTTCCTGAAGTGCCTGTGAGATCATCCTGCTCCTGTTACTAACACTTGGCAGCACTGAAGCAGCTCTACCTACAACCTAAGAGCAGACAGATTTTTATCTTGATATGAAAGGTGACTGAAGTGGGTCACTGGCAGATTAAGTGACAAAGCATTGGTACCAGGATCATAAATTGGAACTTTCTGCTGATTGTTAAGGACCAGAGACTCTCTATTTTGTTCTGAGCTTCATGATTAGTCAGAGCCCCAAAATAAATCTGAACTGAACTTGTAAGAATACGTAATCCCACACAACTGTGGGGTCGAAACTTTTCTCCTGGTTACACACTTCAAAGCTTCAAAGCTTCTGTCTCCTACCTTGAGATCAGATTTGTTCCTTCACCTTAAACCATAGAATGAACGCTGAATTTTAGGTGTCAGCATCTGACAGGGAGAGATGCCCCTTGCTTTTGGTACATGGGGACAAAGGATCCAGCCAGGAGTGAGGGACATCCCAGAGCAGCAGGAATTTGAAAGAAAAAAAAAAACTTGTGAGGAGCCTTAAACACTTCTTAAATTTAAATTAGCTACCTTTGCAGTTGGGGTCCCTGCTTTTCTAAGTGAGAGGGGCAGAAAAGGAAGACTTTTAAGCCTTAAATGTGCACGAGGCTCAGAAGGAAGGGCTCACCCAGTGCCCTGAGCTCCATGGTGATGTCCACGTAGCCGTGCTCGGCGCTGTAGTACATGGCCTCCTGCAGAGCCTTCATCCGTGTCTTGCACAGCCGGACCTGCCCCTCGCTGGAGCTGCCCTGGCTGGAGGTGTCACTCTCCACCCCCTCAGCCAAAATCTCCTCCAGGGAGAGCACATCCCCCTTCACCTGCTGGGGCTGGGTCAGGAGCTTGCGCAGTACGTTCCTGAGCAGGGACAAGAGGTTTCACTGATTGATAAATGAAAGATCAACAACTCAGAGCGAACTGCGGGGATTTGGGGTTAGGGACATGGCTCAGTAAACAGCAATTTCCTTCCCAAAGACAGCTGGCACTGAGGAGCAGCACTGAAACCACTCGTCCTTCCCTAGCCCACATCCTAAAAGCTGGTGCCCCAGCAGCAAAAGGGCAAAAACATGGACTGGGCTCCTCATACGGTGGGTTTGTTTGGGATTTCACACGGCAGTTGCAAGAAACAGACTTTCTTGTTTGTGCCCAGCCGCTCTGGGGAGTTTGCATCACTGGTGTCCCTCAGCCAGCTGGGGACAGCTGCTCCACACATTCCCCAGCCCGGCAGGGCCACCCAGCACTCGGCTGTGCTGCTGCAGTGCCACTAGCTGGGGCTCTCCTTGCACCCACACCACTCCCTGGGGCTAAGTCCACCTTATTTAAGGCTTTAGGATCACCCCATCCTAGTCCTTGACAGAGCAAGCCTTGAACCTCGATGATGTTTTTTTCTGGGAACAGAAAGATTTCCAGATGAGCTTGTAAGCAATGGCTTATTTCTGAACAACTCCCTTGGCAACAGGGTTGGAGAGCCCTGGTTTAATGATTCATCTCCTGGTTGGCCATCCAAAAACCAGAGATGCAGCCAGCCAGGCTCTGCTGTAGATTATATTTGCCACCTCAACGTGATTAGATTCCATCTCAGAACATGAACCAGGATCTCACAACCCTGATCTCATAACCTACCCTTAGGTGGGACCTGGTCTGCTGATGTAGGGCCTAGAACCAGCTCCTGCTCGCTCTCAGTGCTGCAGAGCCAGACCAGCAAGTGTGAATAAGAAACAGCGAACAAAGACCTTTGCTCTTTGCTGTCAGGGGAGCCTGAACAGTGTCTGCTGAGCTGCACACGCAGGGATTTGGGTCACAAAGTCACACAGGACACGCAGCAACACCTACAGTGCAAAAACCACCCCCTGTCCCGAGCAGGAACAGAGTATTACCTGTGCCCATGTGCTGCTGAGTGGCTGAAGCAGTTCATGTCCTCATGGAGTGACGATGACATCCCGTTGACTTCCAGCATGCTCAGGAGTGGGTCGGCACCCCTGCTCAGCAGCAAGCTGACCAGCTCGTAATTCCCTGGGGGAAAAGGACAGGAACATCAGGGTGCTCCTCCCTTTGGAAGCATAAAACACAGGGCTGGCAGCGAGCAGGACTCCCTTGCTCTGTTCTCGTGAGATGGAGAAGGGAGTGGGTGCAGGAGACCCAGCACTGGGAGGGGAGGAGGCCTTTTTTATCCTTTCCATAAAGCTTGGAGCAGAGCAAGCCAGACACTCATCCTCACAAATGCACAAAAATAACACAGACAGAAACAAAGGGGAAAAAAAACTAAAACCACTTTGAGGTGAACAGTGTTGACAAACAAGGCCAGCACAGACTCACTCACAGACTGCTCAACTCCTGACAGCCCGCTCGAAGAAATGCAGAATTTTTACTTGCATTTAATAAATTAATACACCACATTTCTTCATATAACAGTTATTTTTCCCCAGGCTGAACTGAAACTCGTTAATTTTTTGCATCTGGGTGTTGCTTAGGTCCACAGACATGCCCAGACCAGACAGGGGCTGGTTTATGTTCCTTGACAGTGCTTTGTGAAGGAGTTGGTGCTGTCAGCTCTGCTGTGAGGAGGAGCCACATGTGGGTCAAGCTGGAAAATGAACACTCAGGGCCCATCAGGCTCGTGGTAGGAAGAGATGGAGCATGGAGAGGCCACAGGGAGCTCACCTGCAGCTGAGGCCAGCTGGAGAGGGGTCTCGGCATAGTTGTCCTCGCCAGTATTCACAGCAGAGCCCTCCACGTGGGCACCAGCATCCAGGAGCAGCTGCAAGGAGCACAGGAAATTCAGGGAGTTGGGAAAAGAGCAACTCAGGAGGACAGAACAGCCAGGGCTGTGTGCTAGAAAGGAGAGCCAGTGGGTTGGTTCACAGTGAGGAGGGCACGCACACCAAGTCTGGAGAGTACCACCTCCTCTTTTCATCTCCTTTATGGTCGTGGCTGTGCAATTGGAATCTCCCAGCTCCAAAGGGCTCTGCAGCCAGAGCAGGAAGTCCATCTTCCTTTGCTCCATGCTGCACACAGGAAGCAGGATTCCCCCAGGGAATGACCAGGCCGGTCACACCTCGTGGAGCCTGTGTAGCGAGGTCTGGCAGCTGCAGGGATTTGTCACACAGAGCCCCTGAGCTGCCTGTGAGGAATAAAACCCCCTCCCAGGAGAAGGGGAGAAGGTTACAGGGTGATGGGGATGTTTTATGGCCAGAAGGCACTGCTGGAAGAGGAGGGCAGGGAGGAGCAGCCCTGTCTATGTGTATCCACCAGGATATTCCATGCTTCCAATGGCTGTGGGCGCTGCAGTTCACAACAGGAGCTTTGATACACTTGGCTTCATCTCCTGGGAGAATCAAACTCGTATCTTGCACATAAATTAAGGCTGTCCAACCTCTGGAATACCAAAGGCTGCCTGGGCAATTTGCCAGGTGGAATCTAATCTTTATAATGATGTACAAACGTACACAAACAAAAGATGAGTGTGTGCAGCCTCCATTTCCTTACATCTTTTTTTTTTTTTTATCTCCTTCCCTTTGAACAGAAGGTAAATTAAATTCAACAGCAATTGATTATCTGCTGTGATCAGTTTTTAATTCCCCTGGAAGTTTGGAGAGCATTTCTGGGGCTCCAGCCCATCCTGCTGCCCCCTGTGATAATTCCACAGAAAAGGGAGCAGGGGAGGATGCCACAGGCTCAAATCCCACGACAGCTTAAGTCTTGCTCATGCAATTCTCAAGGATTATAAAGGAAGTTACAGATGATTTGCTGCCATTAGAGCAGAAATCAGCACACACTGGATTTTTGCGCATGTAAATTTATAAACCAATTAATATCTACTGCCACAAAGCTCCTGATCAAGCAGCCAACCTGTAACCACTCCATGTGAAGCACTGGTTTATTTAAAATCAAAGAAATGATTGTGCAGCACTGTTCTGGGAGCAGTGAGCCTCAGAGCAATACTGAGACCAAAGAAAAAGAAAGAAACACACTGTGTTTTGTCACCAAGGCCTTTCTAGGAATTAAATCACCAATTTTCATTCTCCTTGTTTTCGAAAACATGCCGTTTTTTCACTGTTTTTTCAGAAGGAGCTCAGGAAGGCTGAGAGGAGGACTCACAGTGTCGCATTTCAGTCCCTAAAGTGTCTCTCAAAAGGATTCCTGGCCAGAATCTTACCTGAACCACGGAGATGTGCCCGTGTAACACAGCAAAGGTGAGGGCAGTCCAGTGCCGGCTGTCGGGATGGACCGAGGGGTATCGTGGAGAGGTGCTGGGCACCTGGGAGAAGGGAAGCAGGCACTCATTACCCACTGCAGCCTCTCTGCCTGCAGCCCCAGGCTTGTGCAGCACGGGCTTCTTCCTGTGTGAGTGACAACCCCAGGGAACGGGGGACTTGGGCCACTTAAGAGAACGCTGCTGCCACCACTCACTCTGTCCCGTCCCCTGGGGGTTTTTAATGCGTTTCACTGGTTTCTCCCTGTGGCAGCTCCTTCCCTCCCCCTCCCCGTGCCTATTAGACTTGCCAGGGCCAATCCTAATTGGAGCCACTGAGTGCTCCAAGAGGTTTTGAAGGTTTCCTCCCCCCACCCCTCCCAAATCCCTGAAGCGATGGTTTCTGAGAGAAAGGCCTCGCTTGAAGCTTCCAGAACTGAAGCCTTCAGTTGCTAGGAGAGATTTCAGAACTCCTCCTGTTAGTTTACAGCTAGATAATGATGGGGAGACGGTTACTCACTGGTATATCTAAATTTGCTCCAGCATCTATAAGCATTTGGACCATGGCTTCATCTCCAGCAGCACAGGCGTACATGAGGGGGGTCATACCCTTCAGAAAGGAAAAGAAAATTAAAAACAAAGTTATCTTTCTGTACCCATCAACAGTGACACTGCCGTGGGCACAGAGAGTTTGGATCTTAATATACAAAGCATATATAGGGACAGCGTACTTGTGTTTGTAAAATATTTTTGATTTCTATGCAGGGTGGCACAACTGATATTGGAAAATGACCTGGATAAAACATCCAGGACAAGGCTGGAAGAACACAAAAAGGATCACTGAAAATCCCAGCCCTGTATTGTCCACAATTCTCGAGCTTTCCCAAGGCTGCCAACAAAGAAATGCCATTTCTTGGCTCATTTGTAGCCAAATGAACTGAGGGCAGAAAGCAACACAAAAATACAGGCGATGAATTTATTTGGCAACTTCTCTCCATTGCTAAAATCCTATTTGCTACAATATTTCAGCATTTCAATCCCATAAATCTCCCTCTCTCTACTTAACCAGCAAACCATGACGGCTCAGAGATGAATTATGAGAAAAATGAGCCTTACTTATGGAACTCATTCCAGAAGTAGCCAAGGACAGAAAGGAAATGGCCTGGTAAAATCCATTCCTGCTCACATCCCACATCTTTCCTGCCCCCTCCCCTTAATTATTGCAGGCATTTGAATTTTTTTACAGGCAGCATCTCTGCTGCTCAGTGTGCAGTAACAGAGCTTCATCCTTAACGGGACCTCTGCTGTAAAATGGAATTACATCTCTCACACGGCAGTTCTGCTCTTGACTCTGCCAAGGTGTCTTTTCAAAGCAGCCACAACTCCAAGCTTCCTGCTTTGGGGCAGTTACATCTGTGAAGGTATTTCTGGGTGAGATTCTCCCTGGGTGAGATTTTTTTTTTGCTTTCGTGGGGCTTGGGAGGCTCCACACTTACTACAGACAAATAAACTGAGAGTTCAAAACTCAGGGCTGCAGGCACAAGCCCATATTTACTGCTCACATTTAAGGCTTGGATAGACTTACCTTGTACTTTTTAAAATTTTTTAATGTTAGTTTTGCACGCTCTGCTTGCTCCTTGCAAAGTGAAGAAGAGATTGTTTTCCTAAACATCTCAGATCCTGTGCAACCAGAGCGCTGGTTGGTCCCCACCAGAACTGAATACAGGGTCCTGCTTCAAACTCAGGTTTTTGAGGGGATACTCTGAGCTCTTTTCCACAAATCTCCATGCACACAGATGGAGAAGTGAGTCTGAACATCCTGGACATGCTCACACCCTGGGAGTTGTCAAAATCCCAACCTAGATCTAAGGCTTTAGTCCAGCAGTTCTGTCACGCCTGTCAGTTTTCCCAAGTTTGGGCATCTGCCTTTGTGTTATTCCTTTCCAGGAGGGGCAAAACAAGCTGGTGGCAAAGTTCAGCTTTGGTTTCCTGTTCCAGCTATGGCAAAGTTCTCCCAGAATGTGGATTTAACTCTGCCTGGGGTTTGGCAGTGCCATGCAGGCACTTGCTTGGCCACAGAGCTGAGTTGCTCCAGAGTCAAGTAGAGAATTTCCAAACAACAAAATCTCCAGAGGGGGGGGGCCTGTCCTGCCCTTTTTGTTGGTGCCAAAACACTTTTTGAGAGGCAAAGATGACAGAGCTGCCCTGCTCACAGCAGGGCTGGCAAGAGGATCACACCCAAAGGATGAGACCATCAACAAGGGACAGCAGAAACTCCTCAAAGATTCCCCAAGGAGCTGCTCACTGGGGTCTCCATGCTGACAAAAGCTGGAGAGCTCCCAGTTTGCTGGCTGGATGAGAGGTAAGGAACATCCTGCAGTGAGAAGTGACAGCCCTGGCACCAGTGTTGGGGCACAGAGGCTCACAGGGGCCAAATAACCTTTGAGAGAACAAGAGGCCTCTGGGCTACAGAAACAGGAACTGCAAGAACTAATTTTAAAAATGTAACAGAGGAAGTGGGAAACCTTAATAATATAAAGCTGCCACTTAGTCACTTTACTAAAGTGAATGTCCATGACGTGGCACCCACCTCAGTGACCACAAAGCTCCTGGTACTGGATTTGTAAATAAGGAAACTACGTACCCAGATATGTCCAGGAGCAGTTTCTGCTATTTGTGTATACATTCACACTTTCTTTAAAACTGCAGGATGGTGGGAAGTGCCACGGAAGATGTGCCAGGTTCAGAGCTGGGTCTGAAATGCTGTCGGCACTAAAATGCTGGCTGTGAGAAAGCCTCTCTACCTGAACATAAACCCTTCCCACTGCTCAATATCCTCTTGTTCCAGAGACATGACAGCTCATTCTCTTTGCTGTGACAGCTATAACAAGTGTTTATTTAGGAGAGATGGTTTTTCCCCCCCCCTTTTAAAATTAAAAGCTAATTCCATGCATTGAATGATGCCCCAGAGGACAGACTCTGCTGTTACTTGATGGGACTGACAGCATGAGCAGAAGCAGCCAAAGACTCCCAGGACTTCCAAGTCCCTGTGGTTCAGTGTAGCTGAGCAGGGAACAGTTAAAAATGGATAAATAGACACATCAGCACGATGGACTTTGAGCAAATCTAACACTGAGTGACACCAGGCCACTGGGGTGGGGCTCTCAGTGCTGTTTCTTGGATTCCAAACTGCTCCGAGCCTGAAAGCCAGGAGACGGTAACACCTTTTTGCCACTCCTCACTGACCCAGCCTGGATTTGGGCTGTTGAGCCACAGGAGAGTGCCACTGGAAAAAAACCCACTTTGCTTTGACATCTCTCAGCACGTATCGCACTTTCCATTCACCACCCCTGTGCTAATCTGCCTGCCCTCAGTGCCTGAGAGAGCCCATCCAAGAAGCAGACATTCCAGCTGATAAACAATCCACTCCAGGCTCTGATGGGGCTTTTTTTGAGGGGTGGGGGCAGTCTGGGGGGATGTGTGTGTGTGTGTGTGTGTGTTATCTTTTTGTGTTTTAAGGGATGCATTTTCAGCCTAAAACACGAGCTAGAAATAGAAAACCCTCAGGGAGGCAACAAACACGACCTGGTATTGATTTGCCACGTGGAAAGAGAGGTGCAAGCTGTTGATGCAGGGCATTTTGGGGTTGTGTGTGTTTGTTCTGTGGCACACCTGGTCATCCATGGTGTTCACCCCGTCGGGGCCCAGTGCATCAATTGCTTGGTTGATCAGATCCGTCCTCCCGCAGTTCAGCATCCGGAAGCCCAGATCCTGCTGGAATTTCTCAGTAGCAGCTTTAGCATCCAGTCTCCGGAAGGAACTGAAGCAGCATTCAGGTCTGTGAAACACAAAAGAACCACTGGATGATGCCCATACCATAAAAGAAGGTACGGATCCATACCATAAAAGAAGGTACGGATCAAAATTTTAAAAAAGTATAAAATCAAAACGAAACGTAGGCAGTGGAACACTCTCAAGTCTTTTCCAGTGACTCAATAAAAGGAAGTACTTTAACATTCCTATGAGGATCTGCTAAATCCTTATCCTTTAGATGACTATCAAGACAACCTTTATGTCATCTGGAAGGAGCCCAGGGATTACTGTAAATCCTCTGACTGTCTGCTCAGACTCTTCTGAATTCCAAACCTGGAAGCATGTCTCCTTCACTGAAGGATCACTTCCCAGCTGGAGGTTTCCAATCTCGGCTGGGCACTGGGAGGATCAGCCCTTTGATGTTATTTTGGGGTGAATGCCTTCCCCAGGACCCATCTGGTTTCCAGCACGGGCTCTTGAGCAAACTCTCAGTGAGGGAGATATCAGCCTGCCAAGTTCCTCTGATAAATGAGATGCTTTCAGCACAGCCATCCTCCCCTGGAAAGCCTGGACAGTGGAGCAAACCACTCATCACCTCACACAGAAAATTCAGGATGAACCTTACATAAAATCCTGCAGCTGGGCTACCATAATCTTGTTCTCTTTGGTATCACAACCTACAGTATTACCTAGAATAAGATGCAATGATTTTATATAATAGTAAAAAGAAAAAGAAGAATTCTATCCAAAAAAAAAAGTGAAACAAAATGACTCCACTTGAAATCCAGAATCTCAGAAAAAGAAAAGTTTTTGAAGGGATGCCACTTGTCTTTGCACATTGGTCCTATCCCACAGCAAGCCAGAGATAGATCAATCAATCAAACAATCAATCAATTCCAAGACCTCCTTTCCCCTTGAACTAGCTGGATTCTAGGGTGCTTTAAAGCCCCCTTAAACCTTTTATGACTGCTTTAAAGAATCAAATAACATGCTCTGGAAACAATGCTTTTTTTGCTCGTTTAGCTATTTCATTCAAGCTATCTTAAAAAGCAAAGATTAATCTTGTAATTAAGTCTGTGCCTTAAAAAAAACCTCAAACCAAACACAAACACTTGTATTTCATGTGTAACTTTCAGATAGACAAAAATCTTTCTGCCCCAGCTGCCGCGTTTGGCCGGAGTTCCTTTATCTCCTGAAGCACCAGCAGGTTAAACGTGCATCGCCTGCACGGCCCAGTGAGATCCGGCTCCTGGGAAACGCAGCTGAAGAACGTTTTAAGAAGCTGCAATGACTTGAGGAGCTTCACAAAGCTGAGCCCACGTACTTGAGCTGGCGTGGCTCGCAGTCCAGCCCCGGCAGGAGCAGCCTGGCCGTCTGCCTGATGTCATCGCTGTCCACGGTCAGGCTGCGCCGGTGCTCGGCGTAGGTGATGGCAACGCGCATCCACTCCATCAGCGGCGGCAGGAGCATGAAGGGGCTGTGAAATGAAGGGAGAAACCCATTATTGAACACTGGCTGAGGCACGAGGACGCTTCATGGCTTCCTGGGAGTGCAAAGGGGAGGTTGGGTTAAAAGGTAACTCCAAGGCACTGGATCGAATTTGCTGGAATTACCTCTCTGCAGCCAGAGTTAGGCCTACGGCTGCAAATCTCATTGCTTCTGCATTTTCTTGGAAACTACAAGCAGACTTCTCAATACCCTTCATAAAGTACTCAGAAAGTTGGTTCCTAAGTACTTAAGGCATATGCTGGGTACAGGAAAGCCCATTCTCTTAATGGCACTTTCTTGCAGTGGTAAGGCTTGTGAGGAATAAAATGATGTGATGCTGTCACGAAGCAGGCCCATAGTTATCACATTTAGGCAGCCTGTTAGATGGTGTCTTTAAAGAAATGATAAATCCCACCCCCAAGAAACGATAAATTTCCCCTGGGGGGAAACTGGACTGGCAGCTCACAGCAGGGGCAAGGAGCTGTTCGGCCTCGGTCACCGGAACAGCTCTGCAGTAACTCTGTGTGTTCTAAATAATCCACAGGTACGGCATTATTTATTATTATTTTCATTCTTCTCCCCTAGGAACACGAAATATATCCTCGGCTGTTTGTAACCTCAGTTAAACCAGGCTAATTCAGTCCCACACCCATTGATCTTGACATTACCACTGTCCCACGGCTTTTTGCATCCCAGAGCTTTTTGCTCATGCAGGGCTCAGTTTTGCCCACCTGAGCCTCCAGAGCACAGAACTGGCCGAGCAGTGAGGTTTTGCTCAACGTAAAGGGTTGCAGGGCAATAAAGGAACATAAATACGGTAATAACAGCAGCAGGAGCTCATGATTACCCCTGCTGCAACAATGAACACAGCACTGGAGATTACACACGAATATATAGGTACCATAAGGCTCTCACACACAACATATCTCATCCGCCCTCTGAATATACAGCCAGATTGATCTATTTAGCTCGATTTTCCCCCAAGGATACCTGCCACCCCAGTGGAAGGCTTGGAAGTGCCAGCTGTAATGAAAGCACCTCTCCCATTCCCAGTAATGACTTTATTAATGCTATGGAAAAAAAAAAAAAAAATAAAGCGCCTTTTCAATTTAACCATTCAAAAGAAAAGAACCGAGGGGAGAAAGGATCAATTCCTTTACAAAGTTCTGAGAAAAGAAGATACATACGAGGGAATGTGAACTGATTTGGGCATTAATGAAAGCAGCTGAAGCCATGAAAGGCATTTTCAAAGCTGTGCCTGTGTATATGTGTGAGTGCAGGAAGAGCGAGCTGCACCAATCCCGTTAGAAACCATTTATCCACAATGGGATTTGCAAGCAGAACTGCCTTTGTCACGACTCTGAACACTCTTCAGGCTCGAATAACTCCACTCTGTGAAAATATTTGCTGTTCCCATTTTCCCAGTTGCAGGGCGCATCCTGAAACGCTGCCATTATCACTCTACAAACACGTCCACTATTTCCCCTTCTTCCCCTTTTCTTCTTAGTTGTGAAGCAGAATCCACAGAACCGGAGGTGTTTTAAGCACCTGATCCACCCCGGACTGCCAGGGCCAGAATATTTTAACAGGACATTGACTCACTGCTGTCACCAGTTTACTTTTATGTCAAAGAACCAGAATATCAGGGTGGCTACAATCATCACTTGGAAAATCACCCAGATCTTCACCCATTCCAAGATTTCTGAAAGGGATGGGATGAATCATTCCAGTTTATCCAATTCAGGTTGACTTCCCTAAGGGAAGAGCAGGAAGTGCCAACAGGCATTTGAGAGATGCCTTTCAGCAATCCATTCCAGAGAATTTCAACTCTTATCTGGCCTGGAAAAGAGTCATTCACACTTTCAAAACGCAGGTACTTAAGGGTGGAGCCGAAATTAATCATTTATCCTTTCTGTGTACTCTGCAGAACCTCTAGCATGGAATTCAAAGCTCCACAGAGGAGATGAGGACAGAGGTAGGCCAGGGAGGCTAAAAGCACCAGAATTAAATACAAAATTCGATTAAAGTCAGATGGGGAATGCTCAAGAGCACCGGAAAAGCTCATCTTACAACTGATTCTTGTGACAGCTGTAACAAGTGTTTATTTAGGAGAGGTGGCATTTTTCCCCCCCTGCTTTTTAAACTAAAAGCTAATTCCACTCATTGAATGATGCCCCAGAGGAGACTCTGCCACCTTTTGTGGTAAATAAAAAGATTTAGGCCACATCCCAGCTTCCCTGACGCTGCCATGGTTGGGACAAAACCCTGGTGCCTGACTCAAGGCCCTGGGCAGCCAGCAGCAAATGCCATGGAGTCTGCACCAGAAATAACACCTATGGAGCAGGAATTTCCACTCTGCAAAAAATCCACATGTGGCAGGGTTATAAATGGCTTCCACACAAGCAGCCCTTGGATGTGGAAAACTTGCTTTGGGAGGAATAGCAAGGAGAAAGATTTTTTTTTTTTTTCCCCCTTCTTCTGTTTCTTCTTTTAAACTCCACAGATTTTTCCAAAGGCTTTAAAAGTGGCAGCTCAGCCTGCCTGGTTACCCTGTGTCCAAAGGGGAGCAGACTTTGGAATGCAAGTGTCAGGAAGGATGTTCTCATCCTTCTCTCCTGATTTTCCAAACCCCACCACTGGCACTGCTGTGCAAATTGGATAAAAAGTTATTCTTTATTATTCATTATTCTATCAAGGATGACTACAATGACTACAACTGCTATTTTACAGAAAAAGCTTTGTTTCTCTGCAAAAATTTTAGCTTGAGGATGGGTTTTTACTCTTTCCCCCTGCTTTTATCCAACTATTTCCTCTGTCCCAACCTGGCCATGCTCTGGGAATAGCTTTGTCTTCCTTTGCTCACTGACACTCCACCAGATAAACAGCATTATCACAGGACTGAAGCAGAGAGAAGAGGTGCAGTGCAACTGAATGAAACGCCAACACGGGGTCACGCCACACTAAGAAAATAAATTAAATTATTCATTTCCCAGAAAATAAAACGCTGTTCTCATCCCTGTGGCCCTTAACCTGGGCATCCATCTGCCTCCGAGGAATCACTGATCATTTCACAGTCTGAAAAACACTGCAGGAGGGGAAGGGGAGAAACCTTCATGGAAAATTAACTGGGAGACGCTGCGAGCTAAAGAATTAATTTCTGTCTTCGCATTCCTGCCTGTGCCACGTTCTGCACGGTGCCATTTTCCTCTGGCCTTCCTGACATTTAGAAGCATTTGGCAGCTCATTAAATTCCACACATTAAGCGATCCAGCCTTGGGAAGCTGTCACATTCCAGCAGCAGCTCGCTGAGGACACACGGACCCTCAGTTTTCTCCAAAGTCTTCGTCCAGTTTTTTGCCACAAAGTTGTCTTCCAGCGATGCCACACTTAACCTGGGAATGTACACAGGACTGGGAAGTGAAATGGGAACTGCTCCGCTTCTGTACAGCTTGTAAAGAAATCACACTGATGTCTGATGCTGTCAGTGCTGTCAATATTCCATCCATAAATTCTCTGAAATTCTCTCCCTTTGGAATTGGGAGCCACTCCACTCCCGAGGGGATCAGGCTGAGAGAGCATGGACTTGCTCTGAGAGAGAATGGATTTTTTTATGGGCTTTCCCCCCTCCTCCTTTCAGCTAAAGCACGTTGTTTTATTCAGACATAACCAAGGAGGCCAAGTAGCACTTGGCAGAGAATTTATAGCAAGTTTTAGGATAACTTTTTCCTGGAAAAGGTACTTTCATATGAGAATGGCTTTGGACGTGACTGGCATGCGGAGAGCACGGGCAGCATCTCCAGGAGAAGCTGTGGGCCCACAGACTTTCAGGGATATCCATCACAAAGAAATGATTCCCCACAGTGGGCTCTTCTGGGGATTTCTAAGAGCACTGGGATCATGATATTTTTGGCAAAGGGGAAGTTAAATGTATGCAAAAAGGAGAGACTGCAGAGGAGTTAGAAAATCATGGCATCCTTCCTCTGCACTGAGCACCTGCTCACTCAGGGGAGGACAGTAGGGTTTTCCAGAAAAAAAACCCAGCCATTCTCTCACATTCCTTCCTCCTGCCTGGGACCCCAGGAGGATCCTGATCAAGACTGCTGAAAAATCACAGAAACATAGAATAGTTTGGGTTGGGAAAAGCCCATCTTGTTCCAAAGCCCTGTTATGGGCAGGGACACCTTCCACTAGCCCAGGCTGCTCAGGGCCCCTTCCAACCTGGAGGAAAAAGGGAAAAAGGAGGAATAAAACACTTTCCCTGCTGACTCACCTCTTCTGTGCCATTTTTCATTGCCTTCTGTTACAGTACAGCAAAATAAATTGGGAGCCAACAGTGACAGCAACAGCAAGAAAGAAAAACCTTGTTCTTCTAAACAAGGCTCTCCTTCTTCTAAAGCAGGGAAGAAAATCCTGCCCTGATAGAAGCAGGTGGGAATGGCAAAATTCACCTCCCTCCTGGCAGCCTGAGCAGAACCTGAGACACACAGGCAGTGTCTCCCGTCCTGCCGGTCCCCAGGCCTTCTAAATGGTCGGAGTGAACGAAAACATCAGGAAATAACACAAGATTTATGGTCAGAGCCAGGTAGCCCATGGTGACTCCTCATTTTTGACTTACAGGAACTATGCAGAGGCTTCTGCAGAGAAAAATCCCAAATCTTTTAAAGATCAGTGTGGGGTTTTGCAAGGGACTAAAAATAGGAAAGGTTTTCAGTACAGTAAGCTGATGTTTGAATTTATTGCTGGAACCAAACCCTACGGCTCAAAATCACTAGGACAGAAAAATCCCAAGGATGGCAACAGAGTCAAAAAGAAATAAGAGTGAAGTCTCATTAACCGAAGAAGGGAAAAGACTCTGAGGCAGGAGAGAGTATCCAAACCCCACGGTGATATGGAAAACAGTGGCATATTTACAATTTGGTCTCTCAAACACTAAAACCCTCTTCAAGCAGCAAGGATAAAAAGATGTATCTCAGAGTACGTAATTATATGAGAATAAAATAACAACTGAGATGTTGATTTAGAAGAAACACGAAACTGTTGCTCCAAAATACAACCAGCTTCAGCCAGGAGCTCTTCCTCAGGGATTCAAAGGTATTTTACAGGATTTCAAAAACTTCTCACATTTACAGTAGAAAAGATAGGAATTACCATGCTGGGCCCTATTCACGGATCATCTCAACATAGTATTTCAAAGCAGACAGGCCAGATCCTCACAGAAAAGGAAGAAGAAATTTAATCACCTCCAAGTGACTCCAAAAGGTGTTCCTCTGAATTCCCTGAAAACAATGACTGGCTCCCATCTCAGAAGATAAGAATTCTCCAATTTTAGTGGATCGTTATCAAGTTACTACAGTTCTTGGCTTGGCTGTGCCTTGAGTTTAGAGAGTTATCCTGCAGTCAGACACTAATGGAATGGAAGCCATCTGGATAATGTTATTATTTATTGGGATCCTTTCTCCACGGAATCTG
This sequence comes from Dasyornis broadbenti, assembly GCA_013397935.1. Taxonomy (NCBI): domain Eukaryota; kingdom Metazoa; phylum Chordata; class Aves; order Passeriformes; family Dasyornithidae; genus Dasyornis; species Dasyornis broadbenti. The sequence continues at coordinate 204,707 of VZRN01006414.1, read as the reverse complement.
CCTTCAGAGTTTCCTCTGCTTAGAGAATATAAAATGGGCAGCTCTGATCTTTCTTCCCACAGACAGAAATAACACCTTTGCCATCCTTTGCAAACCACACTTAAAAATAAGGTGCAGCATCAGACAGACTTTACTCCCTGTTACTACAAATCAAAGGAAAAACTAAATTTGAGCTCACTAAAAAAAATAACATGAAGTAATAATTGGGAACTCACTGTGAAACTTAAAAAGAGCTCTCAAGTCTATGGTTTATTTATTGTAACCATATTTTACAAACTTTACCAACAGGGAGAAGATTCCATTTTCAGGCTGGAAACAAGCACTGGTGCTGCTCTGGAATGTGCCATGTGTCTCATCAGAGAAACATATTTGTAACATCTGTAAAGCTGGGGCAGGAGGAAAGTTTCTAGAGAGGCAGAAAGTAATGAAAACCAACTGAAATTGTACAGAGTTGTTGATAAACATACACGACAGTTTAACCATGACAACATGGTCACAGTTATGGGGTCAGGGATGGGACTGATTTCCATCTGTCCCCTCAGCCCCACACGGAGCTGTTGGATCCCTGATGGACACTGAGGGAACAAAACCACCAATGCTGCTCCCCCTGCTGCTCCCAACTCCTCGGTGCCCTAGAACTCTCCAGAAGGTGAAAACTACTGCAAACAATTCAAGGTGAAAACTACTGCAAGCAATTCAGGAGATGAACTATTCTTCCATGAGTCTGGGCCTTATTGCAGTCCTGACCTCAATTAATACGGAGCCAGTCCAGTGGGGGCCATGGAGATGCTCCGAAGTCTGGAACACCTCGGCTGGGAGGGCCGGGATTGCTCAGCTTGGAGAAGAGAAGACTCCAGGGAGATCTTAGAGCCCCCTCCAGTGCCTAAAGGGGCTCCAGGAGAACTGGAGGGGGACTTGGGCAAGGGCCTGGAGGGACGGGACACAGGGAATGGCTTCCCACTGCCAGAAGGCAGGGTTAGATGGGATATTGGGAAGGAATCTTTCACTATAAAGGTAGTGAGGCCCTGGCACAGGTTTCCCAGAGAAGCTGTGACTGCCCCTGGATTCCTGGAAGTGTCCAAGGCCAGGCTGGATGGGACTTGGAGCAACCTGGGATAGTGGAAGGTGTCTCTGCCCATGGCAGGGTGGTGGAACAAGATCATCTCCGAGGCCCCTTCTAACCCAGCCCATTCCATTATCCTGATTCCATGATTCCAACAGTGGCTCAGGCCAGGTCACCTACATCAGATCCAAGCATTTCCCAACTCTTACAGAAAGGTGACTGCCCTGGTTTGCCAGCACAAGACACTTTCCACACAAGATCCAACCAGTCCAACGTGTGAAGCCCCGGTACTCAGGATACGCCCCGAGGAGACCGACGCAGGAAAACCTGGCCATGCCCGACAATTCCTGCAGCAAAGGAAAACGCTGGTGCATTTTGGAGCAGGACATGAGCACAGTTTACATGCACGGAAGGAATGAGCCTGTAACAGCACGTTAGGTGATTGTCAGAGATAAACACTGGCAGAGAGCCAGAACGGGGTGTCTGCTATTCTTGGATCAGCCTCGATCCTGTGGGCAGAAAAACCCAAGAGGTAACTCCTACGGTGCATTCCAGCAGCCCCACTGGCAAACTAACAAAAATACAGCAAAACAAAAAAAATCCCATCCTATCTGCAAGCAGACTGATCAGGGGTCAGTGTGGTTCTTCACTACCGAGAGCTGAGACTCCTCGTTCCCCAATATTTTTTTTCCCCATTATCCGTGATTCCCAACAGCAGGAGTAGGATTGAGATAGCAGCCCTTTTAGCCACAACTTCAATCTGATTTGCCAACGTGCATATGTTAAAAGCATATGCTGGCTCTGGAGCCAAACCCAATCTGTCAGATTCAATCACTGAACTCATTTTCAGGGCCCAGTTGTAAAATCCTGACACAGAGCATTGCCACGCTCATGAAAACTGCCCGGAGCTCCCGAGTTAAAGCTGTGTGAGCAAAGAGCCAGGAAGAGAAACTTTTTTTTTTTTTTTTTTGAGAAGTTCTGGAATACTGAGAGCTGTTCAATTAATTATAGCTGGAAAAGTTTGTTCAGTTAGACAAAGCCAACTCTTACCGAAGCAAAGGGTTTTTCACGATAAACACGGAAACAGTTTCCCATTTACATCCCAGCATAAGCCAAATCCTAATTAGTGTTTCAAATGAGGCATTTTAAAACACAAAATACTGGTATCTAGAGGCAAAACATTTCGAGGTTAAAGAGATGATTCTTTCCCTTTCAGGACTAAGAAAAAGTTGATGAAACTCCTGTTTTTCTAATGACTTGACTGAAATGACGACTCCTGTGCCATGTCACAGTCCTGTGAGCAGCAATCCTGTGTGTCATCAGTCACCCTGCTGCTGATGTCAGTGACTTCCTCAAGAAAATCCAAGAAATCTTTTGGTTTTTCACATTCCTGGAATCTGAGATGTTTCAGGAACTAATTTAGCATGAAGACACGAGGAACACACCAACACATACGGATTTGGAGCTCTCTTGGGTACAATGTGTGCTCTAAAATCAGGTACCCTTTCCACCCAATCATGTAATTTAAAGAGTTCATTTACTTGAATAAAAGGCACTCAAAGCCCACAGGGTGTAGCATTTGTGAATGAACAGACAACAGCCTAACAGTGCCAGGTAAGACACAAAATCTGCCATTAACCAAAGTTCAGGAGGAGGAGGAGGAGGAACATCACTGCTGGATGAAATAGTTGCATTTTAAATTTTTTTTAATTATTATTTTGCAGGAGGACATCACTCTATCCTAATGGCAAGCCTCTCAATTAACACATTTCACCTAAATCTTCAAGGAGCTTCTGCTCTGTTCCTCCGTTCCTGTCTTTAGAGCTGCTGTGCAGAACGAAGAGTAAGTTCCAGTGGTGAACGAATTTGTTTCTGCTTTTTACTGGAAAGCATAAAGAGTTCCATGTCTGCATTTTGCCTTAAATAATTGAATAAATGGTGCCATGTAAGGGTCTAGACATGAGAAATGCAAACTACAGAAGTGGCCTGAATTTAAAGGAAGCAACTGTTGCGATGAAGCCCTTCTATGCCAGACTAGAAATAATCTCATGCTTCCATTTTGTGTTTAAGACTGTGAAATCTCCCAGCTTCAAACTCTTTCTATGGTTCTGTCCCTGGGATTTTTATGGTCCTATCCACGGGTATCACTGAACCTCAACAGCACCGGGAATGGCAGACACAACAGCTTAACTCTAGGATTCTGCCAGTTGGATTTAATTGGCCAAGCTCAAAGTCTTTCAGTTTTCAAACATCCTAAATTTAGAGCGTGCATGCACTACATTTCAACATTTTGAGCTTCTCAGCAGATGCCACAAATTCCAGCTATTAAGTCTGCTTTCAGTGCCAGCAAGTGCTGCTGAGCAGCCTCTTGCTTTGCCTGCTGCAATGCAGGAACTTCTACTGAATTTCAAATAAGAGTATTTAAAATAAGAGTAATTAAATTTTAAATTTTAAATAAGAGTATTCAAATAAGAGTAATTAAAATAGTAAAAATACCTCAATATATGTGTGCAGGAGATCTTTCAGTAGGTCACAGCTCGGCCTAACCAAGAGCAGTGCTGACGGGACGTGTGGAAAAAAGGCTTTTACTCTGACACCCTTAGGACACAGTGGCCAAATACCAGCACGAACAGGAGGCCAGAAGCACGACCAATACCCTTCTACAGAGCAACTTGTCTCACTACCAAGGTTTTGTATCTATTTCTCATGGACTGTGAACTACAGAGTTGCAGATTTTATGTCCAGATGGCAAATGACTGCATAAAACATCAGCAGTGTTTGTTTACACCCTGACAGCTGCAGCCCAGGTAGATGAAAAAACCCAATTGTCACTCAAGTCTGCGTATCAAGGTTATCTGTTGCCCCATCTTTCTCTCTAAAAAGCCACAATTTAATAGCCTCATATTAATAGATTAGATGAACGTTCTAATAGGGATAAGAGAGTGAAGTTTCCTTATGCACAGATAAAACCTGTTCTTGCAACAGGCCCCACCTGGTTCATGCTGACCCTGGCAGAGGGAGCAGCACTGTGGTTCCTACAGGAACATGGAGGAATTTCCAGCTCCAGCTGCCCTCTCAGCTAATGACCAGAAAGAAAAACCAGTAATTTTCGTTTTCAATGCCAAATTCCACGGATTTTTATTTTCTTTTCAGCCCCATTAAAATGCTGCTGCCAGAATGCAAATCTAAAACCACAGAGGCATCAATGATTGATATGATAAAAATGACAAAGCTCAACATGAATCTATTCTAACACCATTGCACTCAATGTGCACAATTCTTTTTCAGCTTGTTGAGGAAAATACCAGCATTCTAAAATTCTGCTCTACACTTCAGTACCTGTTGCTTGACTAAACTGTTCTCTCAGCACCCAGCGCTCTGCATTCCAAACACCGAAAAAAGGTAATCAATAAAATGGATATGAGACATGGGACACACCTTTTTTTCCGGGGTTTCTGCTTCAAAAAAGCCCTGAAGAAACAAAAATTTTTAAGAAATAAACTGGTTTTCATTTGCCTTTCTTTGCAGCAGGCACCTCAGAGCCCTGATTCTGCGAACGAAGCTGCGCAGAGCCCAAACTTGGTCCCTGTACTGGGGCAAACCGTGCTCTCAGATCAAGCCAGTTTAGCTTTTAGGTATCTGGAGTGTCTCAGCACAGCCAAAAGTGGCCCCAAAGTGTGTTAATTAAACTACTGGAACTTCTCGTGCAAGGAAGGACGGGATGCCCAGATGCAAAGTCACTTAAGGCACATGTGTTTCTGTGATGTCCTAACGCACCAGCTCTGCAGAGAGATCCTTCCTGCAGAATTTGGCAGCCCCAACTGGGAACTGAGCACTGGCTACCTGGCAGAGTGCAGGGCTGACAGAGGGAACTCTTAATCACCCAGTCTGGCTGCTGGGAACAGGATAATTACAAGCAGCTAAGTTCTGAGCAGGTTCTGTTAGCCCTGTTGTAATTTCATGCTAACATGATCCTATTCCTCTCAGCTATTCCTCTTAATTATCTTCTGGCAGGTAATTGCATCACAGAAAACTCATCCTTTCCCACTGAAAAGGTCCCCAGTTCTGCAGCACCTGTTTCAGAGGAATCCCCTGCTTCTCTGGAAGGATATTTTCCATTTCTGAACGAAGCCAAAGGGGTGAGGAATCATTCAATGAATTCCTTCCAGCAGCAAAGAGTTTTCCAGCAAGCCTAGGAATAAAACCTTCCAGCTTCTGCCTGCCCCTCCTATTCTCTGGTCATTATGAAAGACTTTCCAATCTTTCCAGGAAGAAGGACCTGCAGGTACAAACTCTGCAGTGGAACTCGAGTTGCCAAGCTTTGACTCCAGGGTGAAACTGCCCCTTCCAGCAGCACCACCAGCAAAGCACAGCCTGGTCCCTCCTCTCTCAGCAAACACGTTAGACCAGCACCCATGGGATCATCACCAGGTGCTCCAGCCCCAGAAGGATCTAACAGCAGGGCTGAATCAGCTCAGACATGCAGCTCATCTGAATAGGATTTGTCTTGCAGAGCAGAGTGTTTTTTAAAACACACAGTTCAGCAGTTGCTGTAAAAACCCTGCGGCTAAAACGGGGCAGTTGAGCTCTGTAAGTGACCACGAGGTCAGGGCAGCACGGGGATGGGATGGGGAAGCACAAACTGCCTTGAAAAAGGAAACCAAGAAGGGACACACCAACCTAGGGCTACCCCAGGGAAAGCTTAGGTCCGCTCTCCACAAACTCAGAGAGAGAGAGAACGATTGTTTCCATTATTATAAATTACACCCAGAAATATTTACTCTACAGAGGAGCTTTACTCTTAGCAATGTGTTACAAAGATGTCAGGAACAATAACAGCAAAACCCCCAACAACTGCCAGCCCTGGCTGCTGCACAGCAAAGGCTCAGGATTGTATTTATTTAGTGTGGCCTTTGTCTAAGCACCAGCTAACTCTTTCCTCAGGAAACAGGCAAGTTCTGCAAGGGAAGGGCTGTAATTTAGTCCAATAGGAAACAATATTAACTTCAATTGGATACAGCAATTACTGAAAACGGAGAAACTTGTTGGCTTGTTACCATCACTGTTCTTTGCAACGTGCTCAGAACTTTTCATCCACAGAAATACTGGATTTTAGTTGTATCAGCTACAAGAGCACTGTGCTGGTATCAGGCCACTGTCCTTAAGGATCTGTGCCTAGGAAAGACGGAGGCAGGAAAGACAGCAAACCTGCAAGAGCCAAGCAGAGAGATGCAGAACATCTTGTCTTGCTCATTCCTGAGTTTCTACAATGCTCTAACAAGTTTTGTTCTGGGTTTCCCTGGATTATTTCCCTTTCAGTCTCAGCGCTGGTTTGCTGCTCACCAAGAGGGGCAAACAACAAACAATACTCAACCCACGGTGCCTACAGGCACCGGAGATTCCCGGGTGCATCAGCCCCGGGAATCCAGGCAGCTGAGATGCCAGGCTCTCATCTTCTTGCACCTTCTTTTTTTTATCTGAACAGATGGAAACTCAAGAGCAGAAGCCAAGAACTCAACGTGGGCATCTCCGCAGGAGTTACAGTAATTAGTGGAGCTGTAATTGCAGGGTGGTAGCACACACACACACAGACACACACAGAGTGCCTGTTGACTCTTCACTGCTGAACAACACAGCCAGAGATCACCTCTCCGCTTGTTTTTACAAACAGGGACTTTCACCAGAAGTGGCTTAGGTCAGTGACAGCCTTGCGGGGGATTTCCACCCAGCACTGGGGTAAAACCGCTGTAAGAGCAGAAAACTGTGGTTTTGGAACAAATGTTTTGTAACTGACAGGACAAACACTGTCAAACACCTCACACTTCTCCTGGTAGGTGGTGAGCATCAACCACTGCCCGCTGAAGAACCAGTTCTGGGGAACAAGGTCTCAATTCCTATCGAGTGGGAAATCACCAAGCGGGGAGATGTTAAACAACTCTGAGGGCAAGTACTGAAATTAAAACCACAGAAGCACCGCACAGCTAGGGTTGGAAGGCACTTCTGGAGACCGTTCAGTCCAAAGCCCTTGCTCAAAACCAGGGTCAGTTGGAGCACATTGCCCAGGACCGCAAGAAATGGGTGATTTTTCAGGTGTCCTGTCTCGCCTGTATCGGTGGCATTTGAGACTTCTCAGAACATGAAAAACAGCAGCAAGGCCTCACGACAGCCCCAAAACCTGACTTTTTGTCCCGTGGCTTCACACACAGCCTTTATCACCAAATTTTTGCTTCACTGTATGCTCTTTTACACCTGTAAGATCTCCCCTGTCTCTGTATTCTCCACACTGTCTGCTCTGTGCTGCTCCATTTCACACACGCCGAGATCCTTCTCCTCCTCACAACTTTGCAGAGAATTTAAATAATCCGTGTTTGTACCACACCCCTGCTCCAAAACAGAAAGATCAGAAGAGGCAGGGGCTCCTTTGGAAGCACTAGAAAAACACTACAAATTGCTTACAGCCAGCAATGGGGAAGAAAAGCTGGTCTGTCCCAGGTGTGAGATATGCAGAGTTGAAAAAAAAATTAAAAATGGACCAGTGTTTGTTTATACAAACAACATAAAAGAGAAGGGGGAAAAAAACTAATTCAGAGTAGAGTGCATTGCCAGCTCCAGCAGTTACACTTGGATGGATTCAGTCCTCAGGGTTTGCAATTAATTCCCTTCACCACTGCCAAGGTCATCTCTCACATTCCAGGTCTGCAATCTTTGAACTATAAAGAAATGAACAATTAAAAAAAATTATGGGACGTACAAACACCTCAATAGGTGATGCCACAGGCAGGAATATTCCAGGAACGGGGGCATAATGCGTGTCTGTCCCCTACTGACTTCAACCAGACTTGTTTTAATTCCCTTCCCTTTAATATTCCGTAAACACTTCATCCTGGGTCTCTCTTCAGCCTTTCAGTTAAAATATCAGGAGCACATACGCAGGAGTCCCACTTAAATGGACTCTGGCTCTGTCAAAATGTCATTTTTTTTGGTCATTTTGATCTAGAAGTTACTGCTGAATATGTGCTGAGATGTCCCACAAGCAGCAGGAAGGTGAAAGCTGCTCATCAAAAACGTGCTAAAGCTACTGGCTCCTCCTTCTAAAATGACAGATGTTCTCAGATCTTAAAATTGTGGAATATATTCAATGTTTTGAACTATTTAGGATGGGCTCAGCAAATAAATCACGCAGCCTGAGGTCAGGAGCAGCACTGCCACGGAACAGTTAATTTCAGTCAATAGGTGCACATGGGTTGCAGCTTACTGGCCTCTGGAACAGGGCTGCTCATGCCATCTCCTTGTGAACAAGCACCTCAAAATCACAATTAAGGCTGACATTAACTGGTCAAAGTCTGAAAAAGGCATGGTAACAGCATCTCTCCCTGTGCTGGCGAAGGAAGTGGATCTTATCTGTTTATAACCTTTTTATTCTTCTAATAAATCTACCAAACCAAGCTTTCATGGGTAACAAAAAGCCTTTTTTTTCCCTCTCTTTTCCTTTATAAAGGAAACATTTGTGCACATTTTTATGTCCCTTCTGCACAAGCAGTGCCCTAATGGCACCGTTCAGTGCAAGACTTCCTTCTCTCCCCCTATATTTAATCACTATGTTCCTATCAAAACAGCTCTGGGGGAAAAAATAAAATCAATGGACTGTGGCATGGGGATGGGGCTGGGATATCTGGACACATCTTTCTGTTGAGTTCAGGGATACTCTGAGTGGATTTAAGTACTGTTAAATCTGCATGATCACAGCATTTTGCTCTCTCAAGGCAAATAACTGGATCAGGGTCTACTTTTCTTATTCCTCTACACCTATTTTTGAGGGGTGAGGCGGCTGCAGACAGAATGGAAAGATACTCAGACCTCTCAGACAGGAGACCCCAGAACTTGTTTGATTTTTATTTCAAAAGCACAGCTCACTGAACGAAGTGTATCAAGTTCTGCTCCTGATACTGCATGGAAACAATAGGGTATGGCTGTAAAACAGAAGAATTCAGACATAAATATATTAAATTGGAATTAGGGAAGACTAGGCCACAGATAAATCTAAAAGACAGGCAATGATGTAGCTATTACACTTAATAAAATTCCATAAACCTGCAGTTTAAAGCAGCAGAGGGGGAAAAAAAGCCTCATGACAGATCAGTGAGAGTCTGGAAAGATCCATCTGGAGAAGAGATTTGTCCTGAAAAGCCTCAACCAGCTCTGAAAGCAGGGATTCCTCTCATCTCAGTGATGCTGAGGATGCAGCTCAGGCAAACACAGGTCTCAGCAGCAAGCTCTGCAGGTTATTCCTCATTTTCCTTCCTTTCCTGCCAGCTGGATGCCCATGCTCTGCCCAGCAAGACGTTTTGGGGACAATTCCCATTAATAACTGGGCCTATTAATATTTTCTTTATTCTGAACTGGTGTCTGCATCAATGTGATCCATGTGACCAAATCACTCCTGTCTCAAGCAATTCCAGAAAGAACATTTCGTTGTGCCAGGCATTTTCTGAACACAGGGGAAGAACCCAGCGAGCCATGAGGGAAGGAGCTGGAGGCTCCAATTATTTCTAACGACGTACCTAGAAATCATCAAGTAAAAAGCAACTAAGTAAAATCAAAGTCATGCTTTTTCAAAACATGAAATTTAGGAAACGTGATGAAGAGATGTGATGGTCACTGGGGATTCAGGAACAGCCATGACATAGGGGCAGTTTGATTTGCATTGACCACTGCAAATAAATTAATTAATTGATGGATCAATCAATCCTGCTTGGGCAGGATTTTGACAGTCTATCAGGAAGAATTAATTTAGACCCAACTCTGGTTTCTGTTCTAGCCAAAGAAAATTTAGATTAGACACAGGAGAAAAAATACCGAGTGGTCCAGCCAATGATGATTTAAATCAACAGCTCAGAAGTTGGAGGAACAGAGCATTTGAGCAAGCAGCACCGAGAAACAGCCTGCAAGGGCTACAATCTTTTCTTCTGCAGCACTGATACATCTTCCTTCACAATCAGATGCACCTTCCACCCTTTTCCAATAAATAACACCTCAGAGCAGGCATTGCTGGGAATAGTCCACAGAGAAAACCCAAGCAGGCAGCTGAGCTCCTTCCTCCTCCTGCCCAGTGAACTCCTGCCTGACTCTCCTGAAAAACACGGTTTGCACGTTTATCCATTGGCTCTGGATCGTGTGAGGGAACATGTAGTGGGGAAGACTCCTGTTGGAAGCAGAAAACAAATTTAGGTCGCTTTTGAGGCTGGTAGGTTAAGAGTGGCCACTGAGCTGAAAGCAGGATGAGCAGCAGCCTTCCTGAAGGATTTTCTGTGGTGGGAGAAGCTGAGTGAGCCCAGGTTTGTTAACAAGCAGCAAATCTGGAACCTGCACATGGCAAACAGAATGAAGTTTTCTCTTTTGTTTCGAGGTGGCCCCTGTGTGACTGTAGTAGGCTTCTTGCAGTTTCCCAGCTGAAGAGCTGTGAATTTCCTTTAAATTGGCAAGCCCCAAAATTTCCCTGCTGGCAGCTGACAAATCCTCCAGCAGCTCTGGAATTTCCCCGGCGTTTTGCTGGATTTTCACTGACAGGCTCAGATGGGTACAGCCTGTGGGCTTCTGCTGATGTAAATTGTTTTATACTCCCTGATGTTTGGAATAAAATAACACACCAGCAAATTCGGACAACATGGAAAACCTGGCACTGCTGCAACATGGGACAGCTTGGAAAGGCCTGACATGGCTGGATCCACAGGCACTGATGGACAAAACTGGAATTAGCTCCAGAATGTTCTACAGACCAACAGTACCAAAGACAGACAAACACAATTTACAGTTTTTTTAACGGGGCAGCTGGGAGGGGATGAAGCCCAGCCTACCCAAACCCACAGATAATCAGCTATGCAAGGAAGCAGCATCCAACATTTTTGCCTCTTCTTAAGAATCAGATCATGCTGACTCTCCAACAATAAATGCTGTAGGTGCACGATAACCAAAAAGAGCCAGGATGAGGGCAGTCAGTGGTGTCTATTCCCAACTTTAAGGCTGGACCAGCTATCCTGGCCAAGTAATTAACCCAGGGCAGACCAGTCCATTCAGCAGTAAAATGAGCCTAAATATTGACCTCGATTTGGGCTCTGTGGGAGCTGAAAAACACTCCCCAAGATAAGCATCACTGCGAGAGCATTCCTGCCTTGACACACCATTAAAAATAAAACAAAAGCTTTATATCCCACTTGGGGAAGAGTGAAAAAGGAGAAAGGAACTTCGTTTACCTTTGAAAGGCTCTTCTCAAGTCACAGTATCCCAAACAATCCCAGCAAACAGGCTCTGGGACGTGAGCTCACGCTGCAGGAGCGCTCCCAAGCTCAGCCAGCCTGACATAAGCAATGGGAGAAATCCCAGAGCATGAACAGAGTGCAGAAAGCAGGAGTGCCACGTGTCTGGTCCAAAACCACACTGTCTGCCCCCTGACACAACACAGACTATGGTCTCTGAGAAAACAAAATATTTTATTGCCCGTTTTTTTGCAGCAGCAGCACAGACAGAGCTCTGCTGACACGGGAAAACTCTGAGCCTCCAGGCGCTCAGGTGTATCCTCACTGAGCTTCGTGCTCACCTCAGGGTCTGATTCCTTTGCCAAAATATTGCACAAGTGGCACTCCGTGTTTGCAAAACACTTCCTCAGGTGTCCTATTTGACCCCAAACAGCAGATGGTTTGTTGTCTGTGCAGCAAACAAGGTCATTCTGGGTTTCTAAGTGGGTCATGGCTTGGTCTCACAGTGAGCAGCTGCATTCACTTTGAGAGTGTTTTATGTTCTGCCTAAGATACCTGAGTGCTTTCTCATTCTGCCTCTTCTCCTCCTGCTTCAATGCCTTCACCTGAAGGTACCAGAACCAAACCTCACCAACCCACAAACTCTGCAGAGTTTCAGCCTATTGGGTATCCCAAACCATCCACATACTCCAAGGTGACTCCATCCACCCCACTGCCGCAGCATTCTCCAGCCTCCTCACCTCAGCTCTTTTGCCAAGGTGTTTAGCAAGGATAACAACCCACTTGTGGGGGTTGAAACTGTCTCTGTTCACCAGGGTGCCTCAAATCTGCAAGTGTGTCTGTTTTCACACCTTCTGCAGTTTGCTGCAGGGGAAGTTCAGGAGCCCAGCCAGGCTTTCAAAAGCCCTTCCTGGCACGTGCCAGCCTCCATTAGGCACGGTGTCAGAACTGAATCCTAGGCTTGCCTTCATGCTGAAGTGACGACCTTCCAGACCCCACAGTGTTACGATTTTCACAGCACTCTGCATCGCAGTGTGACACACGCAGAAAGCCAAAACAAACAGCAGATTCTCAGGCCTGTGGATGAACAACTGTAGGTCCTTCCACTGAACCAGTGTGGCTCACAGAGCTTCCCAAAAATCAAGTTTTACCACGTCTGCACCTCCAACAGCCATCCCTCTCTTTGCTGCACTTCAGATCAATGGATTTGCAGATTTAGGCAGGAGCATGGGGACTGAAGCACAAGCAAAGGCAGAACAGCTCAGCGTTATTGTCCTTGCCTGCCACCGAGAATTTTCCAGCAGAAAGCAAACCGGGATTGCAGTGCACGGCACACGTATATTCCAGTGAGAACAACCACACAAAAGAGCTGTGCCCAGTTTGCAGCTGATTTAGCACAGCCCAGGGAAGAATAAAAGAACTGCACAGCCTTGCCAAGTCCCATTAGGTGAATCAGTGCCCTCATGTCTCACGCCACGAGTCCGGCACCTCGCAGCCTAGGCTGCCTCTCCTGTTCAGCCAGGAGAGAGCAAACCAGCCCCTTTGCAAAGTGCTGCCAGCAGGATTCATCCCACTGGCTGGGCTAAATATTGTGCCCAGAGTTCAGGACAGCGGGACACAGACAAACACATCCTGGAGCAAACGGAAGGTAGGGTTGGATGGTCAGTATTAATTTAATATCCAGGTTCCAAAAATTTTTCAAAGCCAGTCCTTTAAGTGCTCAGGTTGTTTTCTATATTTTTCCCCCCCTTAATGTTAGTTTTTGCTCCATTTTAATATATCCTCTTTAATTTCCTTTACAGCTAAGTACCGGTCAGAAAAAAAATGGCAGAAATTTCCCTTACCCCAGCTGTTGTAGGATCTAGTATGGATTTCAAAACAGAATAGAGCTGCAGCCTGCATTCCAAAAAAACTCCGGTGAACCATGTGAAGAGCATTGTTTGGGAGCAATTGGAGAGATAACTGCTCTCCTGATTTAACTCGTTTATTATCCCCAGTCTACAAAACAAGTAGCTGCGGTAACATCATTACACTGAGAGCACTGAAAAGAACACAAAATAGAAAGCCTAATCTACATTTCTGATAGTAGCTGCTCAGCAGCCTCAGCTGTACCACTGTGGGAACCAGCGGTACAACTTTATACAATCTGGCCTCATGAAAATGGTTTTTTTTTCGCACAGTGTGCAAAATAAACAACTCTGCACTACATAGGGGTAACCTTAATTAAGGTTAGTGAGCCCAAAAACCTGAGCTACCAGTAGGCTGAGTTGTACAGCCATGCCTCTTCGTATTCTGAATTTATTCAATTTAATTCCTCTTGATTCTTCATATGTGTACATCAGCTCCCTCTCTTTGCAGAGTTCTGCTCTTTTTGAAAAGATTTCAGGGGAGGATCAAACAGAAAGACAACATTTTTTACTTTTGTAATTAATTATTTGTGTGTTCCTACGATTTCATACCGATTTTAGAAGCTGGGGCTGAGTACAGTAAAGCCCAAAGTGGGAAGAAGAATCCATGTTATTCACAAAGCTGCAGAGATGTTCTCCTTTCCCTCCTCACCTGCTCAGCGAGCACTTTTTTGTTTTGTGAGTGTGGCCTCAACACATCGATACACCAGGAAACTTCCCAACTACAGGCTGCTTTTGGGAAGGCCAGGGTAGAGCCCTCCCTCAGCCTGATGTCCAGTAGGCTAAGGGACATCCAAAAAACAAGCTAGAATAAATAATGGATAACCAGAAAACAGAACTTCCAATTTAAGATGTCTGAAATAAACATAAACTTGGAAGTGGGGAAACGAGTCTGGAGCGGCCTGGGTTTCCCTGCAGAACGCAAACGGGGAGCAGGAGCTGCCTGACCTGTCCAGGAACTCAGCTCTGAGGGCTCCTCAGCTCTCCTGTGCCACCAGCCTGTCAGGCAGCCTGCCAAGGAGTTGGGCAGGAAGGAAATCAGGGAGGCTTCCAAGAGAAAAAACATCCCGCTGGAAAATTTCTGACCGCTCTAATAACGGCCCTACTTTGAGAGTCAGTTACGGAGCTGGCAGCAGGCAGGGAGACCCACTGCCCTCCCTGGTTAGCTCCTGCCTTCCTAGAGAAATGTTTTTCTACTCCAGACACAGCACCAACTGAAGCAACCCTGAAGTGGGATGTCCATAAATCCCCTGTACCCTCCCTCACAGCGCTGCTTTTTCCCAGAAGGATGACAATTGTTAATTGGCGCCATTCAGGAGGTAACATTTTCTTCGGGAAGGCCTTTCCTGCTTCAGGCAACCACATGTACTTTTGGCAAGGTCTCCAGACAAGCCCTGCTGGCAGCGAACAGCCTCATGCCTCGCTCGGAAAGACTGCACGAAAAAACAGCTCACTTTCCAGCTCCAATTCCAAGGCTTCGCAAACTTGGCAGGGCTGACAACCTCATCTGGCCTGGCTGCAGGAATAACTGATGCCTCAGAGGTAGCATCCCACTAAACTGCCCTGGCAACCCAACAAAAGGAGCCCTTTCAGCCCTGCTCCATCCCCGCTCCACCCCAGCTCCCAGCTCACCGACCTACCGCTCATTGCTCAGCGTCATCCTCGGAGGGTCCAGGTTGGGATTCTCCATGGATTCCATCTGGGGACAGCGTAGGAAGTAGTAGAGGGTGTGGAGGGCGTCAGGGGACCAGGAGATGGGCTGCTGCTGCCGGGTTTGCCGCACAGGGCTCATGCCGGGCCGGATGGTGTTCAGGCACTGCATGTGGTGCATCGCTCGCGAGACCAAATCACCTGCACGCAGCGAGAAAATACAAAAGCATCTCTTTGTTAGTCATCCACGGTGCTCTCCACCACGCTTTTAACAGATCAAAGCTCTCACAGCTCACAGAAATGTTTGCTGTGTGCACAGAAGCTCCTCCACAAAGGCACAGGGTGTCCTGTTCCTCAGGCTGCCGCTCGGCAGCACTTTCTTTCAAATACCAAGTTAGAAAAAATGAAATGAAACACCTCTCAGTCAGCACACATTCTTTACAGCGAGTTTGCAGGTTTACTGCTGGTTTCTTCCTCTTTTCACCCACTATACCAGCTTCTTGCCTGCTTACACAAACCGCTGGTATCTTTGTAAAATGTCCTCTGCCCAGCCTGGGAGCGACAGTTTCCCAAGGCAAAGTCAGTAGCACCAACGCAAATACTTTACGCTCATTTTTGCTAGGAGGTTGCTCCCATTTCTTCCAACTGGATCATGCTGTTCTACCCTCCTGCCCAGGAACCTGAGACAAATTAGGGACATTATGTTCAAGACAGAAACCCCTTCTTTGAGGGGCCTGCTGCTCCCATTTCTCACTCTAGCTGCAGGTTTCTCCAGAACGACAAGACCTGGCTCTCTTATTAAAAAGCCAATCTTTATCATGCTGGCTTGTCACAAGCTGTGCCAGAAATTTGTCCCTCAGCATTGTAAGAAGCCCAGTCCAGAAGCTTCTGAGTTTCCTTGGTCTTTGAACTCGAGCCAAGCTGCCTCTCTGTCCGAGCAGGGTGGGCCTGAGGAGGCCTGGAAGAAGGTAACCTGGATTACACAGTTGCACTCAGAATTTTAAGACTGCAGATTTTCACAAAGTTCCCAGAGCAATGACCCCAAAAGCTGGTCTTTTTGCAATAAGGTTCCTTTAGGCACAACCCTGTTTACTCTCCATGTGTTATGGTACATTACAAACCCTAAAAAGCTTTAAAAGCTTCATCTTGGAGTTGTATGACTACCAACCAGTGAGCTGAGTTACTACTCGAGATTACTGTACTTAGCTAGGATCTATTTTTAACTTGGGAGAATCCTCTGCTGCTTTATGCTTTACAGTCCCCTCAAACTCTCACAGGAAACATGGCTCTATTGTGTCCAAAAGTTACAATACTGGGAAAGGATGGAAACGAAACAGTCGCCCCATCACAAAGCTGGCTCCTGGGAAAGCACCCGGAGTTCAGCTGTGCCACACATGCACTAGCAACACCTCCCTCTGAAATTCTGAGCAAGTTTTCATTTGTTCATTCACATCTAAGAGCAATACACTGAATTTGCCAGCCAGAACCCCTGGGGTTCTACTGTTATGCAGGAGAAAGCCCCACAAAGCTACTGTATGTCTAAACATGACATTTTTAGTGGTTCAGACCAACGGGGTATTAAAAATCTCAGTTTGCAGTCTAAAGCTGTGCCACTCCTTTGTTGTACGGTACACTCAGCTTTAAGGACCCACTTCAGAATAATAAAAAAATCCTTCGAACAACTGTGCCTTTCCACTTCAGTAGCTTCAGGATCCGCACTTTTTATGAGAGCATCGTGAATCCTCCAGCGCTGGTGCTAACACAGAAGTCTGCACATTTTACGGCAGAAATGCATCTGGAATTCAAATTTCCAGCTCAGAATAACGTTCCTTCTCCGTTGCACACTCAGTCTATTTTTCTGGCAATGGGCAGCGGAGTTTAAAAAAAAAAAAAAAGAAAAAAGTAGGCAACTGTATCAGGAGATCCATTCACTGGTTGTACTGACCAAGTTGGCCAGGCAGGGACGGGGGAAGAGGGAGAGAGGAAGCTGTATTCAATCTCAGGCCCTTGCTACAAATGTTCTCTTGTGTTCCAGGATAAATAGAGGTGTGTTGAAGGAATTTGAAAACCTCAAATTAAGGCAGGTTGCAAAATAAATGGTGAAAGCCACAAACTGCTTACCGGCCCTGGCATTCATTAGCATTCAGATGGTGCAGGCTAAGAAAGTGATGCCAGCAGAAACGTTGCAAGGGGAAAAGTAGACCAGGAAAACACAAATCATTTTTGTTTACTTTAAAGGGGCTTTGTGAGTACTCTAGGAATGGAACATTTCATTTGGTCAGCTTCAAAAAAAAGGGGGTTGAACAAGTTTTTGTTACCAGAGTGCTCTCAGATTTTCTTTTCCCTCTGCTTCTTGTTTTTTAAGTAACCAAAACGCTTTTCCTTGAATATCCTGGACATTTCTAGTGCAGAAACGCTGACAAAGAGAACCCTCTTTGCTGTCTGAGGGAGGTTTGCCGTGCTCCACAAACGCTCAGGAGAGCCTCCAGAGGCATTCAGGAGAGAGCCTCCAGAGGCATTCAGGAGAGAGCCTCCAGAGGCATTCAGGAGAGAGCCTCCAGAGGCATTCAGGAGAGAGCCTCCAGAGGCATTCAGGAGAGAGCCTCCAGAGACATTCAGGAGAGAGCAACCATTTTTTTTGGCAGTAGCATCACTGCCAAAAAAAAAAAAAAAAAAAGCCACATCTTACACCTCTCCAGGTGAATTAGACACGAGGCAGAGTAATGAAACCAGCTGATTTTCATAAACAGCACCACCAGACAATTAAATCTCACCCAGCTTTAAACGCTGCTCACGCTGCCAACAGCGGCAGCGCTCAGCAGTGGAGGGACGGGCCCTCCTGCTCTGCTGAAAGAAACCCAAGGCTGAGAACACCCAAAACTCACTCAGTTCCGAGATGCTCCCGACGCACGTGGCCAGCAGGGACTGCTCCAGGGTCCGGAGTTCCAGCTGGGCGTAGGCGTCGGCGCGTCCATCGCTGCTCACGGAGCCGTCGTGGTAGGGGCTGAAGTAGGCAGGGAGGGACAGCACACCTGGGGCAGAGCACACAGCAGAGCTCTTACAAAGGAGCCTACACGTGTGGAAAAGCAAAACCCTCCGGGAGGGATACAGAACTCGCACCTTTCTCCGGGAATTTTGGAACAGTTCAAAGGAAATTAAACAGCGCTGGGAACGCCACTGGAACGGCTGAGACAGGGAAACCAGGCTTCAGGGAGTAAGGCTGGACGTTCCTACAGCCTTTGAGAGCTGGAAACAAATTGCAGGCGAGATAAAACTACATGAAAAAGCTGTGGTGAAGTCTCTGCTCATGTTTACACAACAACTGGGCTCGCTGCTGAACAGCTGTATGCAGATCCCCAGATAGAAGGGCCTGATTTGGAGAGATGTGGAATATAGCCTGGAGTCCCCCTCATCCCTGCAACCCTGCAAACAAAACCACGGCCTGTGCCAGCCCTTTGAACCTGCCATGCAGTTTCAGGTGCTCAGCCTGTGGTTTCTGCATGTGCAAACCTCTGGATACACCAAGAGGCACCCAGGAGTTCTGAGGTTGAATCTATTTTCATCTCCGTAAATGACCTGTGTGTGAGAGAGAGATTAGGAAGGTAATTACACTTCACACACATGTTCACCGCACACACCCCTTCCAGCTCCTCTCCTTGCACCCGTCGGCACGACTGCACAGGAACTGACTGCTCCATGTGGCACAGAGAAATGGGGGAATTGTGACCTCCAGAGCGGATGTGAGGCAGGGAGAAAAGGTGTGGGACAGTGACTTGCCCTCTCCAGTGGCACCCTGGGGTAGATCTGTGGGCAGCTGGACTCTGAAAAAGCCACCTCCAGTCACTCACTCAGTGTTCCTGTGCACTCACTGCTGACCCATTTTTAATTACAGATCCATCCCACAATTCCAGCAGCACCTCCTGGCCCAGATTTTCCCTGATTCCACACAAGGCCACTTACAGCAGCCGCGACTGCCCGTGCTCTCAGCCTGCTGCATCCTGTATTTCTGATTTTTAACTTTGATCCATAGCAATACAGCTCAGCTCGGACCCACATTTCCTTCCGCCCTCACCTCCCGACCCCGGGTCAGTCTGGGATGTGGAGATCCTTTACTCCTGTGGCAGTGACCTCCTCTCACATAGGTGCTGCGAATTGTTGTCCCACAAAACCCTGCAGCTCATTGTGCAAGACCCTTTGTTTCTTTGTCTTGATGTTTTCTTTTGAGATTTTATGCCGGATTGATCTCTCCTACCCTTTTCACATCCTCTCTGCATCCTGCTTGGTGGTAAAGCCAAGGGCTGCATCAAAAACTTCCTGGACATGATAAGAATAAGGGAATGATTTACCCTGTTGTGCTTCTTCACTGTACATCACTGTTAGTTAATGGAGAACACTCTGCCAATGCCCTCTTAACCTGAATAATTAGGAAGTTGAGGCTTTAAGAGCTACCAGAAGCCATGCATGCAAACTAGGAGAGCTTTGCTTTAAATATACACTATACAGTGCCTAAGCCACTTCCTTTTCCACGCCAAAGCTATGAAAGGATGTTTTAGAGACATATGGATTGAATTTATTGCAGAGGGAGAATGAAAACAGCCTGATTTGTCAAAACTTTTCAAATAGAGGCACATAATTCTACAGAGGTGAAAACAGAAACTGGCAGCTCCACTGCTGAGCCCAGCAGAGGGAAAAAAATGGGGCACATTTTCTCTGCCAGCCACTTTCAGTTGGTTCTGTTTCCCAGCAAGGAATTAAAAATAAAGATTTGCAGAATGATTTGGCTGGCAAAAGGCAACAGCGTTTTCTCGGTTTTCCAGTTCACAGCTTGCCAGGTGGTGTGAGGAAACAGGGAGGGTTTATTTACCTTTGGAAAAATGACTTTTCCAAGATAGCTGTGAGCAAGATTTACGGTGTCATCTGCCTTGGTACAGCTGAGGAGCATCCTCTACGCACCAGAGAGGAATAAGGAATTTACCAAGACTTTGGCCATAGCCCAATGATGCCACTGGGGATTTTCCCTGGGATCACAGAGGGGGATCTATCAGGCCCTCACGACATAAGGATTCCAAGGCTCTCCACTTCTGGCAGGTCTCCATAGGTGTGAGCAGGCCTGGGAATGAAGACAAACCTCCTCCCATCTCTCATTTTGAGACAGCGAAGTGGACATGTACCCCACAACTATTCTATGTTGCAGCACCCTAAGCAGGATTTCCTCTCTGATCCACTTCCAGTAACTCTGTGGAGTTGGAAAAGCAACCTCTTTGCTCCTCAGATCAGAAATTCAGGCACACGGACATCTGCAGTCAAGCTTTGCCCAATGGCGTTACAATTAAGAACAGGGCTTAATCTTTAAAATGAATTTAAAAACCCTTTCTTTGATACCAGACAACTGCCTTGTGCTGACTGTTTGTATCCTAAACTATGGTTCTTGCTCTCTTGCCTCCCAAATCAAGGAATTTTCAGTCAAAAGGTGTTACAATGGTATAAATCATAGTTTCTGTCTGGCATGCACATTCCTGCATTTTTATTTTAGTGGCAACACTGGTTTTAATAATGAGTAGCGAGACAATCAAAACCGCAATTGAAACAAACCAATCCACGTCAAAACACTCTCTGTTTGAAGTCACCTTTATTTCCTGACTTTCCAAAGTGGGTTCTCCCCACAAAACAACAACGCGAAACAGCACACAACTGCCGTGCAGGAATGAACCACTCTGGCAATTTTTTTTTAAATGAAAGATTTTAAGATTAAGATCCAAGCCCAGGTGAAGTTAAGGAGAGACTATGAATTTGAGCGTGGCTTAGCTCAAACCTCAGGAGCAGGAGGAACTCAGAAGTCACCTCTGGAATTGCCTGATTCTCGATTAAGGCACGGCTGGCTAACAATTTGTTCCTGCTATTTCCATAGCCTTTGAAAGAGCAGCTGGAAATAAAGCCGTATTTATTCTACCTCAGTTAAATACGAAACCTGTTCACGAGCACTTGCTGCCAACGCTCTTAAAAGGCAGTCACGACTGGGTGAATTCCAGTTAGGCAGTTCCTTAAACTCAGATTACTCTGTTTGCCTGAAGAGTTTGAAATTGTTGTCCGTAATCTGACGCTTTTTAATAGCAGCTGAAAATGTTCCCAGTCTGAGAAAGATCCAGGGAAAAGTCTGTTCACACTCCTGGACATCTTTCTGCTTTAAGAGGTGCAGCAGCTCTGCGGAGAGCTTTGGCTGTAACGTGATGGCTCCCACGAGCAGGGCTGGGCAAAGCTCTTGTGTGGTTTCCAGCATGTGCTGGAACACCTCTGCTCTGGAGACAGGCTGGGAGAGCTGGGAATGTTCAGCCTGGAGAAGAGAAGGGTCCAGGGAGAACCTAGGGGCTCCAAGAGAGATGGAGAAGGGCTTTGGACAAGGACATGGAGTGACAGGACAAAGGAGAATGGCCTTAAACTGAAGGAGAGTGGGTTTAGGTGGGATATTGGGAAGGAATTTTTTTATTGTAAGGGTGGTGAGGCCGTGGCACAGGTTTCCCAGAGAAGCTGTGGCTGCATCATCCCTGGAAGTGTCCAAGGCCGGGTTGGACGGGGCTTGGAACATCCTGGGATAGTGGAAGGTGTCCCTGCCCATGACAGGGGGTTGGAACTAAACTATCTTTAAAAGTCTCTTCCAAGCCAAACCATTCCCTGATTCTACAATTCCCCAAACTGGGCAGTGGATCCAATTCCTCAAGCTGGACAATTCCTGTAAGGAACCAGGTCAATCTCTGAATGTCCTCATGATTCAGAAGCTGGCATCAAGTTCTCCTCTTTTGATCTCAAGGTAAAAGCAAATGCAGACTTTCTCCTGAATTTTGGTCTGAGATTGGAATGTTTGACTTTCCAACTACCGTGGCACCTTCATGCTTCACACCTTTTTTTACTTTTTACTTTTTATTTGCACGCCACCTTCATGCAAAGGGACTTGCCATCATTTTTACCTTGTCGTAAGGATTTTTCTCTGGGCTTTCTCCAGCCTGGACCCTTGATGTTGGCAGACAGCTTCCTAGAGATTAACTCATCAGCCATTTGATGGCTTTTAAGCACTTATATGATGTCTAGAGGTTAAGATGGGGCCACTCACAAGTGGCAAAGGGCCAAGGAGACTTGGCTGGGAAGCACTCGAATTCTGCTGTCTGGGATTCCTCACGGAAAATTGCACAGGGTACTGATTCCCTTATTTCAGAAATGCACTGGCTCTGTTCGTGACAGATTAGGCAAAGAATCAGGAATATAATTAGGACAGGGATATACTCCATAAACTACTGACACAGAAAAACTGTAGTTTTAAAATGCAAACCTAGCAGAGTGTATGGGGCAATACAATGTGTTATTTATACCTAAACACTTCCATAAAACAAATCAGAACAGCAGGGAAATAAGCACCTATCCGGCCAAACCAACCAGAAAGCCCTCAGAAAATTCAAAATCACCTTTATACATCGTAATTTTTTTTTCTAAAAGCCCCATGTATGAAACCGGGAGTGCTGTGAGCATGCTTGAAAAATACATTAGGAAACCAAGCAAGAATCCCTACACCAGTGTACTTGGACAAGGTTTGGCCTGGGATAAATTCTGCAAGAAACATTCTGGGAGGTGAGAACGACGGCTGATCCCACTGAACTAAGATGGGATTTGGAAGGCCAAAATTTTGAAGGCGGATGGTGATGACCTGACTCCGCTGGAGCTGCCAAATCCCACCGATTCCAAGGGAGCCGGTGGAAACCTCAGCCAACTGCAAGTGCAGTTCCCACGTTGGAACGTGGCCATGCCATCGGAATGGCTGTCACCTTGCACAAAGTCCTGCAATTCTTCATGGCAAGGAGCACTCAAGGCTCTCCTTGTTTTCCGTTCCCCGCTCTCCCACACCACACAATGCCCTGCAGTTCCCTCTCGCCAATCAGTTCCGAGTGCGGGGCACCAGCGGGAATTCACGCCAATTCCTGGAGCTCTGTTTTCTCCTTGCTGACCTACCGCCGCTAGGAGAGCCCAACTCCTCTTGATTTCATGAAATGAGACGGGATCATTTTGACAGAACATAAACAAACCCCGACGAGAAACAACAACCAGAGTGTTCCTGATGGAGCTCCCTCAAATCTAAACACATCAGGCTCTATAATCAACTGCAGCCATGCTGTGGATTGTGAGAGAGCCTTGTGATCAGGGAACAATGCACCTAATTGCTCACATATAGGAAAAGAGCGTGGCTTCTGCTGGAAAGCAGGCAGGCTTCTCTCCCAGTTTGTCTCTGTCAGCTCTAAGGATAATCCAAACACAGTTTCTTGTATCTGCATCCACGTTAAACAGTAATTCTGTAATTGGAAACAGGGGGAGAAGTAGAGGAGGGAGGAGCTTCAAGCAGGAGAGATTTTTAAATCTTTTGCAAGTGCTACACTGGATGTCTCCATGGAAGAGATGAGGTCCTAAGGGGACACTTCTGGGCATGGAGTCACACAGCCCTCAGTCTTGATTTTACTGTTCAAAGGGGCAATACCCTCTCCAAATTACCAAAACACCGTTTTCCTGGACCCCAGGAATGTTACCAGAGATGCACTGCCTTCGTGCTCAGAGTTTGGTCCTTCCTGTAGCTCAGCGTCAACAGGCATCGCTGAACTAAAGTACCAAAATACCCCAAAGGAGAGTTATAAAGCACTCTCAAAATCCTTTCTTCTGCCCCTTCTCCCTGGGGTACAGGTCACTGCAGCAACTGGACGTCCAAAAAGCAGGGAAAGCAGCGGAGCTCACAGAAACACTGCCAGGAAAAGGGCAGGAGCCTATGGACACTCACTACAAATGCCTCCTCATTCCTAGAAAATTCGCCGTGCCTGCCTGTCTTCACCCCACACATTTTGCCTCCCTTTTGCTACGAAAACGGTGGAATTGGGCAAAGGCAGGACGTATCTGTATTCCATTTGAATCCAGCTGTGATATATGGGCTTGCACATGACTACAAATGTGGGAGAAAGGCCTTGGTTTAACACAGAGTCAGTACTGAGTCATTAATCCCACTTCCATATCCCTGTGGTCTTCTGGACAACCACTGACCTGGCCTGGCCCCAAGCACTTAATTGAACATAAGCGCAAGGGATCGAATCCTGGGCTTGCATTGTCACGGCTGCCAAAAATCACAGCACAATGAGCGTCCTCGTTCCCAGTTCCTAGATGGAGAAACGCGGACAAAAGGAAGAGAAGCAACCGCAAAACTCGTGCAGCAGAAACAGCATTTTGCAAAGCCCAACCTCCCAGCTCAAATTCCCGGTACGAAACTGGCCAGCGTGGATCCAACCTGGATCCAGAGACTGGAAATAATGGGAGTAACTATGTGGCTTTAAGTCTAGGTTTGTAGAACTAGTCTCCTGTTTTATATGCCCTAATAAAAGACCTTTGGGGATATAATCTGTAAATACAAACTGTAAATGCTTCCTGCTATTATTACTTTCTGCAATTACTTCTGAAGCGGAGTGTTGTGTGCTCATACCTCATCCCTAAAACCAGGCTGTTCCTTTGGAATTTTGCACATGTGGTTTTCCAGGCGTTGGATCTTCCACACAGGTAGATCCAAGGGCAGGCAAAGACCCTCACTACACTAATACCACTACAAAAAAAAAAAAAAAATCCACCAATTATCAATAAATCCATGCTTCCAGGACTCTTGTTTTCAGGCTCCAGTAAGGCACAGGGAAGAGAGCGCTCCATAGTGGGTTATAAATATCAATGTAAAACCAATGTTTTATGAGGAGTGGTATAAACAGATTATGAACACTGTGAAAGAAATACAAACCCAGAATCCTGTGCTAAAAAATGACTGTGGTCCAACAGCCAGAAGACTCAGAATTCCCTAGTTGTGTAAACCCCGACCAGTTTGCTTAATCTCAGTGTCCCAGTCTGCTTATCTGGAAAATGAGGATATTGCTTCACTCCTGGTAAGGGTGATGTGACAGCAGCAGTGTTCTTGCTGTGTTTCTCATCCTCATCTTACTCCTTCATGCTGCTCAGCATTTAGCAATGTCCCCATTTCCCATATTTGTCTAGAGTACATTTTTTCCCCCCTACCAACATTCTACCTTTCATTGAAAAAGCCCTTTTTACCTTCAACAAAGCTCCCCAAGACACAGCTACTTCTGAGATGAAAGGACAGATCTTGTGACAATATTTAATTGCACCTCAGTGGAGCTTGTGATATCAGAAGTGGAGCTTAACGCAACTGCGAGAGAGTTAAGAAAAGCAAAATTATTTTAGCCCCTGTAGAGATTTGGATGTGGCTACAATGCTGGACAGCTATTCTGACAGAGAAGAAATAGAATGAGAAATTATAAAGAAGAAACATTTTATAAACATATACACGTATATATAAAGGCTAAAAAATAACCCTTGTTTTTTAAAGGGAGTGAGTGGTACAGGTAAGCAGTGGCAACTCCAGAAACTCAGAGGCCTTTAGTGGCATTGCTGTGGGGACCAGAAAGTTTAGGAATAAGAGGGTTCTTTCCCCATTCCCTTGGAATTCTTCAAAAGTTTCCAATGTAGGTGCTTTTACAGTAAAATCAGCTCCGCTTGGTGTAATCAGAGAGAGCACAGCAACTGCAGGCACCAGCTCGAGCCCTCATACCCTCCACAATACCCTCTTCTAATTCATTCCTTATTGTCCACTGTCCTTCCTGTAATCTGGCCTTTGAATCATGCCCAGTTCCCCAGATGTGCTCTGAGTAAGCTCTTTGTACATCCCATAATGACCTCTCTTTACTTGCTTTCAATTCTTCTATTTATACATCCCATGATCTGTATGCTTGCCAAACAAGGAGGACAGTAAATTTATATCCTCTGTCACTCCCAGTTCCTTTTCTGAGGGAATGTCAAGATGGAGAATCCGACCAGGGCAATACTCCAGAATAATCCAGTGCAATCCCTTCTAAAATATTCCAGAGCAATTTGTTGGAAGAAATGATCCCTGCCTGGCAGCTTCATACCAGTGAGCCCTCGGCTTGATAAAATCTACCTTCTTTAGCCTCTCCTGGCTGCTGCAAGCACGCCATTAAAATGAGATTTTGGAAACCATGGTCATTTAATAATAAACATCAAGACTGCAATTACATCAGTTAATGACTGGAAATATCAGGGTGTCCTAAGAGCTGATTACTCTCAGCTTATTATAAAAAAGCCATGAGGAAATAGGAACTCAGCAGTGACCAACCTACTGCTCCTAAAGGAATTTTTTAGGTGACTTGTCTCCTTTAGCTGTCAGCAACACCAGCTTGGGTTTTGTCCGGGTGAAATATGCATCTGTCACTCAATATAAAATTGAAATTTTATCTAAGAGAAACACAGCTCAGCGCTGAGACCGTGAAGTCTCTGACCTCAGGAGGGCAAGGCTTGGAGGCTCACCAGGATGAGCACATTCCTACCCTGACTGCAGACAAAAATGATTCAGATTTTGAGTCACTGGGCAGACAACACAAAACCTGGGGCGGGTGCATCCTGAGCAGTTGACGAGAAAGGAGACATTGTAGATTTGGTACCTACAGTTTAATCTCCAATATTATTTCAGCACAGTAGATTACTCACAGCAGCATTTACGTGCATGAGTAATTAATGAATCACAAGCGTTGTCATTTTTACCCCAGCTCTGCCCGCAGCCCAATTTTAGTGCAAGCTTTAGGGACAAGACAAACACAAAGTTCCACCATCCAGATAACAACGTTTGTGTTTGACAAGCACCATTAGGCAGGGCTTGCTCTCGAGGTGTATTTTCATAGCACTAAGGACCAGCAGCAATTCCAGCCCAGGACAGAAGCGATCCCTCTCTTAATTTTCATTTCCTCAAACAAACACTTGGAAGCATTTGGCAGTTTCCCCCCTCAATACAGCAGATTAGTCTCTTGCTAATGACAGTATTTTCCAACTTTCTGCTTCCTCACATCAAAGCATCCTTGAGATCTTGTCAACAACGACCAATTGTTTAGACACTCACAAGTGGAGTTGAGGAATTCCACTTACTCACCAACTGCTCAGTCTTACCCTCGATCTTTGCAACACTTTAGCCCATTTCTCACATCGTGTGTGGCACTCAAGGACCATCTCATACCATCTACATTCGTGCCTGGCTTCCTTCCATGACGTCTCGCTCTGGCTTCAGCACCTATTTTGGTCTCTGCTTCTGCATCTGAATTCCTCCTTCTTGTCCCCCCATCACCTCTTCACTGCCATTACGCTCGCACTCAGGGTTCAGTCTGCCGAGGCCCAACACCAGCTCCAAACAAGCACAGATCCAACATCTATTTCTGAACGTTGCCCTTTAGGGCACCGCTGTAAGAATCTGGCAATATTTATAAAGCTGGCAGAAAAAAAAAAAAAAAACCAAAAACCAACTGTACTACAAGGCTCTGGCCTGTCTCTCCCACTGCATTAGTGCCAAGTGCATTTCAAAGCCGAAGTCTCTTGGTTGCAGCCATTTATAGTTTGTATAAAAAGCATAACTTGTACACTTCCATTAGAGCCCTAAATATAACTGCCCTGAGCAAGTATTCGCTGCTCAAACAGAACCTCTTTGAATTTTGTTTCCAAAAGAATGCTGCTGCCACTGTATTATTTATAGGCATTTACATTGAGATCTGAATACTTGGTCAGGAAACTACTCCGATTAATGGATCCCCAGCACTGTTTTATAACTCTGAGCAAAACCTGGGTGCCTGTATTTTCATTTTGGAACAGCAATTATTTTTGCGTAAGCATAAAAAGCAGCAGTGCTCAGGCTGGACGGCCCAGGTTCTTTGAAGAATTTGGAAACACTACCACATGTTTTGGTTTATTTACACAGCATCTGTGCAGGGGATGAAAATTAGAATCCCAATCTTGCATTTTGTTTTAAAAATACACTTTGATATCTCTATCACAGCCGTGCACCAGATCCATAATGGATTCAAGCATTCAGCCCAATTGATTCTGACAGCAGCTGTTGTCTTAGGGCTTTCCTGCATGGGAGTTTCCACAGTTACCCCATTTCATAGCATGCAATTATTTTCTTGACACTTCGAACATCGTCATTTGTAGAGGTGAAATAACGAAAAAAAAATATCATTTGTCATCATTTCAGGCGAAATGATGGGAAAAAAGGGAAAATTGCCTCATGGCAGAATAAAAATGAAAAGATTTTTTTAGAGCAAGATCCTTGAGCCGACAAAAAAACTACATAGCTAGAAAAACTTTGTTATTTTAATGAAGAATCTCAGCATCACCTTTGTCTATAAAACTTCTGCAGTCATTAGGGTCTAAAATAAAATTCCTAATTTTTATTTTATTGGTTCTATGTTGCTCTACATTGCAGATTTTCTCTCTGAGGGCAACGTGCAGCATCTCCACTGCTGTGAGGCAGAGATGCACAGCATGGAAGGACTTGAAAAGCAAAGGTCCATCCCACACCAATAATCCCATCCCACAGAAGTAATCATTTTTTGGATCCAGCTGTTTGTCTGCAACCATTGCATCCCAGCAATATTAATAGCTTTGATTACTGCCAAGAAATAAAAAAAATGTCTTAGAAGGCTTTTTAAATTTGTCATGCAATAAAGCAAAAGGCAGAAGCGTGGCAGAGGCAGATTTGGGGAGGCTCAGCTGTCTAAGAATGCTTTTTCCAGTTCTTTTCACCAAATTATTGAAGTGACAGCTCGAATAAGAGAGTGTTCTGTTAAAAAAGGACAAGCCGGGAAAGGCTAAAACGGGGCTGCCCTGCAGCTCCACTTAAGGGTGGGAACAGATTGGAAGAGGAGATAGGGAACATCACCTGGATCTGAAACAGAAACTTATCGGGAGTTCAAATTGTACTTTAGAACTTCTTTCCTAAAAGAAATACAACAGCAAAGGGAAAGGAACACACAGAAGACTCAGAGAGGCTGGGAACAGATACAGGGAAGCAGGACAGTGGAAAGTGAGCAGGAAAAAAACCAAACCCAAACATTCCCTGATGGAAGAAATCACCGAAATAACGGGAGAGCACTGGGAAACAGTCCAATAAATAAGAGCCAATTCTGCACCTTTATCTTGGAAATCTTTTTCCTAAAAATTCTTGAGGGACGGGTAACACTCTCTATCCTTTAACCCCCAGCATCATTTGTCTCCCTTCCCCTCATCCCATTCCCTGAGAAGTGGCACAACAAACAAAGGGCGATTGAGCAGAGCTGGATGTGCCTTTGCTCAGTGCCGATGGAACTTGATACCCACTGTAGCTGTGTGGGCAAAGTTATCCAGCTTCCCATGCACCTTCCTGGGGTAATTTCAACATCACCGTATTCAGATAAAAAGATAGATTACTCAATTTTTTAACACTGCGCTTTGAAACCTGAAGTTGCTCGTGTTTGTTTGGGTTTTTTTGCTGTTTTATAGTTCTTCAGGGCAGAATAATGAGACCAGCAGAAAAATGCTACGGTCTCCTCGCTACCTATTTTCAAGATGATCTTCACCTTCCTGCCCTGTTCTTCCTAATAAATCACTGATTTACTGTTAGGGCCCTGCAGGCCTGACCACTGCTTCTTCATCTCAGCGGGAGCCAAATGATGATTGAGATGCCAATATATTAGGCTGGTCTGATTCAAAGCAGGGTAAGGAACAAAGCATTTGTGCAGAGCAAAGATAAATGAATATAAATCAAGTGCTAAGCCATTTTCTGTGATGGATTAGCACCTTTCTTTGACCTAATAACGTCAAGGGGTCTCCATGCTGACAGGAACTAATGTGGAAATCCGTGCTGTGTGAAGCCAGGAGGAATCCTGATCTCCAGCTGCACTGCTCCTCTGTTTGCATTTTCCTTTTGCTCAGGTGTGAGCAATCCATCTCCTCCATCTCCCCTTGGGAAATGTCACCACAGTGCTCACCAAAACGATCTCTAGAGTATAAAAGATTTCTTCCACTCTGCCTTAGAGTTTCTGCCTGTAATCCCATTTTTACCAGTAAACCAGCAGGTAACAGATAGTACCCAGCCAAGAACTAGATGGAAAAGCTTTCTCAGTTTCTCATAGAATACTCTGGGTTGGAAGGGATCACCTCAAGGAATTCCATTCCACCCCCTGCAATGGGCAGGGACACCTTCCTCTATCCCAGGATGCTCCAAGCCCCATCCAACTTGGCCTTGGACACTTCCAGGGATGGGGCAGCCACAGCTTCTCTGGGCAATCTCTGCCAAAGCCTCACCCTCCCTCACAGGGAAGAATTCCTTCCCAATATCCCATCTAACCCTGCTGCTCTCTGTCTGTGTGAATCCATTCCCCCCTATTCTGTCACTCCAGGCCCCTGTAAAGAGTCTCCCTCCATCCTTGCAGCTCTCTTCAGGTACTGGAAGGTTGCACTAAAGTCGCCCCAAGCCCCCTTCTGGTATCTGGTTGTTGACGTACAAAACTACACAAAGCCAGGCAGCAAAAAGCAGATGTTTGGATCAAATCTGGCAACTGCAATTTTGCCAAAAATAGATGTGAGGGTAAAAAAAATGAGTGTACACAGAGAAAACTTTAGTGGGAGTCGAGGCCAAGCCTCTCAGTGCTGGCCGAGTGCAGTAGCTGGAGCTGTTATTTTATGAAATAGTGGTTAAAATACACTGCGTCACGGACCGGCGGCAAAGCTGCAGGGCTTGAGAGCAGGAAATGCATCCAAGTCCTGCAGCTATTGTAGCCTCCATCACCGGCATTTTCCAGATGCAAAAGTTGCGTGTGACTTGTTCAAAACAAGGAAAGAACGAGGTTTCTCCCGTGTTTCCAACCTGAGCCTGGACGCTTGGGTCTGTGAAAACAGGAGTTCTGTGCCTGGGCTGCTCTCCCAGCTCGCTCTGGACCTGGGTACAGACAAATCCCACAGGTGACTGGCACTTGTTGAACCTGCTGAAGACTGAGTCACCTCTCATCCCCTCTGGAGAGGCAGCCTGATGAAAGATCATCGATATTATGTGCTCCAGGCTGAATTCCACCCTCATGGCTCCACGTTTCACTGATAAGAGGCAGTATCTCAGAGAGACTGAGCTGAAGGTGCTCTCATTACCACCGATATTGTTTTAAATTTCCCTTGAACTGCATCCCAAGTGAGAGCAGCCCTGCTCCTCTTTGTCCCAGGCTTTGTGTTCCCGGCCTCTGCTTTTGTCAGAATTGGGATATTCTCCCTCAGCAGGGTCAGCTTTGGTTACATCAATTCCTTACCTCAGCATAAGCACTCTACAAACACGTAAGCGCAAGTGCAGGCATAGAAGGGGCAGTGGGGACATGTCTGGGGACAAAAAGGGGTGGGTGAGACTGCAGCACTCCCCATTTAGTTCAGCTTAAACCGCCACAAAAATCACACCCTGCCAGTGCCACCACGTCCTGTAGAAATAACAAACTGATGAAATGCTGAAAAAAAATAAATAAATTAAGTAAAACCCCTTCAATTTAATCTCTTGTGCTTTCAGAGAAAATAGTGAAAGCCTTACTTTTAGAAGTCAGTAGAAAACTTATCCGCAGTTGTGGCGTTCTGAAGCAAACGGAATTTGCCAAGTGCAAGAAGTTGTTTATAAGAAAAGAAACAGAGAACTGGAAGTGGTTCCAGAAAATTTATTATGACCCACCTGACTGTAGCCAAAAATATTACATCAGCCTAGATACCCTGAAAACTGGAACAATATTGCTCTCAAATTAGCAAGTTGCTGGTACCACAGGCAGGGAGAAATGGTTTTGCAGGAGGTCTGGGTTCTCTCTCCAGCTCTGATGGGCAAGGCTGCTTCTAAACTCACTGCCTGTGCCCAGAAACAAAGGATTTCTTCTCATTATTCCTGAGGTTGGTTGGTTGGCTTTGCTGGGGGTGGGGGAAAGGGTGTTTGTTTATAAAACATCTTAAGATTCTTAGGACAGTGAGCATCTCTTAATAACACATTCAGAATTTGCTGCTCTCAACATGAGCTTTCTCGGTTCATGCTTAAAGAGGGATGACTACAATGACAACCCAAAAGCCACAGAGTCCCCGGTGCTGTTGATGAGTCAGAACTGAGTACAGTGCCAGCAAGTCAAGGAATTCTGCGGTGCCACATTTTAAAAAGGAAAGCTCAACACATGCTAAGAGGTCAGCTGACTCTGAAGTAATTCAAAAATCCTAATTAGAGAACACCTCTGCAATATTTAGACAAGTTCACTCCAAACTAAAACACAGCACAGAGTAGTTACAGCATGACAGCTCATCTAACAACCTTTTCTTCCTCTCCCACTGCAATCAAAGCCTGAGTGTTCCCCACTGCAGCTGCAGGGTGATTTCTCTCATTTAGCACCACTGATAAATTGCCTATTTTATGAGAGTCTAAGAAGCCAAGACTCATAAACTCTGTGATGGAGCTGGCATGACATCATTAATTCTGAAGCAGCATTATGGATGCCTTTTATCTTGAAGCATCTAAAAGAACTTACACATCAAACAAGGTAGTTCATCAGCAGTGCTTCCTGGAAAGAGTCTTTCTCTCCCTTCTCTTTATCTCCCCTCACACTGGAGCATTCTGGTGAAAAAAGGTCTGAAATGAGGTTCTGCTTCTGAACATTCAGTTCCTACAGTGGTGAACCCTCTTAAACAGCTCCAGTAATCTCCCGTGAATCTCTCACCAGAGGTAACACTCTGGGGCAAAAATATAATCACCTTTAATCCTTTTGGGTTGGGGAAGTTCCAGGATGCAGCCCTGAACCAGAAGCATTTAGTGCCCGAGCTGAAGTTTTCAGTGCATCATCCCAGGATGGAAGTTGGCTCCCTCCAAGTTATCAGCACATGGTGAATCTGAACCTCCATGAGCACCAAGGGCATCCCCAGATGGAAAAACACCACTCAAGCACTGACTTGAGTAAGGACCCCATTGCATCCAGCCACAGAGAGTTCAGCTCTTGTAAGCTTGGTCACATCGTCCATAAGGCCCATGCTAGGTCTAAATCATACCACAGTTTGTATTTTAGATGTATTTTTTTTTATCTATAAAATACATAAACCACATAAGCAAATACCTAATGAAAAGCAGAACGCAGGAAATCTTACAGGGCAAACAGAGGTCATCTGTTTTCAAAGAGGTTATGTTGTCATGTGTGTTTCTGCTGCCAAATGTCTTCTCCACGAATAAAAGAGCATTTGTTGCATCAGGTTTCATTCCCAATTTCACTTTCTGTCTTTTGTAATGAAAGGAAGTGCACTTGAGATACATCAGCATTTCTCTTCTCCTCACCAAGCACTGAGGAGAAAAATCACTGGGGGGGTTGGGTTTTTTTTAAATTTGTTTGATTTGGGGTTTTGTTTGTTTGTTTTTATCCACACCTGCCTGAAACCTGAGGTCTGGATTTCAAACCCTCATAAAAAGCTGTGAAGGAGCACAGACACAGGCACAGGATATTTGTCAAAACTTGGTTCAGATTTAGGCTTCACTAAAGACATCACCACCACCGCCACTCTCACTCCAAACATGGTTAAAAAGCTGAGGTTTGGGTCTAACTGAAGCCTTTAGGAACTATTTCCGTCTCTGCATTTCTTAGGTAGGAAGGAAAAGGTCTCTCTGAATCTCTCCTCATGTAATAGACTGAAAAGACAAAATGACAATTCCTTCTTTCTCCTGGGATGCAATGAATAGACCCAAACCACTCTTTGGAGAAACACTGATTTATGGATTTGAATCGGCCTTTCCTCCTTTTAAAGCAGTTTGAACTTTCAAACAATACCTGATATAAAGGAAAGATCCATATCACCCTCTTTGTTTTCCAGCAGGAGGAAGAGGCACAGCCATCAAAGCCCTTGGTTCCCCAGGAAACCCAGTGCCCTGGAAGTCAGGGAAAAGGGTGGGAGAAAAGAAGGGGCTATTAACAATTATTTTCCTGTTTGCACATCTTTGGCGGCCACAGGGCACCTGGTGCTGTGTCCAGGTGAAATCCATCTCCCCCAAGCAGATTTGTGCAACATCCTCCATGGTACCTGCCTGACAGCCTAAAAGCTCAAGGCATTTCCATCTGGACATGGTTCATTCAGTGTCTTCAGCTGGTAGGCACAACAAAAAAAAAGTAAATAATTTCGAAGCTAGAGCCAACTTCAGTATTGTTTTGGTTACCCTCTCGCTTGTTTTCTTTATGTGCCCCTTCTCCTGAGGGACGGTGCCAACAAGACCTGCGCTTCTACAAAAAGGAATGGAAGAGTCCAGAAGGAATGGACCCATTTCATTCTGCCACCCACGTATTTTTCTCTCTTCGTCAAACAAGCATCCCTGTTTTGTATCATTGCCTCTGTGCACCAGGCTAGCGGCTTCCAAGATTTTTCCACAGCGACATCCAAAGCCCCGTTCCCAGCACAGTGCTCTGGATGGTTTTTCCAGTGCACACACATATTCCCCCAGCTGACTTCTTTCACTTCCAAGTTATTGTACCGTTAGAATGACAAGATGAGATTTATTACATGGCAGGCATATCTTAAATAACCCGGAGAGGCGCTGACATTTCCAGCTCTGGATGGGGCCTGTGCAAACCCCTCTCTCCTGCTGGAAGGACAAGCTGCCATCAGACCGATGTGGAGGTTTTCAGCAGGGAATGATTAAAAATAAAAATAAAAAAACTGAGGGAGGGGAGGCATTTTGAAGAAAAATTTCTCTATTCTCAGAAGGCAAGGAAAAGTACTTTGAGGCAGCATTAAAAACCCTAAGCCTGTGCTGAAACAGAGGCTGGAGTGGGAAAAGCCTTGGGAGGCTCGAAAGGCAACAGTAGGTTTAGTACACAGCTCCTGGGACCCAACAGCAGAAATACTGAATTTACACCAGTCTGCCACTAAATCACGTGACTGAGGCATTTCCCTCGGTTTTCTCATCTGTTAAACAGTTAACAATCCCGCTTCCCACAGACAATGCCTCAGAGATGCTTGGAAAACGCTCCGAGATGCAGAGGAAGGAAGCGGCAGCGCAAGGCAGAAGCTCTCAGTCTGAACAGGGGAAAGCTCTGAACTGAACACTAAACTCATGATCCACTGAGATGAAAGACTGAGCCTTAGTCTGCTGCTTTGTACAAAATATAATAATGGATATCAGCCTCAAAGCAAGGCAACTTCAAAATTCTGGTTTTCCTCCAAAGAACTCTTGGGTGGAAAAAAAATCCTGGCCAACAAAGAGTAAGACAACTCTCGGCAAACACAGCCATGACAAAGTCAGCAGCTGCTTCAAGACAAGTATTAACCTGAAAAAC
The DNA here is from genome assembly GCA_013397935.1 of Dasyornis broadbenti. Taxonomy (NCBI): domain Eukaryota; kingdom Metazoa; phylum Chordata; class Aves; order Passeriformes; family Dasyornithidae; genus Dasyornis; species Dasyornis broadbenti. The sequence goes on along the minus strand of VZRN01006414.1, from coordinate 169,630 downwards.
AAGCACTTTATTGTCTGCGGCAAGGCAGGTGTTGCTGCAATTACAGATTTCTGGTATTTGCAATTAAATCTTTAATTCTCAACCAGTGCAGAGGCAGAGAAGAGACCAGAAATTCAGTCCAGATCCAGCACAGGGGCTGCCTGTTGCCTCTGCATTTGTGGCAACATCTGTGTCCTGATAAAAATGCAATCTTTTTACATTTCCAAACCAAATTGTTCAGCAAAGAAGCCGTTTTACAACAAATTATGAGATAAGGCTAAATCTATCTGTGCTGTCCCCAGCCTTTAAAAGCCCGAAGGGAGATGAAAGGCAAGCCAGGGCATGCCAATGGGAGCAGGCAAATGACTTCGAGATCACCAGTCACACACACAGAAAATTCCCTTTATTGGCACTGTCTGGCCAGAGAAGAGAAAAAAAAATCAATTAAAACAAAAAAATCTAAAAAGAAAATCAATCTGTTGTGGTTAGACTAAAAGACACCCAGCCTCACCACCCATCTTCACTTTGAGCTTCACACAAAGCTTCACTTTGTTTGAAACTTGGAGCCTTGGAGCAGGAGATGAGCACGAGGCTCGCTCTGTCACAAGGTAACGCACAGAAGGGTGTTGTTTTCCTGGGATTATATCCCCCAGCTAGGACATTTTACTCCGTGCCTGGAGACTGAGGAATAACATGAGAATTTTTATTAAATATTCACGGTTTCAATCCTTGAAGTGTGAGGCTCATTTTTGCAGCACAGCTTCTCTCTGAGCAAAGATTTTTTTTTTCTCTCTTTTCAGATTGACACTGCTGCCAAACACCAGGTAAAAGAGGAAAGGAGGGCCCTGGAACAAGGGTCACCCAGTGGCTGGAGCAAAGGTGGGAGTGTGTCCCACAGGTTCCTGCGGGTGCTTGGCCAGCAGAGGCTGCAGAGAGGACGGTTTGCCATAATTCTGCAATGAGTAACGAACCCACAGGGCTTCCAGCCGGAGCATGTGATCCATGTAACTTCCCAGAGCAGGAAAAGGCCTTTCCCTGCAGCCCAGCCTGGCTGGGTTGTATCAGCAGCTATTCCTGACCCGTGTGCTCCAGCATCACCCTCTTGCATGGAACCAGTCCATGCTGAAATTGCACGGATCATGCTCAGCTTTTACTCGCGACTTCAGTTGTCATCTTTAAAGGAAAGTTATTTCTTTCCTCGCAGTTTTCCACGTTCCCTGCCTGGTTCTGAGCAACTCCAGCTCCATCTGACATGAATTACATTGCGCCTGTGAGGACCTGCTGCTCCATCCCCTGGGGCTGAACTGCAGACAAGTTTGTGACAGGCTGAGCCAAAAAAAAAAAAGGCTTATTTCATCGTGTGAGAGACTGATTTTTACTTTAATTCCAAACTAATCTCTTCCAAAAATAAAAGGCAAGTAAATGGTCAGTTCAGCTTCTCTGCTGCCTTTCCCAAGGTCATGACCAAGGGCTGGCAGGATCACAGCCAGGCTGTGAAAGGGATGAATTTCCCCTCCCTGATCTCTTAAAAAGTGTAACATCTTGGCTCACCCTCGTGCCTCTTTAACCTCTTTGCTGTATTCATACATTCTCCTGACCAGGCAGAAGACTATTTCTGCTCCACAGTCTATTTTTTTTTCCCTAATAAACATTCCTTGTTCATTTTATTATTTAACATCATCTGATCCTGCACTCTGGAAGCAGAGTGATTTTGGAGTGCCCATAAATCACATCCCAAACTAGACTGAAATAACTTTTAAAGTAATTATTATATTACTCATTTGTTTTACAGCCTATTATTGCAAGCAGCTTATCCTGCCACGTGTGAAGTCTGGATAAATCAACAAACAAACGAAAAAACCCCCAAAAAGACAAGAAGAAAACAACAGAAGACCAAGGTAGTACCTGTTGGTTGAACTACTAGAAATAAGAGCTGAGGAGGTTGCAAGAGCTGAGGCAGCCCTTGCTGTCATTTCTACACTTTCACCTTCACTGGAGCATTTTCTGCTTTGTGCTGGCCACGGAAATTCAAATCATCGTCTCACACAGTATTTCACCAACTCAACTGTGCAGGTTTGCATGGGTCAGAACCACGAAGGCAGAAACCAGAAGCGATAAAGGTTCTTTGGAGATCTCCCCACACCTTCTGAAAAGTGAGCTGTATGGAGACAGTGGCTGCCTTGCAATTTAAAGCAACAAAAACCTAACTGGGAGTCTGTAATAGCAAATTAAAGGGCTAAAATAAAGTATTATGGGTAACAAAGAATTGGGAGGAAAACTCTGCCGCCAAAAAAGCACTTGGTGTCTTTGGCTCATTAGATCACAAACTGAAGCAGAAAGAAGAGGAAAGGCTTATTCAGACTTAATTCTCTTCCAGTTTTTCTGCTTCTCTGCATTTGTGCTTAGGGACAGAGCCTTGCAAAGAGAAAAGTGGTTTAAATGACTGGAAACTATACACCGTAAAATTCCAGTGGGAATCCACACTGGGCCACCAGAATATCGGTGCTTCAGCCCTACCCAGAAGCCTCTTAGCAGATGTCTGGATCTGGAGACCCTCACAGGTATCCAGTGGGATAGAGCACAGTACAACCAACAATCAGCCATGGAAATGTCTGTCCCCTTGGACATGGACCATTGTCCGTATCCAGAGCACCTCCAGGAACAGCATCCAGTCCAATCAGGGCCATAGCTTCATTTGAAATTTGCCCTAATGAGTCCCAGGTGGCTGACAGAAGATAAGGAGCAGGATTCTGTCCCGACAGGGATACGCACAAGGCTCAACCCCCCAAGATAAGAGGCCGTGGCAGGCAACCTTCATGTTTCATTCCTGTGAGGAACTGCTGCACAGGAATGACTGAGGATAAAACCGGAAAGCTTGGAGATGAGAGGAGCAGGGGCTGCGCAAATGAGCAGCCAGGCTTAAGTCACTACGGTCACATCAGCACCAGCCTGGTGGCTTTTGATGCTGGCACACACAGGTTGTGTGGAAAACACCGCAGGAAGGTGCAGAACCTGCAGGAGGCTTGTATTAATAACGAGATTTGGGTTAGCAGTCGAGGAAGAGCGGGAATAGCACAGGGGGAGAGTGTAATTGGATCCTGCCTTGGGAAGGAAAGACAAGGCTGCGCTCTGTGTGTAAACACACACGGAGGAAAAGAGAAAGGAAAGCAAAAAAAAAAACCTTGTCAGAGCTGACCACACTCGCTTTCTGCAGCTGAGGTTGCCAGCCACCCTTTTTTCACCACAAAAGAAACAAAATAAATACGAGCATAGCCCAGGATTTCTGTGAGTGCTGTGGGTGTGGGAGCAGGACACGTATGACATAAGCTGTGGCACAGCAGGGCTGTGAATCATATGGTAATCAAAGAGGTTCCTGCCCAAACAATGCACACAGTGTTGGGCTGCAGGTTGTGTAGGCAGCAGCCCTGAGCTCAGAGACTGAGAGCTGGAAAAGGCCCCAAAAGACAAAATAGAACAGCAAAAAAAGTGAGAGATCCTGGGCTCTGGAATGGTCACACTTTAGCTGTCTCCCAGAACAGAAGAACCTCAAATCTGCAGAGAAAACTTTGGCTCCTGCTTCACCGCACCATCTCTCTGTTGAAGATTTGCCTCAGAACTTATAATGATGAATTACATAAAAAAGACTTCAAGATCTTCTCAGATGCTTTTGAACACCACCAAGCTGTTATTCACTGCATTAAACTGCTGAACACCCTGACTAGAATCACCTCTTTTCCAGCTGTTTTTCACCAGGATAAAAAAAGGCAGCAAGAACTCTGAGTCAAGCAGGAGGTGCTGAGCCAACCTGGAATCCGTCTCTGACCAGGATCTGGAAAAGCGGTACTCAGGAGAAACACAAAGGCCTGAATGTCACCTAAAAATAATCCCACAATTCAGAGGACAGAAAAGTAGTAACACAACAAAATGCAAAGAATATGCAAGCTTCCCCAGCAAATGCCAGAGCAGGAGACCAAAATAAATCACAGCTGAAGCAAATCTAGTGAAAACCACAAGCATAATAAAAAACAGACAGTAAACCAACGTAGATGGATCGCTAGCTCCGAGTTTTCTCTGGTAATGTTTCCAGTAAGGCCCAGAAAATAAATCTCATAGTGGAAACTGTAAGAACTTCTGAGTTAAAGAGCCCTTCTGAGTTACAAGACTTTAGAGATGCACAGATGCATGAGACTGAGAAACAGCATCGTCTACGGTTTCTACAAATCTGTGTAGCTGCAGTTTTTTCTAAAATAACATCTGTGCACGGCAAGGGAAGGTAGGAAGCAAACACGCTCCTTAAAAACACACCCCACTTCTTTTTCCAAGGAAAATCAGGTACACCCTCCAGCTCTGTTAGCCCCCACTATGAGGCCAGTGTGATCACAGCCCCCTGGGCTCTCTTATTTAACATTCAACAGTCACGGGAGACCTACAGGAAAAGGCAGGTCCAGAACACCAGAAAAGCAAACAAATCTCAAATGATGCTCTTCACAGCAGTCCTGCCTTTCTCTATGAGAGGCTGTGGGACAAAGAGCAGTTGGATCTGTGGCACTGACCACGCTTTGTCAGGATAAACACTGCCCAAGTTCAGGGATACAAATCTGCCAGGAGCAGTCAGGGAACAGCCAGGACCAATTTCTGCAACAACAGTCAGTTCTGCCAAACTGAGCAGCCATAATTCCATTATTCTCTGTACATGCAGCCCTTCTCCTCTCCTTAGGCCATCACCATCCACCTTTTTTCTACTTACTTCTTCTCCCATAGTTGGCACAGCTGTTTAGCAGAGTTCATCTCGGACAGAAAGCTCTTTCAGACAGAAAATTCAGCGTCTCGCACTGCGAGTCTCAGAGAAGCAGTGCCTAGAGGTGAGCTTCGGATCTGGGAGAAGGCTTATGATGGACTGGTTCTGCTTGGAGTGTACAGCAGCTCATCAAACAACCAGAACTACAGAATCGTGAAGGTTGGAAAATACCTCCCAGATCATTAAACTGAAATATCCCTGCGCCCACTAAACCCTATCACGAAGTGCCACATCTGCTCCTCCACGTCCCTTCTCCACTTGAACAATGGAGCACACAGGACTATGAAACATTCTGTCTGAACTGCCCCAAATGGAACCATGGGCATATTGAAGTAGCCCTATTAATTACCAGACAGCCAACGCTGAGGAGACTCCCTCGTGTTCCAAAGGTAGAGATTTCTCCTTTGGATGCTGTGACGCCAGGGACTTGCACAACTTCAGTGCCAACAATCAGTGTGAGCTAGAAGAGACTGAGACTCAGACACTCTTCTGGCAGATGAAAGGCTTTGCAAAAAAGCCCAGGTAAGAGCTGAGCTGTGCAGGCCATGCCAGTATCTGCAGACAGGCTTATTAAAGCTCCAGCAGCCTCCAGACCTCTTATCTTAAAGAAACAACAGCGAGAATGTGCCAGGCAATTTGGGAAAGTGGCACTGGGCAGACAAAACCAGCGTGAGTTGAGGTTGGAAGTGTAACCTTTCCTCTCAAAACTGGGAGAATCTCCCACCTCCCAGTTCAGCAACAGGATCTTTCATCCACTGGGCATTCAGCCAGTGCTCTGCTCTGAGGGCAGGTATTGCCAGGATAATACCTCAGACTTGCTTTTGGTGGCCTGTACTCATCTCTGCCTCACTTACACATCAAAACTTGGGAAAACCTTGGTGAAACCAAGTGAGTTTCCCAGTAAACCATCTGCTCGTCCTGCAGAGACTGAGAGTCTGGGTTGGATTCGTGGGAGGAAATGGTGAGAGGCTTGCAAAGCCAGCCTTGCATAACCTCGCTGACATCAAAGGCCTGCCAGGGGTTCAAATCAGATCAAAATTTGACTGTGCAGCATTTGCACTAGAAACAATCAAAACTCAGATATCCTCAGAAGCAATTTTTGATTCACGCTTACATTTTAACCAAGAACTTTTCTCTGCAGTTCCTGTCTCCNTTTTTTATATAAAGCATACCAATTTAAGATAAGATTATTCATATTTAGTAAATCACTTTATAGGTCTTCTAAAGCAACTGCTTAAAACGCCTGAGCCCATGCAGAGAACACCAGAATATTAAACATCTGACATGTTCAGTGAAGCATTTCTATAGAGAATTAAGAATAGATAAGAAGGGTATGAGGAAAGAGGATAAAGTGTAATCAGCAGGAGGGAGGAAAACCCAACCTACTACTTGCTGGGTTTTTTGAGAGTCAAATAACTGACCTGACTGAATAAAACCACAAATACCTGTTCACTGGGTTACACTTTGCATCCTGAATAATACATACACCTCCCCTCTGTATTGAAAATCAAACTCACTGGAGCTGTCATGGTTACTGCGCAGCTGCAAAGTGTCCAGGATTAAATGACATCCTTAGGTTACAACTGGAGAATGTGCAGTGCTGTAGCTTGTAAGGGAAATAGTTTTGTATTTTAGCTGTTGTCCCAATTCAGGAGGAGCGTGGAGTGCATCTGGAGGATGTTCCACTGCCCGCAGAGGGAGAGAGGTCCTAGCAGAGAGAACCAACCCAATCCAGATATCCCAACAGCTCCCAGCCTCTGGATTTGCAGGACAGGCTACAGAAGGTACACATTGAAAAGAAATTCCCAGCATGTGTGTAAAGACATATTGTTACAAAACAGGAATAGATGTGCTTTAGAGGAGCTGAAGTGACTGATACCCAGAGGATTAAAAGTATAGTTTAATTGGGGTCACTTTCTGCACAGACAGGAGCTCAAAAATGCCTTTGTTCTTAGTCACCTGGCTAAGACAAATTTATTCAGATGGAACAGATATGAACAGCAACAAGGATTAATTACAACATAATTAATTAATGGTAATGTGTGGATGAAATGATAAACCGGTGGAAAGATTAAAAAAAACCAAGCTGTGATACAGATCCTTGGTAACCAGATCTATTTATTACCATTAGCACCCAGAGCCAGCATTACTGTTTCTCTCAGTGCCATATAAAGTTATAATTAATTATGCAGCACAGCCGTCGACACCTGAGATCGATTCCCAGTTCTGCTCTTCCAGGATCAGCCTCTGTGAGAGGAGAGAACTTTGGAGACACCTGACACTGCCTCAGCATCTGCTACCTTGGCACAGTGTGTGCTGGAACACAGCAATCCCCTCCCGTGGCACAGCACAGATGCAGGAAAAAAGGGGGGAAAGGGTGGATTTAATTTAAAAATGCAGCACTTCCGAGTTCGTCACGTGTCTTTTATGGCTAAAAACAGTGAGGCACAAGGAGCTCATGGACTCGTGGCAAACTCTTTGACTGTGCCCTGCTTTTAGCATGAGCTTCATTTTTGGGTTGCAAAGTCTTGGAGTTTGTCTGACAAACATGACCACGTTGTGCTGCCCAGCACTGACATGAGGCACCTTCTGCAGAGGGAGATCCAACTTTCATCTCAGACAGCCCCCAAAAGGAATAATAACAAAAGGGCTGCAAGATTTAATCAGCCCAAATTGAAAATAAACTCCAGGTTTGTTTTGAACTGAGCTCACTCTGAAATGGAGTCCTTTCAACCAAGTGACTCAGGGGATTGGTTTGGAATCAGGAATGTTTTGAATTGCTACGTTCTGGATTTCATTATTCCCCTCTGGGCAAGAGGATGCGTTTGAGAGCCTGAAACTTCATTGGGAGAAATCCTGCTGTAGCTGGAAAAGCAGGAATCAAACCAACCAGGATGGGATACATATCCTGAGTCAGCATTCCAATTCCTGTTCCACTGCAGCATTTACTGAGTCTGGGAAGGACGAGAGGAAATAAAAAAGAGACAAGAGGCTTTCCTTACACCGCCAGCAGCACACAACCGTGTGTGTGCTCCAGCAAACAGTCTTGGTCTCTGCTTTCCACAAAGTTTTTTTTCTACATCAAGCAGCTCATGGTGTAATAATCACAGTTTTGTTTCTGTTCCTGGTTTATTCTGTGTCTCACCTTCCTACCAGCTGGTGGCTGCAACTGCTGCTATCTCATCTGGCGGGGAGAGGCGAGTGTTTTGCCTTTTGACAGGAAACTTGTTGCTGCAAGTCTGATATATTTAACATTCTTTCTACCTGGTTCATTTAGTAACGCACAATAATTAGCTTCCCGAAACAATTGGCGGCGCTCAAAGGACTCCTCCACTGAGATTTGTAACCAGAGTTTTGAGTCTGAGCAAACACAAAGGGAAGGAAAAAAAAAAAGAAAAAAGGCAGAGCGTGCGTTCAAGATGAGACTTGAAGCAGCGCCTCAGCCCAGTGCTGAACCCCAGGTGATAACAGTGAAGGAATGCACAGAAGCAGAAAGTTAAATCTGCAGCACCAGCGGGCTCAAATGTGTTTGCAGTTACGGGGAAGATGTGCTGCTGCTCCTCACAGCTCTCCTTTCTCTTGGCTCACTCCCAGCAAGAGTCATAGAGGTTTTATGGGCAACTCATATTTGAGACCAAAAATGAATGGAGATACTGACCACACACGTAGCATACATTAATGTGATTTAAAGGAGAATTATTAGTGCTTTTTTTTCTCCAGCTACCTGCCTTCCCAAGAAATACTCAGCAGACAGCAATTAAATCACAGCTCGTTGATCCTTAAGGACCTAAAGTAAATAGACCTCTGTGTCACAGAATCATAGAATTCTGGAATGGTTTGGCTTGGAAGGAACCTTAAATATTACCATGGTTCCACTCCGTGACATGGGCAAGGACACCTTGCACTACACCAGGTTGCTCAGAGCCCCATCCAGCCTGGTCCTGAACACTTCCAGGGATGGAGATGTCTGTCATTTAAAATAGAGAGGGAAGAGTATTTATTTTGGGAGGGGTGGACAAAGAAAGAACATTCTCAAGTGCCTGAAGGCAGAAGCGGGAAAATGAGGTGGTGAGATGATCCCCACATCATGGTTTGTGCAGTAAAAGGCCAAACTAAAACAAAACCTCCGATGGCTCTCAGGATTCATCATCGGGGCAGGTCCAAAGGAGAGATTTCAGAAAGTTCAGGTGAGGACAGATCCTGCCCAGTTAGAGCTGTTAGTGCTGCTGGTGGAGCTCGACTTGGAAGACAAAAGTTAAGACGATCCTGAGGTTCAAAGAACAGATTAAGAAGCAAGAGATCTTGGTCCTTCCCCCCATCTCAGACACGGTTTCATCTCCCACTTCATCACTGCTGAATTGTCAAAACTCCTTCCATACAGCACCTCACACTGAAAACAGTAAATTGCTCTTGAGAATCAAGAAATTCAGGATCTGGCTTTGTCTGGCACTTCATGTTTTCATTTGTAAAGCAGAGGCAATAAACATCTCTGCTACTTCAAAGCACTGAAGTGCTTTGAGCTCCTCCTCACAGAGAAAACAGTAGGTACAGTTATGATTCGCTATGTGATCCCTTCAGGAACAGCACAAGCTTTGCTCTCCCAGATTTACAGCTCCTTTACAGACCATTCATTTTATTTTTTGTGCTACAACCGAAGGAGCTGATGACTAACTTGCTGAATATAGAAATGCTACTGTACTCCTCGGAGTATTCCTTCCTGCATCACTTTCCCCACCCCCAGACATATGTTAGTAGTTAGGATCAGCTTGCTGAAGCTCCAAGTTTGACAGAGAAGGGGGGAAAATGGGAATAAGAAGATTTTTCTGTTCAGAACAGAACAGGACACCTCAAAAAGACTGCCCTTGTCTCTCAAATACACATGCACACTTTTCTTTCCTCTGTATAAGATTTTTAGGTAAGGCCAAGGAACTCCTAACAAGCTGAAGCAATGAATGAAATGGCCCTCACAGCGTATACGTGTCCCTGAATAAAAATAACGATTACATAATAATAGGAACTCAGATTTTGGTAATGTACATACACTGTATTCGTGTGGATCAGAGGGAGTTATCCCTTAGCTTTAATTATAGAATATCTTGAGTTGGAAGGGACCCACGAGGATTATCAAAGTCCAGCTCCTGATGACAACATCAGCACAGTAACTGTTGTAGTTTATCCTGTGTTTGGTTGATGCAGTGGGGGTCTTACAGGAAGGCCGAGGCCTGTATCCAAAGCACGGCAGCATTTCCTATCGGAATTTCTGAAGAGGAATGGGGAACTACATCCAGCAATTAAATGCTAATGGAGAATGCTTGTAGCAGGTTTGCCAATTCCCAAAAGATAACCCAAAAATAGTTTTCCTGCTTTTGATTTCTCTCATGCCAGAGACATGAAGAGGGCAGGAGGTAAAGGAGGTAAAGAGCCACCGATGTCTCCAGGCTAAGGCCAGGGATGTACAGAGCCCAGGAGCCAAACGCTGGTGGCAAACACATCACCCAGGCAGGGAATTCCATCTGTGAAGCGCTCATTCCGACTGTCATCGCTGTGACAGAGGGAAAACCCCAGCGGTCCCAAGCAGCAGAGAGCCCAGCCAGCCCTGTATGTTCATACACATCCCCTGGGAGCTGGGAGCCGATGGGGAGCGACGCCAAAGCGGTGCCTACTGTGAGAGGGGCTCGGATCTCACCCCCTCCTGCCTCAGCAGCACAAAAAATCCCGGCAGAGCTGGCACCCCGCCCGAAGAGCACTTTATGCAGCCAATTCAATTAATGTTATCGTGAAGTCCCAACACATAATGAATGCGACAGCCAAGTTACTCTTCATTATCAGGGCATTTCTCTTCGGAGCAGTGTTAGTGATGGGGTGCAGGGAGCACAGTCTGATGTACAGGCGGCAGGGAGAGGGTAAGGAAAGCTGAACCAGCCTGGATGAGTCAGGCACTCCGCTCCCACTTCCACAATTGGGCCTGGGAACAGAATTGTCACCCTGGCTTTAATTTGCACACCAGGCTCTCCCCTGGGAAGCGGCGAGTCTGAAGTGGAGAATTGAACAAGCCCAAAAATTCTACAGCATTTCAGATTTTAAGGTTTCGATTTTTAAGTTAATCAGAATGACATCAGTACTCTGGAAGCTTTTTCATGGCACGTGCATTTTTATTTAGAAAGAATCAAGCAAATTCACTCAGCTCCAGCTCACGTTTTTTCCCACATTTAGTTAAGTGTTTGGCAGCACTTAAAATGATAAAAATGCTGCTGTACGTGTTCCTGTATTGGAGTTACCCAGCACAGGAACAGCAGGGAATTCTTGGAGTTTCAGCAACACTAAATCTTGCTGTTTTCATTCCACCAGGACTGCTTTCCAAAAACCTAATCATCTCCAAGTTAATGCCCCAAAACAGAAACATCCTGAGAAAAAAGTGACATGAGAAGGTTGAAATTCCACACCCACATCTCCCTGGATTTTAGACCCTCCGTCTGAGATGCCCTGATGCTCCATGTTGTATTTACAACGTCCTGCTAACCACAAACTACGATCACAATGTTAAGAGTTGTTCTGCCATGGCTGAGGCTTGGTCTGGCACAGAGCTGTAGGTAAGCCATGAAATGCTGACAGGGAAAGGGACTGGAACTGAAATTTCATTCCTGGACTGTTAGAGGTTGGGAATAAAACCCTGGAAAGTTCATCAGCATAGGGAAAGGAGCTTGACAGATCTCAAGTGCTTATCACAGACGTAAAAAGAATACAAGATTTTGTGTTGACTCTTCAGACTTTTTTTCCCCAGAAATTTAAACGCTCCTAGTTAAACAACTAACTTCAGTATTTCCCATGCAATATAATTACAGCTTCATAGCTGTCATTTCTCACATGTGGTTTCCAATGTACTGTTTTGTTTACAAAGGACAATTTGATCCAGCTCTCTGATCAAACCCAGCGTGTGGCAAGTTAAAAGCCACGAGTGCTTAGGCTGACTTCCTCCTTACTCTACAGAACAGAGCTCAGGATTTGCCTGGTCTAAATAAAGTGCCCAGAGTGGTCTGATTTTAGGACTCCAGCTTATTTAGCTGGCAGAAATACTGGGTTTTTGCTGATGCTATTTTCTAGAAAAAAGGCTTAGCTGACTGCTGAGCACTGCAGAGTTGCTTGTGATAAGTCTAAACAAGTTAATCACTGGGAGTGCAGTAAGTGCAATAGCACAGCACTAAATATGGGTTAACAGACCCTGCTAGGACTCCAGGAGAAATCTGCCTGCAAGAAACTCCAGGGCACCCCAGCTGTCCTTCCTCAAATATTCAGGTCAACTCTGCTGTGTTCTGCAGCATAGGAACACCTGGAGTCTGGGAGAAACAAAAATATTTGAGAAGGGGAAAAGATGTTCAGAATTAACAGGGAAGTTAACTGAAGTAGAAAACCTCCAGGAGAATTAGTTTTTCTCTGTAGTTTCTGAAGCTTCTGATGGCTTTTCTTACGATTACAGATCAAAAGGACCTTGGAAGCCTGGGACAGTATTTTTGGGTGTTTGTGAACTGCAGTCCATGCATGGAGAATAAGTTAAGGAGCTAGATTCCACCCTTGGGTACTCCAAGACAGAGAGAAACAGAAAAGGGAGGAATATCCAGGGCTGTGGCCCTTCAGAACTGACTTCTGAGTCAGTCTAGATCCAGATTACCCTGCAGATTTTATGACAGATAGGGAAAGCTTGTTTGTGAGCTCCTACAGCATCTCTCTGATCTGAGCTCCGGGGCATTACTGCTCTATCGATCGTCTCTCAAATCACAGTAATTGGAACAGACAAAACTCACTGGGTTTCATCTTTATCTCAGCTCAGGATTTCTTCTGTGTTGAGGAGGCTTTCCAACAGAGGCACTTTCCTGCAAGGCTGCTTGACAGAGCAACACATCCACTGTCAGGAAATCCTTTGCTATTCAATTTGAAGTTCCCTTTTGCATCCTCTTTCGTCTGCCAATTACCTCTCCAGAGCGCACTAAGCAAATCCTTCACCATTTACATCTTGCAAATAATTTGGCATAATTAACTCCAGGGGAACAGCTTTCACCAAACTACCTGTATTTATCTCTTTTAATCTTGTGCTATTAATTTAACCCCTCCAGCCAGTCCCTGAGTTGTTTGGGTTGCTCTCCTGTGAGCTGCTGCCAATTTGTGAGCTTTTTTCTGGTGACTCAAATGCGTAAAGCTCACAGCAATGTGGTAGGTGTGGTCTGTGCTGAGCCACAGGGGTAGATCTCCATGGTTAAAGCCCATTCTGAACCATGAAGGATGACAGCACATTAAAATACTTTGGAAGTGGAAGCTAATTCCCACATGTCCCTCTGAGAGGGGAAGTAAGTGTCTGACCTGTTCTGCACATTCGAAATAACAAAACATTTTACCTCTGGCCACAAAGGGATAGTCGGCGTGAAAACAGTGCCTGAAATGCAGCATTTCACCATTAGTCTTTGACTCTACGGTTTCCATTGATCCATAAAGGAAACCGAAGGAGCTCCAGAGAACAAATTTTCAGAAAGACATGACTTTAGTCCCAGTTTTCCTGTAATTCTGCTTCTGGCACTCTGGCCGTGCATTATTGTATTGGCTCTGCTACGGAGCACCATTGTGCTTCCCAGAGCTCAGACATTGTTTTGATACTTGACTTGCCTCCCTCATTCTCACCCATCTGAAACTGGAGTCTGAACCTCCAACCCTGCAGAGCCCGAACCTCCAACCCTGCAGAGCCCGAACCTCCAACCCTGCAGAGCCCAATCCGCTCCAGCTTTGGAGCCAAATGTCAAAATCCACAACATCAAAGCACAAGCCCGAGAACGCGTCACACCTCCGAAAAGCCACAAAGGCCTCTCCAAAACTACAAGTCAGAGGTGTAGATTTGTCAAGAGGACTGAAATAAAGCAGTTCAGTGCAGGATCCTTCTGTTTGGGGGGAAAAAACCTCTGGTAACATTATGAAGTGTTGGCACCCCTCAACTCGTGCTTCATACGTTTCGGCAGCGCCGTGTTGTTGTTGGTCTTGACAGACCGAGCAATGCCAAGTCCTCAGGGAGCGCTGCAAGGAAACTGCTGCATGCCTGGCTGGAGAAGGAGCAGCTGTAGGCTGAGACCAGAGACTAAAGAGAACGTGTTTCAGCTTGATTTTTGTTTTTTTAAAGCCATTTCTACGCCTTCTACAAGCAGCTTGTTTCCTTTGTGCTCTCACTCACGCTCTGAGAATGGCTCTTTTTTGTGCCTGGGGTTTTTTGGGTTTTTTTGGTTTTGTTTTTTTTTTGGTGCCATGACTACTTCTGTAACTTGTCTCTTTTCCAAAAAGTTTGGCAGAACTTTCTTAAAACAATACAAATATCACACTCTGTCTCACCATGTAAGTGGCAGCTGCAGATGATTCGGGTTTAATACACCTTTGATCTCCTAAATAGACAACCATATCTACATGCTTGATAACGAATTTCATTCAAATTCAGGATTTGAATAGCCTGAAGCACAGTCCATAAGGCATGTGTGCACTTCACATCCCCTGCCTGTACTAACCTGGGAGCTCACTCAAGACCTAAGGCTTCCAAAGCCAGCACTTCCCTTTTCACACTCTCCTCCAAAACTCCTCTGAAGGTAGAGAGACACCAAAATATGGGACTCACACCGTGCTCACTCTGTTTTCTGAACAGTTTTGCACTGACTGTGGAAAAAGCCTGGACCATCCTCCAGCACTATGCATAAAAAGCTGTAAGAAAATAAAATAAAAAAAAAAAAAATAAATGGGAGGAGGTGCTTGAGAGATCCTAGAAGAAAAGATCTCCCAGAAAAGCAGAATCTCCTGACAACACAGCATTCCCAACCCAGGCAAAACCAAGACGCTCGTAGAGACACATAAATTAGAGCAGAAGTGATGAATATTTTCAATTCTGTTTCTTCCCAGGTAATCACCAGGCCTGTATCCAAAAAGCAAAGAACTTTTGAGGGGAGATTTCATTTCTCCTGGAACCTAACCTTTCCCTGGAGACTCCTCTTCACAAACTTGGATACAATACCTCTATTCATTAACCTCTCTCAGTTGCTTTTCTTGAGGAGGTCCATTCCCTGCTCAGCCCTTTCCTCCAATTCCCCCTCCTCTTCCCTGCACTGTCTCGCCGTGAGCCGTGTTCCTTCTGTTCTGTGATCCCTGCACTACAGATTTGATGTGCTTGGCGTAGAGAGCCGGTGTCTGTTTAGATTAAAACCATGTTGTAATTTCGAGGAAAAACACACAAAGCCACGGCTGAGCGTGACGGGAGAACGCCATTCCCAGTTTTGGAAGCTGCAGGATGTCCCTCCTGGGAGCAGCCCAGCCTCGTGTTTATTACTTTAACCAAAAAGAGGGGAAATGGCTGAGGTTTCGCTGGGCTTTTCCGCTCCACACTCACAGAGGCCAGAGCTCATCCCCCCCAGCTCTGCCGAGGTGAGCATTTTACACACACTCTCATTCCTACTTAATGGTTCTTCCATCCTTTCAAATCATCCTCTCCACTCTGGCAAGTAGGTGATTTATGGGAGCCCAGCAGAAAGGAATGGATTACAGAGCTAATGAATGAATCAAAACGAACCCAAGAGGGGAGATCACACGATCAGCTGCATGGGACTCGCTTTTTGAAATGGCACTTCTACCGCTTAGGTCTTTGTGCACTGAGGTTTCAAGGAGCCAGGATGCAGACAGATACTGAATTGTTAAAAAAAAAAAAAAAAAGGGGGGGAATTTTTCAACGTGGATCTGCCCCCACTGACATTTTTCAGCACTGCTGTCTCCATCCAAATCAGCTGCCACTGATGCAAAGACTTCTCTGTGACAGCCTGTACAAAACTTGGGACAGAACAACTTTGGGAGCGCTTCCCTCTCAAATACACCTGTGGCACCAGGCAATCCTAACAGGCCACTTCTCTTGGAAAATATCCAGGGCTGTGAAATTCTAACTGCTCAGATTTTGCCCTTTTAGTCGTAATATCAGCCTGAACCTCTAAGCTGGTTTGTGTCCTAAGCGTGGCCTGGAGAGGGTGGGATACCTGGAGACTCCAGCAGGCACAGCCGGCTTTGCCCCAAATCTGCATCCCAACAACTCTCTCTGATAAAAGCTTGGCTTCTCCATCAGCCCAAAGAAGCTCTACCAATATCAGTTTTGTGTCTCAGCACTAAGACTTCCAACACACGCATTTTCTCATCCTACTCTTTTTTTTTTTTTTTTTTTTTTTTTTTTAACCCT
>VZRN01006414.1:119186-153612 GCA_013397935.1 Dasyornis broadbenti | reverse complement strand
TTTTTTTTTTTTTCTCTTATAAACCTTTGTGGGTTTTTTCCTACAGCTTATGATGAAGCAAAAAAATGATTTACACACGCACACAAAGCCAGTGGTTGGGCTGGATTTGCAAAATCTTATCCTGCATGTTTTGCTTTTCTGTGATCCAAATCTTAGATGGACTTGGTGCAGGTCTAACTTCATTTAAAAATTAAAGGTGGTTTTGTCTGAGAGTGGAATGGAGGGTGGTGGTTTAAATATAGTTTAATTTATAAACTATTTTTGGACACTGAATGCATACGGTAGGGAATGGAAATAAATCTAACTCCATCAATTTACTTATTGAGTTATGCATACAACCTCAGGCTTACTATCAAATTGTTTTCACAACACGAAAAACTTTGTTTTGATTGAAAGTTTCTTCAGCTTTTATATTAAATGCAGACAAATTTAAAATTTTAATTCATATTGCCACTAAAACCTTTGCTTTTTAAGTCTAAAACGGAAATGTTTTAAACTTTCCAAATTTTAATCCTACTTACTAGGCCACTTCTCTGAGTTTGATGAATGCCCATTTTGAGCTAAAATCAAATAGCACTTTTGGGGAATGAGCTATTTGATTAATACTGCCTAGTGTTCCCTCAGTATTTATTTCTTCCCTTCTGCCAAAGAAGGGGCACCAGAGGGAATGAAGAGATTTAGCTGAGAATTAGTTTACCATAATTATTCTACATCTTTCAGGCTCTTTCTACCTACAGGAGAATAAATATTGTAGGAACAGAAGAGGTTTTGTGTGTATAATTTGAGAATGTATTTTGTAGAATGAGTGAGATATTATTCCATTTGGATAACGCCTACAGACCTAAATTCATTAAATTGGTGGCTTTTTTATCGGTACTACTAAGAGAAATGTTCTCTTTGAGTGATGCCTTGGGTTCATCATCCCTAAATACTTCCCAAGACTCACCTTTTCGCTGCCCGAACGCTGAAGTTGTTTTTACTTGAACCAGTCTTGTGAGAGTCAGCATTTTGCCATCAATCACATTTACTGTTAGCTATCAGCACTGAGATGGCAAAACCTGCTTCTTTTCTTGACTAATGTAATTGATTGAAGCCGGCTCTGCACTTTATGCCATGTGGAAAAATAAGTGGCAAAGAGTATTTTTCCCCTTTCTCTCCCCACAAAGCCTGACATTTCATTTCATCCCAGCCTTTTATTGGCTCTCACATCTGGGTTATATAAATTTCAAGCACAGTTTTCAATATCTGAGTTGCTTAAGGTTACCATATTTGACAAATCCTATTCGCCAGGCTGTCAAATTAAATTAACATGGGCAATGGAGGGGGAACAAAAGAATAAAGAGGCTGAGTTTGATTCTCTTGTGTTGGGAAAGCGAGACAAAATTAACCCCTCTGAAGGGGAAGCACCAGCCTTGACAGGCAAACCTGCCAGAGTGGTAACAGGCAAAGTGACAAAAACGCGGGAATGATGTTGGCTGGCATCCCTGGGATCCAGTGACCTTTTTGTTGTGCCATCAACTCCAGTTTTCCAGCAAAACCACCAGGTAGGATCCATCTCCAATTCAGCTGTAACCTCACCAGTGGGCCACAGAGATTGACTGGCCCCATGGTTTTTTAGTATCCCAAGGGATGTTCTTCACAGCACTCTTTTAAAGATTACTCCTCTGTAGCTGCCCACGCTGAATCTTTTTTATTTTGTGCTCCAGGCTGGGTTTTAGAGGGACATCACACTTCAGCAGCCAAATGCTGTGGGGGGCACTCACCAACAGCCAAAAAATAGGCACAAAAAGCCCAGAAAATTAGCAAGGATAGAAGGAAAAGTCAGGGCACTGCTCTGCTTAATTCCTAACACATGCTTAAATCCTGTAGAGTGCTGCTTAGACTTAACAGGTGAGACTAACTCATAACAGCAATCCCGCCTGGGACTTTTATCTGCTTTTATCCACTAGGAAAAAAATCTTGGATCACAGGCTGTGTCAAGATGGTACTTGAAGGTCTCTGCAGGGGGCAAGAGGGAGAATTTTTTCCTCAGAATTACACGAGGGCTCTGTGATTGCCACTGCATTTCTGAGTTATCTCAGACACACCCCAGAGCTGAAACCTGGGGGTCTCATCTTCGCTTTTCCCATCTTTGTCCCCGCTGGTTTCCCACATCCCTCTCAGGTACGGAGGGACAGACTCCGAACACTCTTCTTCATTCACAGCTATTACGGCATTTCTCCCTACTCTCTGCAAGGAATTTTGGGGCAAGCAACCGTTTAACTAATTCGTCTTAAGCTCTATATAAATCAGTATTAAACTCGAGTAACATCCTTGTATCTTAAATATCTTTGTGTCCACAGTACACATGACACAGACCCCGTGTAGAGCAGCCCAATCACACTGAGCGGGACTCACATTCTAGGACATTAAGAAAACCACATGGCTTTGTTATCACCATTTTTGCCACTGCCATACTGCAGGGCAGCGATGATTGCTCCTTCCAGCTTCCAATTTGGAAAATGCTTTTGCTTATCTCAGCTATCAGCTGACAGGAAACACGAATGTGATCATCTAAATGTACACATCAGTACATTTAATTGTTTTTAAACCCACCGCTTCACGGCAAAACCAAGGGACTGACAGGCAGTAAAAGAGACGAGAAAACATAGCAGCAGCGCTGCTGTTCTGAGGCACAGGAAAACAAGACACATCTGTCGTGAGGGAAGGGATCACAAGTGTAAACCTTCTCTGCATGTAAGTACACGTACATGGATATTTGACAGTCATCCTGACGGCAACTTGGTACCAAGGCTGTCTGCAAGCCCTGAGAAGAACTGGCAGCTCTCCCCACGAGCAAAAGCACCTCTCAGCTGAGCTCGGTGAACACTACAGCCACTCCTTGGGGATTTTTTTTAGGTTTAGATTAGTGACGTGAAGGGATGAATCACGTTTTCTGTCCTCTCAACTCATCAAGTTTCTGCTTTTACAAATTATCTATCACACTCCCACTGCCCCCGGAGTTGTGTATTACCCCCAGTCATCTGAAACCTCCAAACCAATACTCATTAAATCACTTTAGACACCTCTTTTCTCCCTAAAGAGATGACGAGGTTCAGACAGCGCATCACTGGGCCTGCGGTTCAAAACTGAGCAGGGCCAGCCACGGGTGAAATCAGACACAACCTCATCACGGCGACATGGCAGCTCCCAGAAGTTGTTCTGTAACAAATATTGACCAAGGGCCCCACCAAGGAAGAGACAAAAAACAAAATAAAGCTGCAATTCTCAGTATTTGCAACAACGCGGAAAGGAGCTGTGAAAAGGTAGAAAGAAATCAGTGAAGAAAGATGCTTGAAGGAAGAACGGAAGCTGAGCAAGTCTTAAGAACAGAAAGAGGATTTAGGGCAGGTCACTGAGGTCTGTTCAGTGGAAGGGCACTCACACTGTGCCCATTAAATGGGTTTGGATACTGAGGGAATCCACCGAGGAAGGCTCACAACTCTGGAAAAGTGAGGTGGAAATGGAGGAGGAAGAGAGAAGGACAGCCTGTGTCTGGAGAAGGAGAACCTCAGAAACACAACAGGCACAATGGAAAGCTTTAGGAGAGAGCTCCTGTGTCAAAAAGAGGCTTTTGGACAGCATTTAATTTGTGCTGCCTTAGATTCCAAGCTCAAATCAGCACAGGCAACATTTTGAGGCCAAGGTATCACATCAGATTTTCCTTTCCCAATGGGAATCTAGTTACAAACCGACTTCAAAAAGAGGCAAGACCCTGCTTATTTCCTTATCAGAGGTTTCTGAAGCAGTTTCTTATCTCTGTAGGAGGGAGTGGCTCTCCACCAATGCCTGCTCTCACTGATAACGCACTTCAGATGCCACAGCTGAAGTACCTGGCTGTGAGTTCTGCTTTGCACCTGCGTGAAAACCCTGCTCTCAACCTTTTCTAATCAGCTTTTCTGTCGAGAAACACTGCTCCAAACCTAACAGAGCCTCACAGACCTGCCTGACAGAGCTAAAGATGCACTAAAGCAGCAGGGGAGTTGTTCAGCATTTTTTTCTGGAAAGGATTAATCCTATCCAAGGCTCTGAGCCATGAACAGAAACCCTTCAAGCATCCCCAGCCGATTGATCGGTATCTGGGATTGCTGAGGTTGTAAAACTCCAGTGAATGAGGCAGATCACTCGAGCCAGACAGGATCAGGAGTTACTCCTGTGCTCTGGATGGATGGATAGTATCACACAAGGCTTCTTGGGAACATTAAAGCCCAATATAACGTTCACTGACCTGCACGGATCTGCAGTTCTTTGGGGGCATTACATTCTCTTGGTGAAAGAGAACCTCCATCTCCACTTCACCCAGAGGAACATAAAGTAAGAACAGCAGCACATGGCAAGACTCACACCGGTTTAGAAGGAAATATGTAAAGAATTAGATGGTTTAATGCACTATTTGTTCTAGAACAATTATTTTTTCATTAAAATCAGTTTTATCACAGATCCCTCACAGAGGAGATCTAAACAACTTGAAAGCGCAAAGGCATAGAAAGCAACATGAACATTCAACAAGGGACTGGACATCACAACAGAATTATAACTTCTGGAACTTTAGAATGACAGCAATCTCAACTGCTGGTCCTGGAAATTATTACATTTAAATTTGGGAAATGATGGGGGCAAAAAACCTCACAATATCCGAAACCAAGAGCAACCTGCAGTCCTGGGCATCAATACAAAGCAGGGCCACGTGTTGTCACAGCTACTCCTGCATTTTCTTTTCCGCGCAATTTTTGGTTTTACTGTCACAGGATCAAAGAGAGAAGGCAAGATTCCTTCTTGGGTGGCTCCCAATCCCAAATGCTGCACACATGGCAAAGTATAGCAAATAAAAACCTGATCCCATCGCACTCACTTTGTAATCAAAAGGGCTTTTTTTCCCAAATCTGCTTTTCGTGGTTTGCTCCAGTCTGAAGGGAAAACCAGGAAAATGCACATCCTGCAGAAAAAACCCAAAGATTAAACCCTGTTTGAGAGGGATTGAACCAGGAGAAGGAAGGTCAAAAATCCAGGGAAACAATAGAAAATATTCCTGCTTTTGAAATGATCCACATACCAACTCTTTATCCTACAATGCACAGACGTCATGGACGGTAAGTGCAACACCATCAGGCATTCCACATTTCTCCTGGACATTTATTATTCAGACATCATTTCTCTTTTACGGCTTCCCTGGAAGGTCAAGACAAATTTTCTCTCATCACGTCCAAGGCCCAGGCAGGTAATGAAACACCTACCCAACAAAATAATTGCTGCATTCTAGGCTGCAATGCTCCATTGGAAAAGGAGGACACGAAATAGCTCTATCCTTCGGGGAGCAGGGCTTCCACTCACAACACCAAGAGCTTTCACATTTCTCTCATTTTTCTCCTTCCTGTTCTGTAATATCACGAATTTCTGGCCAGAGGTTATGCTGAAAGAGACCAAAACAACTTTGCCACTTTCTATCCTTTTCATTGATCAGACATGCACAACTGAAAATTAAGTAATCTAGTAATGCTAAGGAAAAAGACACATTAAGGAGAACTAATTGCATACAATAATAAGATTTTCTGAACGTAAAACTCAGTACTAATAAACAATACCTCCAACAAAGGACCAAGCAGAATTATCCATCTGAATTTCCTGCTCTCTTCCCAGTGTCAAAGCACAGCTTTTGCTCTTGCTCCCAGTGTTGTGACTCTAATTTCAATTTTCATTAAAAAGCCTGGAGTTTGACCTTCGGATTTGCATTTGTTCCTTGTATGTTAACAATGAACTATATTAACATGAAAAAGCAGCTTCAGAAAATGCACTTGTGAGCCACGAGAGGCTGTTTATTATTGTTACCCCTAATTGTGAACGTGAACAAAAAAGCAGGTAAAGCACACGACCGTAAGATATTTCTCCATCCTTTACACACCAAGCTGGGATTATACATTTTGATTTCCAATAGTTGGCTCGTATTTGATAGCACGATTTTGACTTTTTTTTTTACCAATTTTTACCACAATGTATGTGCTTCGGACGGTTAAAGTGAGCGCCTGGCAGAGGAAACTGAAGAGCTGGGAGGAGAGGATGTACCGGGAAACTTGGTCCACGCAAACTCCTGTTTGTGGGACGCCTCAGCACAGGCACAGCTGCAGGACTGGGTTGTCCTCGCAATAAAACAGGGAAATGTTTAACAGAGACAGATGTGAGGACCAGCCACAAAGCAGAGCAACCTGATAAAGCTCTTTCCAGCAGCTCCTGTAATAAAGAACCTTGATCTGCAGTGCACAAAGCAAAGGGAATTTCTGTAACGGTCCCTCTAAAAGTGTGCAAACACGGGCTAAAGCGTGGTTTCATTCCTCCCAGTGATAAGAACTTCCAAGGGCAGCTGCACCAGGCTGGGTCTGCTCACAGGTCTGGGATATTCCTCTCCTAAAGGTGGAAAATTAATTTACTTATTCTGCTTTCCACTGAGGAAGGGTGGGAGAGTGATACAGAGAGTATTTATTACAGTCCTATGTTTGTTACTATATCCTATTTATAGTACTTATTCCCACCATAAACTTGGTCCGAGAAATCGCAATTTCCACTGATTCAAAGTTTGATTCAGCAGTAGATATCCCACCAGGTTACCTGCAGGGACTACTTCCAGGAATAAAGGCCAATATTCTGCTTTATAAACACCTTGACTTCAAACAGAGCTGCTCCTGATCTCTATCAGAGTGAACGGAAAGAGGATCAGAAGGAGATGGGATCTCGCATAAAGCTTCTAAGAGAAAAGGAAGAAGTGTGTCCATCCACTCCTTCATGTAGCTCCAATCAGGAAGATGAGATTAGGGCACAGGAGATGAGGGGATCAAGCGTTTGTTTTCATGCTGGAAATTGCAGTTTCCTGCTGGTTAAGTCTGTCACCGACTCAAGAGTGAAGCGCTCACCCAGGACTCTGACCTGGGCTGCAACTTCTGACTCAAAGAAAGGTGTTTAAAGACTTGTTCCACACCCTCTGATAAGGCTGCAGGGAAGTTTCATGTTTATCTCATCCTTCTCTAGGAAATACCCATGATGTAAGAGCTGCTCGGGACTGCAGGTGATGCACTGGCACGGGGTGAGTCAGTGGTACCAAGGACGGAATATTTGCCTGTCAAATTCCGCCCATTCCAGCGTTTCGACATGCAGAGCTGTAATAACCACACAGGGCAGCTCCCATCCAACAACACAGAAACCAGGATCTCACCTGGAGGTACCAAATGATGCTTTAAAAAAAATCCAAATTATTCTGTGTACTTCAGCTAGGTGCAATCAGAGTTTAATCACGTAGGCCACATTATGCTGGCTACCGTCAGAAAGTGAAATCCCATTTTCTTTCTCCCCTAAGGAGGGGATTATTCTCACCCCTCAGCCTTGCAGAGTTTTGCGTCTCAGAATCCAATCCAACAGACAAATTGCTTTTACGGTTTGGACAGCCAGTTTTCCATGAAATCAGCAAACTGATCCAAGTTGCCCACAGTCAGGGCTGCCAGAGCAAACACAAACAGTGGGAGCACACAGCTGGCCCAGGGAGCGCAGGATCTCATTTCACTGGGGCTGAACTCAGCGTAACACAAACCTGCACCCTGAGTCGCCTCTGACTGACTCACAGGATACCGAAGGATCTCTGGACAACTACAAAAAGTTGCTGCGCACGAGGCTGATTCCTCTTCTCCCCTTTGAGAAACTGAAACGGATGTTAAGGATTTTGCCGGGACAGTTTTCGTATAGAAGTGGTGACAGAGGTTGGCACAAAGCTCTGGCTGAACAGAGGAACAACAGATCCAGAAAGCAATTGAGATGTTCTGGATGAAACCTTGTCCACATGCTGTAAACCCAGGAAAAGCAAGATTTACCAAATTATTAATGATTATTATTAGGGCTATGCAAGCTCTTCAGAGTTTTCAACGTGAAGCCAAGGCTCCAGAACAGTCAGGAGCTGCCACTCTATTGCAAACTGGGGGCATTCTCCAATTCTCAAGCACAACTCCCAGAATGTCAGTATTAAATCAGCAGAAAAAATATTCTTCAGAACAGCAACAAAAAAGGCAAACAAAACATCCATCTTTTTATTCTTCACAGATAAGGACAAAAATTTTGGAATATTGAAGGTGCTGAAAGAATCAAGCCTTGATCCTGCAAATAAGAACTCCTTAGCAATCCAGGACTATCATCAATATCAAAACAATATATAATGTATTTTCTGCTAGAAGGGTCCTCCTGATTTAGTTGAAAAAAACTTTAGTAATTTATATTCAGTTCCTTATATTGGTGCTCTTTCCTTCTGTGGTTATTATCTTGAATATCAAAAGGATGCCAATGATAAGCATTAAAACTTTTATACCATCATCTATTAATGTCTTCTTTTTATTATTAATTTTGCCATTTGACTCTTACGCCAGTTCTGAGGAGAAAAATTTGGAATTTAAGAACTCACGTCGCAATTATCCCGTTTCTGCCAGGCAGGTCTTCACGTAACACCGCTCAGGAAACTCACCTGGTCAAATAGAACCTGCCTAGCTTGAGTTGGGGTGCTTTAAATTCAGCTTGGCCTCTTCTCAACTGAGCAAAAAAGGTAAAACTGCTCAAGCTGAACTCCCCAAGCAACACCAACATCAGCACACCCCGAAGCAGGGCACTTTCCAAGGGCAGAAGGAATCCCAAATGGCAGCAGATGCTCATTGTTCAGATGGATCATTCTGCTGCAGAACACTGCAGCTCTTTTTTAAACTCAGTTTCTAAAGATGAAAAGAGCTGTTAAGATCAGAAACAACGCAGTCAATCTGACAAGAGAGTCAGATTTGGGCTCTAATTCTAGAGGACAACATCCTTTAGCACACAGGCACGTTTTACACAGGCTTTTCAAATGGCTTTCACATTTATTTTGCCTCTACATCACTGACAACACAATACAAAACTGCCTGAACTTAAAATATGCATTTCATTTCCACTACAATGGATTTATCTTTCCAGCAGATGTTGTGGGGAATATCCAGTGATTGCAAGATGTGTTGATCTAAAGTGATGACTAAAACGTGCACCAGTAACCATCTTTGTTCTGCGAGATTGGGTTTTTTGCAAATCCAGTTCCCATAATTTCTGGGACGGCTTTAAAACGCCAGGCACCAGGAGGAAGTGTCCACATCGCTCTACTCTAAAGAAATACTGATTAAAGAATGTTGTTCCTGATCTCGAGGCCAAGACTTCTCAGCAGATCAGGTTTCCTTATTTTGAGGAATGGCTTATTGGGAAATCAGGAGCAATATTCCTCCTGGAACACAAGGAAGGCAGTTGTTTGAAAAGCAGAAGCTGACCTGGATTATCAATGTCAGGGCAAGAACTTCAGCTGCTCGATGCAATTTTTCAGCGAGGAGGCCAGGGAAAGCGCAGAGCGTTTGTGACAATAATTCCACGAACGCTCCGCTAAATTGTTGTCTCCTTGGCTTTGAAAAACCGCTCCTTCAGTGGTTTGGGAGTACCATGGAGATATTTGTGCGAGCAAAGCCCAGAGTAATGTATCTTATTAATAAAATGTTTTACACTGACTGTTCCAAGGGTTTTGGTCAATCCTGTATCCAGGATCGTTATTTCGCTCGGCGTGATTTTGATTCCAAAGCCTCCAACCCGTTTTCTTAACCAAGGGATGGTTGTTTGACTTCTGTAGCTCTTCTTCTGATCTCTGCCCTGAGTGTCCAGAAAATGTGGTGCCTGTTCTTCACATAAATATATAGAAATTAAAAACAACTTAAACACTTCAGCAGTTTGCCCTTTCTTGCTAATTTGGAGATTTTTTGAGGGGTTTATTTGCTTTTGTTGGCAGTGATTTGATGCTTCCATGATGATTTATCTTTGGGCAATGTTTGTTTAACAAGCCCTCTTCAACAGGCTGCAAATGTCAAAAAAAAAAAAAAAAAAAAAAAAAAAAAATCGGACTGAAATCAGCTATAACCATGACCAGAATTAAATTAACTTCCATCAAAAATTTAACATCTGGATTTCAATTAAGCTCCGAGTTAATTGTTAACTGTCTTAACTCCTGACCCATCAAGGAGTTAAAAAAAATAAAAAGGAAAAAAAAAAAAAAAAGAGAGAGAGAGATCATGCTTTGATGCCAGTCTGGAAGTTGCTGAGCTATTAATCAGTGGTTATCAGTTTGCCTTAGATGACTAAAACTCATTAATATAAACGAGAAGCCTGAAAGGATCACATTAGTGTGTTATCAGTTTCATCATTTACAACCCTGGAACAGCTAAAAGACTTAAGCTATCACACACTGCACTGAAGGATAATTTGGCATCATTAATTTTGTTCTGCCATTTGCCAAACCTAATTGGGAACGATAGGGGATTGTAAATCTGAATTCATCGCTTTCACCTACATCCCTTTATTTTTTTCCCCAGAGTCCTGGCATTTAATGAATGAAAAAGCACCAAAACCATTCAAAGGTTTTAATAACTTGAATTTTGGTGAATAAATGCCACACTGCTTTTGATTTCAGAGATATATCCATCATAAAAGCACAGCACAATGGCCATTCATTCCAA
This sequence comes from Dasyornis broadbenti, assembly GCA_013397935.1. Classification (NCBI taxonomy): domain Eukaryota; kingdom Metazoa; phylum Chordata; class Aves; order Passeriformes; family Dasyornithidae; genus Dasyornis; species Dasyornis broadbenti. The sequence continues at coordinate 143,035 of VZRN01006414.1, read as the reverse complement.
ATTTGTTCATTCTTAAAGGGGCTTTTACACTTCTGGCACACAAGGAATGGGATGAAATGGAAACACAGTTTCTTCCTTGCTAGTTAAAAATTTGAAAAATAATTTTTGCGTATATGGCCAATGGTGAGCAAAATGTACTCCCTCCTCAGCCTCACTCCCACTGCCTTTGTGTAAAAGCTTAGCAATTAGATAGTTTATGAATAAAATAATAAAAATTAATGCACAAACATCAAATATGACTAACCAGATCCAACCTCCCTCTGATTTCAGACTTGCAAACACTTAGGGAGAACAATTCTTAAGCAAATTCGTGTGGGGAAAATGCCTGTTCCTGGTCACTTTAATTCACCTAAAGGTGAAAGGAAAGCTAAAGGAAGGAAGGTGTTCCAATGCCAGAAGCAGACCAAACGTGCTGGATCAGGATTACAGTTATTTATTTATTTATTTGTACTCCGGATCTACGTTCAACCTAAGCTGAATTATCTTCACTGGAGCTGCATCCCTTGGATGCGAGAGGCTCCGCGCATTTCAAGGAATCGTTCCTGACGAGGGAAGAACAAATCACACCTGTGCTTTCTGCAGAGATGCCATTCACTGCACAGAAGGAAAGCGTTCATCCTTCACATTTTGGCACTTCCCAGATAATCCCTTTAGCCCTTGGGTTGATGCACTTTATAGAAATTCAAAATAACCATCCACCAGACTTATTTCATAGCGCAGCCTTTTATGAAGCTCTTCAAAGAGCATTCTTATTCCAAAGAGATAAGGGAGTTCTTTTGTCACATTGACAGAGAGATTTTATTATCCTTTAATGGAAACTTCATCATCTGTGGCAGTTTTGAACCTTGAGAAGGTTGGGCTATTACGGCACAACAGATGTGCTACTTTTAACCATTAGAAGTTATAATTCTAACAGTGGTTTCTACTTCTCTCGATATATCCTGATGCTACACAAGACATTTGCTCCTTTCTTGCAGCACAAGGACACCCAAATTGCAGTCCTCATCCCAAAACATCAGGCTTTTTTTCTTTTTTCAATGAATTGTTTTGAAAACACCTTTTAAAGACAAAGGATAAACAAGGGCTTCTCACAATTATGGGGCCTGAAATTCTGTACCATTAGCTCACTTCACATACTGAGAAATAACGACCTGCAAACCAACGAAGAATTAAGTCAACGAAAAACAATTTTGAGCATATCTAAACCTGACCTCTTCTGGTACATCTTGAGGCCCTTTCCCCTTATTCTGTCCCTGTTCGCTGGGGAACAGGGAACTCTTGCTGCGCCCTCCTGTCAGGGAGCTGTGCAGAGGGAGAAGGTCCCCCCTGAGCCTCCTTTGCTCCAGGCTGAGCCCCCCCAGCCACTCCAGACCCTGTCCGAGCTCCATTCCCTTCTCTGGACTCACTCCAGCACCTCCATGTCCTTCCTGAACGGAGGGGCCCAGAACTGAGCCCAGTGTCATTCCTTTTCCATTGGCATGGATTATTTCTCAGGTAAAGCAAGTTCCCCTTCTCTCAGTACTCACACGATCCATCCACAGCTCACACAGAAGAGAAGATGTTAAGAAGGAACAAATTCTTTTCCAGGAATTCACCAACACTGCAGCTTTGTCACCCACAACTCCTTGGATTTACATAATCCCAGAGTCTGAAAAACGGGGAAAAGCCTCCACGTCCAGGGGGCTGTTTGGGAAAGCATCTCGGGGGAATCATTTTGCAACCTGCTGACACTGTGTAAACACTCGAGTCCCGGGGGAACCTTTCCAATAACTTGTGGTGCATTTTCACTCTGACCAAGTAAAGCAGCTCCCACCGAACCACCCCGCGGGGGTTAACAAGCACCCGTGATTGTTCTGGTTTATAGAAACCCACGCTCAGTAAATGGGAGGTACAGGACATTCCTTGTAGCACTGGGAACGACACCGGTAGGAAAGAATAAAACCAGTAACACTCCCACAGCAGCAGCAAGTTCATCTTGCTTGTTTGTTTTAGGAGCAAGGACAAATTTCATGTAACTGAGATTGTGGAAGGCTCACAAAGTATTTTATTTTCATTAATGTAACGGGCTGAAGGGGAGTTGTTGCCAGACCTTCAGAGCACTTGCTGTTTGACAAAGAAAAGTTCAACTTCATCTCCCACCGAGTTCCTGTGATGCCTCTGCTCAAAAGCTGCATTTTTACACGCAGCAGATATTGGAGATGCCTTTCCAAGGACGAGAACAAACCTCACCAAACCTGCTTTGAACCCAGTCACGCTTTACAGCCCCACATGCACTTCAAACCACAGTGCTACCAGGGGTTAATGAAGAGGCTGAGAGAGAAGTGCTAATTACCAGGGTCAGAGTGGTACCCACACCCATCATTATTTAACACAGCCTGGCAATTCCTTATTTTTTTCACTTCCTACACTGGACATTAACCAGTTTCTTCAAGAATGAAAAAAATCAAGCTGGTCTAGTGGAAGGTGTCCCTGCCTATGGCAGGAGTTTGGAGTAAGATGATTTTTAGGGCCCTTTCCAACACAAACCATCAGAGGAGTCTGTGATAATTTTTTTCCCCCCTGCACTTGCCCAGCAGATTTAACAGAATCCAGACTTCTTGGCCCATGTTGCTACAATTCCTGTTTCTTCGGAAGGTCCAAGTCTTGGAGAAATGGAACGGGCAATATGAAATGTAGGATTAAACCCTGGCCATGCCATAGAAGCAAACAGGTTTTGACATGCAGGGGGCAAGCAGGGAGCATGTAAGCAGAAAAATGAATAAAAAAGGAAAACTGGAAAGCAAGAGCTTCCAAGAGAAGCGGTCTCTGTTCCCAACACAGCCAAGCAAGTGGAGTAGTTTAGTACAGGCAGAGTCACTTAGGCTTGGGCTAAAACTCAAATTCAATCCAGAGATGAGATTCAGAACCCAAATTTCACTATTGCACTCCCAAGGGGTGTCAGTGACTCCCACAGCTCCAGCAGCTCTGCCAAATACATCAGCTCAGCATGGATTCAAGTCAAGAGATGGCATTTAGGAATTGCTCACGTGGTATGTCTCCAATTCTACTCTGATACCGTAAATACAAGTCTGTTTTGGAGTATAAAACCATTCTGGAAATGTACCTGATGATAAAAGATGACAGCATCTATTTTAAATGCAATTATTATTTGAAAGGTGCTCGTTATTGCCAAATGATCCCTCTTTGATAGAGCTCAGTACCTGCAACACACACTGGCGTTCCTCTGGAATCCCACACTCCCAGGAGTGAGCAGTCCCCTAAACTGCTAATTAACGTGCTGACACGAGGGCTCCACTCAGCTACACTGTAATTAAACTTGGGGTAGAGAAAGAATAAGCCCTGCCATCTGTATCTGTGCAGAGTGAAGTGCTTGATTTGGACAGGGATGGGGGTTTCTGTCTCCCTTTAGCCAAAGGGGAACCCCCTCACACAGGGCATTGCTTGCTGAGAACTTGAACTCAGTGTGTTTGTGCTGATGGTGTGCGAGTCCCTGGCGTGCTTTGTGGGAAGTCTGTCAAGCTTTGTTTGCAAATTTTCTACATATTTTTTAAAAGTATTTCTGCCACTGTTCCCCCCACAAGCAGTTCTGAATCATTGATGCGTTTTTACAAATTTTGTAATTAAGAGACCTCCTGGAGTTACTATAGTAACAGGGGCCTTTAGAAATCAATTGAATAAAACAAAAAAAATGGGGTTGATTGGTTGGCTTTGATCTTCTCTCTTTGTTCATTGGCATTAAGAACATTCTGAAAGATCATATTTTTTTTTCCCTCAACTGCAGAGTTGTATTCCAGGGCTTACAGTGTAAGCTTTAATATTCATCATCAAATAATGACATAAATGGGGACAGCTTCCTGGGTGCTGTTTCTGGGACCAACCCTGACAAACGCAGAGCAACTCCATTTATTCACTTTTAAGACAGCCTTATCAAATTTTTATCACTGCTTATTTCACATGGAAGTACACGCCTAGAAAAACTCCCAACTACAATGTGCATTTCAGTGAGTATTCCTCCAGAAATACAACCCAGTTCGAGTTACAAGAACAAAACTCAGAGCTCATGAATTTCAAAGCAAGATCCAACTGGATGGTGCAGTTAACCTGCTTCACTGCAGGTGTTCCGTTCAGTTTTACTTCCACCAGCACCTGACTCTTCAGGTTTTTGTTTCAAGGGTGTTTCCACTTTGAAAAATTACTTTAAAGCGATGATGAGCTCCTCTTTAACAGCTCTGTTCCTTCTCACATTGGGTCCATTGGTTCTTAGGGCACAGATCAGGCCTTTTGCACTTTTCTATTCTTTTCCTTCAATTTATACCCAATGAAAAAAAAAAAAAAAAAATCACACCAGAAATTTTCACCGGGGAAACATCCAACTGGGAAACAGCAATTAAAAGACCACAACAGTCTGGATTTAGGGGCTTGAGGAGGATGGAATCTTTTTTACCAAGTCCTCTCCGGCTGCATCTGAACACAGGTGCTGCTTGCCTTGGGATAGCAACCTATCAACAGCATGAACACAGCTCGATGCCACCCACGTTGGAAGGGCATGATCTGCACTCCAGAACCTTTCCTGGGAAAGGATGAGCTCAATTCTCAGATCCAAGCCTGGCCTCTGTTGCAAGCAGCCACCTCCACCATGGTTTCAATTTGCAGTGATGAAAATGAAACTTTTCCCCCATAAGAGTTCAACCAGCTTTTATTAAGATATTTCTATTATTTATTGCTTGGATAACACTTTCATGGACGTCTCATTTCCTTGCAGGAGATGAAACTACACATCTGCAAGTCAAAATCCTATCCACAGCTATGGAAAGCTCTGGCTGTCTCTGGAGTCACCCCTCTCCTGTGGTGGCATGGGGCCTCACTTGGTCCTCACCATCAGCTCCAAACCAACGCCCTTCCAGGGACTCCCTGCAGCCCCATTCTCCCAACTCCGCCGCTGCAACTCCACCGGAAACTCCCGTTTTCCTTGGAAGAACGTTTTGGTGCCCAGGTAACCAGGCAGACTGGGGAGGAGGTGGGGAGAGCCACACTCAAGTCCTGTCCTGCCTTGTGGTAGGAACACCAGAAGGTGTTAGACCAGCTCTGCAAGGCACATCAGAACGAATCCACCCCACAGCTTAGGCAGAACCAGCGAGACCAACGATTTAAAATGATGTTAAATCATTTTTCTCCAGCGGAAGAGACGTTTTAGAACGAATTTGGCAACAAGGAAATTCAGCCACTCATAAATCAATAACATTTCCAGAGGTTGGACATGACTTATGTCAAATCTGTTCTTTAAAAGGTTTAATTTAGGAGTGTCGTTAGAAGTTTACTCAGCCAGATAAATTTATGGTCACACACGTTTACGGAATGAGCCTAAATTTCCATGCAGAACTTGATTTTTTCCCTTAAATAACCAAGTTTACTGAGTTACTAATTTTCATTGGTCTGAAGGGCCATTGTTTAAAACAGGTTTCTGTGTAGATAAGAGATAGGAGCCCAGATGCTCATTTCAGATACACGACTGGAGCTCAGATGAACACCAGATCCATTTGGTGAAGTCAGAGCCTAATCTGAAAGCAATATATCAAAACTTTTTGTCTTGTATTTAAGTCATGCTAGTGAACTTCCTCAGGCCTTTGGAATTTTCTATTTGTAATTAAAAAAAGAAATAATATTCTTAGCTGATTAATGACAGAAGCTGTTTTTATCTGTGCTAAACCAGTTCTTACTGTAACCCTAACTTGTGCTGCAAACCATAAAAACAATGAAGGATTGATCATTTTTGGGGGTAAAGTTTTACAAAATAATCAGTGAACTCTCTGTACGGCTGCCATAAAGAAAAATGCAGTAGCAGATGCATCCCCCTTCACCTTCAGCATCTACCAGAGGGCTGTAAAAGAAATCAAAACTCTCCCCTCCTCCTGGGAAGAGCCAAATGGAAACAGACTGAGATTTCACTTTCAACATGGAAAGGAGTTTTGTAACCAAATCATGTGTGATGCACTGAGAGTTAGCTCAATCCAAGAAGGCAGCTCCCATTCTCGACTTGCTGCTGGAGCATCTCTCTCCAGCAAAATTCCCTGCAGAACCTCTGATCGGAACAATTCCTTAGAATGAACGGTCAACACTCCATGGCCTGAGCATGACACAACCTTGGTCCCTAAGTCTCAATAAGATGATTTTCTAATAACCTCTCAATATCCAAAGGAATTTCAGGAAGACAGAATCCCAAATCCTAGCGTGGGGATGGGATGGGGTGCTGAAGATGCTTTGCTGTGTCGTGTCCCCCCCTTCACTCTTTGTGAGCTGTAAATTCATGTGGTCCTGGGGTTGCTCTGGAAACTCCAGGAAACTCTGGAAACTCAGTTTTGCTCCAGCCTCACAGCACATCCAGGACACTTGTTTCAACTCCTGAAGAACTGGCAGAATCCCTGAACTAACAGCACATCTGGCCATTAGCTAGCACCACAATATCAACTCAAATTCAAGCATTTTCTGTCCAGTTTTGCCACGTTTTGGTGTCATTTTAAACCATTCACTTCTGCATCCACTTCGAATTTTCCTTTTTGTTTTAAACTTGCAGTATCTTCTGCCTTAATGAGCACAACAAAGCTTATCGAGCATTTGCAAAATGCTAACGAGTGCTTTATAAAAATTATTACAATAAATCACTTGGAATAAGTTTCATAGGCTTGTTTCTATAAGGCTTGAGCCCTTGCAGTGTTTTGTGAGCAGGGTGCGAGGTAGCAGCCGCTCACCAATTCTTGTGTGGCATCTTCTCCACATCTAACACTGCCTCCAACACTTGGGGGTCTGCACAAACACCCAGAGAAACCCACACAGCTTTTCCACACAGCTGAAAGGGAAAAGAGGGCCTTTCCTCATGTGCCTGGTATGCCCTAATTCTGCTCAGCTGGAGAATATTTTAAAAAAGAGCAATGACAGGCGCTGACATACCCAGCACAGTCATCAGCAGCTTGATGCAAACCGAATCCAAAAATAGATGACTCTGAGCTTCAGAGAGAGAAAGAGAAAGAGACCTTCCCATCATTGCAACAAGGAAACCACCTTGGCTTATCAGAAAGCAGAAGTTGCTGGGCTGAGCCAGCGTTTGTCACCAGACGGGTGCTGCTGGGGAGCTGCACCAACACGTTCTGTAAGGAGGTTTCCCAGTGCTTTGCTCTTGTACACCATGGAATGTTTACAACCCAAACGTGGGTGTCGGCACAGAGGGTATTCCTGAGAATATTCCATCATGATACGCTCAATTTCAGTCTGACAGAACGCCAGAGCTGAGCTGAATGGAAATCCCCAGAGTTAACTGGCTACTTCTATTTTCACTGCTCTTCTTCACGATTGCCCCAGCCTGCCAGGCTGGAGGGAAAACATCAGATAAGCAAGCGATTAAAAGAAGTCGTGGGATTTATTGCAAACGTCAGTGGCTCTTACTGCAGTAAGGTTTTGCCGTTATTTTCACTGAAGGCATAAAATCACTGCTAAAGATTCCCATCATCAGCCGGTGCTGAGCCAAGTGCAACTTGTCCTCCGGAATCTTCAGCTCTAAACTTTCAGCCGGACACAGGGGGAGCACACAAAAACTCAAGACTTAAACCAGCCAGGACATCTAGAATTCAATCCAAACTTTAATACTGACTTGAAAGGTGGTCTTGGACAGTTAACTGAATTTTCAGTGCCACATCAGTATAATGGGTATGGTGCCATACTAATTAGCAGCAATACTTAAATATTTAAATAGAGTCAAGCCATGCTGAAGAAAAATGATACTAAAAACACAAAAAAATCTATCCCATTCGTGTCTCTATATTCATAAAGGGATCTGCTTTCCTTTTCCTCTTTTTCCCCCAAGGGATCTGCTTTCCTTTTCCCACGGAACAGCCCCAGCAGTGAATGCAGATCCCATTTTTCAAACCTTGGCCGTAGCTCATCACGTTTATTCACCCACAATCTTCCATCCACTGCCACATTCACTAGAAATAATGTGGGCAAACCTGGAGAGGTTTGCAAATATTTTGATTGCATCCAAGTATTAACAACGGGCCAGCCAGACAACATAAAGACAGGAGTAATATTTGATCCCTCAGGAAAGCAGGGGACACCCCTAGTCCCCCCCACTCACCTACATGAACCAACTACAGTGAGTACAGTGTGCTACTATTACAGTGAATCCATTCAGTGCTGGGTTCCCCACTGTTTGCTCATAATAATTCTCATCCTTGGCCATCCTTCCCTTTTTTTTTTTTTGGTGAGGAGAATGAAGGAAGAATCCTGAGCAATTTGTTTTGCAATCTCCACCTCCTGCTTGGTTTCCAAACCACAGCATTCACGCACAGCTCTTCCACAGCCATATTTTCAAAAGAAGTTGCGTATCCATGTCTTCTTCACAACGGAAAATTACATTTGCTTTAAGTGTATGAGGTTTTTTGTGGTCAGCAAGTTTTAAGTTTAAGGTTAAGCTGCTGTTAAGAGACTGTTCCTGGTACCAGCGAAACAGGTTTCTCACAATGAATGGTGACAGGCTTTCCTATTGAAACCATTTAAAGCATACTACCCAGTTTCTTAGTTTTGTTATTTATGATAGAAATGGAAAGATGAACCTCCTAAAAGTCACAGCGAAACTATGTACCCAAATTCATGAGCTGCTGTGATTAAGAGCAGCTGAGCCGCAAAGAAAAAACTACAACAGAATGAAAGAGAAAAGTGCCAAACCAGATCAAAGCAGTGAGTGAAGAAGCCTGGAAAGACCTATTTAGCTCAGAATCTGATCAGCTTTTCAGACAAATAACAGGAGATCCCACTGCCTTCAGAACACAACATTCTAACACTGCATTTTTGCTGTGAGGGTATTTCACAATTATCAGTATTCCCAAGAATGGGAGTGGGGAGATATTCACAACACAGGACCTTTGAAAGGAGCTGGGTGTATATCCACGTTTAGAGAGCAGTGCTCCTGTACCAGTTGTCCCAACTCTGACCCCAAATCTCTCCAGCTACTGACTTGGATTTGCAGCCCAAATGCTTAAATCTCTTATTAATTTATTCTCAGATTAATTTATTCTGAGATAAAAGCGACAAAAGAGAACTTTTTCTTCCCCCTTTGCAATCCCAAACTCCAGTTCCTCTGTCTCACTGTCATCCCTTCAATGGTCACGTTTTGGGGAAATCTTTTTGGTACTTCTGCTTGCAGAAGAGACACCAGACACAACTACAGTAGGATCAGAAACGTGTAAATACATGGTGTGCTGGGTAAAACTTCACAAATTCCCTCTCAATACTTGGGAAGGGAAAGGAACCAGCAGCAGGACCCAGCTCTGCAGTGAGAAAGGTTTAATTAATAGGTTTCAGCACAATGCAGAGGTGGTTCCTCCGCGATCCTGGGACTGGGAGAAGCTCCCTCCTGTCTGGATTTACAAGCAGAGCACCTGCACAAACCAGCGGCACCAACATCCCACCAGCTCAATCCCAGGACACCGATGAGGAGTCACACAAGGAGCTTGCACGGGGCTGTACTGCTTTACAAAAAAAAAAGGCTTTTACTAGCACACGTTTCAGATGACTTGAGAGCTCAGTAGCGGCTTCCTGAATAATGTGGCTGGCTCAAACTCACACCAATAAAACTTTTACACCGGCCCAAACTGCCACCTAGTATTTTACCATCACACATTATGCAGGCAAGCCGTTTTAGAGAGCTTTAAATACTCTATATTTGCTCTACTTCCTCACGTCTCCAGTGATTCTGTAGCTGCAGCAGCAAATGGCACCCAGCTGCAGAGTTAGCGGCACAAACACAACATTTCTCAGGTCCCTTGAAGGGAGCTGGTTATTAAACAAAGATGAGAAGCACTGACAGGCTCTGTCTGGCCAGAAAACGCCCATTTCTCGACCTGTGTTTAATTCAGGGCTTGCCTGTGACAGATGCACAGCCTGAACCTGTTTGCAGGGATGCTCTCCTAAATTAACAGAGCTGCATCCATCGGGACGCAGGCAAACCTGGCTCTGAGCCACCTCCAGCTTCTGAATCCTCGTGTGCAAGGAATCAAAGGGCTGGTCACATCCCCCGAGTGGAATGAATTAGTTCCTGACAAAAGATAACATTTTTCCTGGAGAACGCTGCTCCCTGAATAAGGAAGTGCTGAAAGGGGCTGCATTTCTGCACCGGGAGCGTGCGTTTAAAGATCCCCTCTGGATAATCTGCATGTAAATGAGGCAACATTAGTTGCAAGTATCTCTGGAAACTTCAACTGGTTGCACATTCTGAAAGTTAAGTAAAAACAGAACCATGGGAGAGAACCCCTAATTACCACATAGAGAGGGGACTGATTAAAACCATCAGGGCAGGAATCCTGTGTTTCATTAAATAAATATACCAAGTTGAGCTTTATTGTTATTTTAGCTGATGAAGGAAAAATAAAGTCTACCTCTGCACGCATGAAATTACCTAAATTCAAAGCCTCACTGGCAACAAGAGTAGTGCAGGATTTTTTTCCACCCCTAATGTTTGTATTTAAGTAGCTCACTGCAGTTACTTGGATTAATATGAAATGCTGAAGCACATTTAACCTCTGGCATTTTTAGCATCTACACAGAGCCATTCCTTTGGATTTCACGTGCCAGGGTGTAACTAATAAATGCAACATTAAAATACAATTTTAATTATTGTTTCCAACTAAAGGCAGAGAGGGATTACAAAGCATTTCGCTGTAATGGACAACACCACCACCCCACTGGTTCTCTGGCACACGGGGAGGGGTTTTTTGCCGCTTTCTGGCTACTGCATTAAGTATTCAAAACCGATTGCCAAGAGCTTGAGCAAACAGCCTTGGTGAGGTCATTTCTGGGTAGCAATTTCACAGGGGGTTTACTTCAATTAGAGCAAGACAGACATGAATTTGTGTGGGGGGGAGCAAACTTCCTCCTGCTACTACCAAACCCCATTTAGTTCCACTGCTCCAGACAGGAGAACACCTTTTTCCGGGATGTACCAATATTTGCAGTCTAGACCTCATTAGTTAGCATTATCTCTGCTGACATTTCCAGAGTTGTAATGATGTCAAAAAGAAGTCTCTGCTCTTTTCCCATCTTTTTCCATTCCTCTGAGGGAGCCCTGCATCCAGGAATGGTACTGCTGGCTAATGGGATCCAGCTTCTTTCAGGAAGGGCTCAGGAAAAGCTCAACGTTTCCACAGGAGAGAAAGTTACAATTCTTATCAGTTATTTTTACTAATTACTTTAAAAGCTCGAGATTTAAGAGCTTTGTTCAAGAGCTGAACAAGTTAAAACAGAGTAACTGTCAGTGTGGTGGTCTCCATCCCTCCCTCTCTCTCCCAGAGTTTATAACCCTAGAAGCAAAACAAATGAAAGCTGGAAGAAAAGCAGTGTGGCTACCCTGAAACTTGCAGAGTCACCGGCATTGCTATTTTAATTGGTATAAAAACCTCTTCAACTGCTTACTTTTCTATTATTAGTCTGTAATTTCTGTAGCTGGCGTTATATTTTTAAGGGTTATGTAAGACTAAAACATAATCCCCTACCTGTTTTTCTGGGCAGCCAGTGTTTAGAGCCACATTTTTCCAAAGAAACGTTGAATGAGCCTTTGGTTTGCGCAAGCTCCACAATGCAGTGCGTAGAGAAACCAAAATATTTGCTTCTCACTTCTCCACTTGCACAGAGTGACTCAATTCTCCAGGTACGTGGAGGCAGCATTCATGGAAGGGACTGTAAATTTTAACAGGTAAATTCTTTACCAGCCAGTGGTAAAGAATTACAAACCAGAGTCTGCTACAACCTTCTTTCCCATCTTCTAAGCTTAAAATCATCAGGCAGGTTGTGCCTTCAACGTTGTTCTGGGGGACAGGAAAGGAGAGAAGAAAGAAAACAAGCACTGAAACCTGAGCCCAGATCTCAGGCAGAAGCAGACTCACAGCCAGACTTCAAACCCTTGATTTTTGAAGGGGTCTGGACAGGGAAAATACTGATATTCTTGCACACTGAAATAGCTCCAACTCAGGTGAGTTTGCAAAAAGATGCGATACTCAGTTACCACACAGAAAACTTCAGGGATTTTTGTTGGTTTCATTTTGCAGTGCTTCGGGGGAGTTTTTTTTTGGTAGTCTTGGCGTGTGGTGGCTTTATCATTTTTGTTTTGGTTCGGTTTATTTAAACTTCAAGAATATTTTGACTGTACCAATGGGTACAAAGAAACTCAAGAACCCCTGCTTGCGGTAGCAAGCCCCCAGAAATGAAGTCATTTCTCTCTGGAAACTCCAAATGGCTCTCTCAGTTTCGTGCTCTGGCAGAATGGAAATTCTACACTAGAAACTTCTCTTTTTTCCCATACTTTTTTTCACTGCTCACAAAGTCACAACCCCCAACCAAGTATCTCCGCAGCACTTTTCAACCAGAAAGGCCTTTCTGCACTCAAGGTGGGGCCAAGATGAGAGCAGATCACATAATGCAGCGTAATGATGATGATGATCAGAGAATGGCCGCTGATCCTGAGGTCCAGATTGCTCAATCCCTTCGTGAGCAGCCTCAGCAGGTTTGTGGGGAACACTGTTTTAGGCTCTCCCCTTCAAGAGGGACGTGGGTGAAGTGCAGAGAGACCAGCAGATGGTCTCTGCCTGGAAATGGTGAGGAGTGGGAGAGCTGGGCTTGGAGAGCCTGGCTCTGAGGACACTAAAGGCCAATTTAAAAAGCACCTACAACTACCTAAGGGTAGCTACAAAATGTATGGAGTCAAATTCTTCTCAGGAGCAGCACGTGATGGGCACTGGCACGAACTGTGGCTTAGGAGCCTCATGCTGGACATCGGGAGAAACTTCTTCACTGAATTGCTCAGACAGGCTGTGGGATTTACCACGGGGATGTTTTCAAGGTTTAGGGATGCAAAGGCATCACTCAGCTGATCTAGTTCTGGCAGGAGTCCAACCAGAAGTGGAAATGGACTAAATGACCTCCAGGAGAGAATCCTAAGCAGTTTTTCAGTGATTTCTAAGATGCAGCGTAGCCGAGATTTCCAGCTCCCAAAGTATTAATTGATATTCCTCCTCCCACCTTTTCTTGGGTCTAATTCATCAGCTCACAGTACTTTCACAATGAATGAATCAAAAATACTTGAAAAATCCCCCCAAAAACCCAAATAAATCCCAAAACACATGGTCCCTGCAACTTCCCTGATGCTGAATGTAACAGAGCAGGGATCCATGACATTATTGGGGGGGAAAAAGGCCTACAAGACGTGGATATATGAAACACGTCACCCCTTTATTAAATGCTGCTTTTGTCTTAACTTGTCATAAGCTGAGGAGAAGAAAGAGACAGGCAAAGGAAGCACCTAATTCCCGACCCATAAAAATAAACCTAATATTCATTCAGCATTTTGAGCAGACCCAAACACTTCGGCAATACTTCAAGCCTTCAACACCACTGCCTGAATGCTGTTAGCAAAGAGTGGCTGCTGACTTGCATTAGGAAGTTGAGGCCAAAGAATAATGTGTCCCAAAGCAGCCAATTGGGGGGGGAAAAAAAAATAATAATCAGTGAACAGCTGTGTGATTGCTGCACAACAATTGAGGGAAAAGCAGTGCAACAAGGTCAGGTTCTGATCCATTACATCACTGGGAATCAAGACAGGCTCTACTGCAGAAGGAAGCCATTAAGGATGTGAAATAAGCACTAGAGATGTGAAATAAGCTCAGAGTCCAGTCCACAATCTGCAGGACGGGCAGCAGAACACACTCATTAGCATAGGCACATGAATGCCATTATTCAAACAAAATTAAGACTACGTTGCTCTCAGCCCCAGCTACTCACTGTGCCAAGCCATGCGTATTTTAAGAGGAGGCACAACTCAGACCCCAAGAGATCTCATTCTGGTTCACCTCATGCTTTGCTAACCCTTATATCCAATTAAGGCTGCCAGTTTTATAAACTCCTATATATTAACGACCACACAAACCTGACTGTAGCCTCCCAATAAAATCAAAATGCTGCCTGAGTACCCTCTTTAAAGGCCGGTCCTGTAGCTATGATCCCATTTTGGCCTGCAGGAACAGACAATTGCGTTATTGGACAATTAGAGAGCAGGTTTCTGACCAAGTCTACTGATTCCTTCCTCTTTCTCAAAACTAATGTTGGTTTTAATGGTTGATCCATTTACTCACAGTCCTCAAAAAAAACCCCAACTCTGTAACAAGTTAACGTGATTATAATGTAGTAAGCTCTTGTCATACCATTAGGACTACACAGAGGATATATAAGAAAGACATCCCCAAGGAACTCAGGGGCTTAACTACAGAATAAGTTCTGCTGTAAAATAAGCACTGGGATTTTTGAGGGGAGAGGAGCTGCAGAAGCTGGTTAATGTATCTTTCCCCCCTCTCCTGAAAGATTTTTAGGAAAGCGAAAGCTTTCGTGTTGGCAAAACTGAACAAAGGGAAGAAGCCACTATCTCAGGACAAAAACTAACGCAAGATGAGAGCTCAGAGCAGTTCTCTGTGCAGGTATTTATACAGCCACCTCCTACTCCTAAAAACGACTAAAAGGAGAGACAATACTTCAACAAGAATCTGTTTTGGTTTTACTCCCTACTGTAACTCTACTTGATGCTCTTAACCTGTAGATCTGAAGATACAACGTATGTCTTAGGATCCCTGGCATTTCAAAATGTATAAGAGATGCAATAAGGGGGTTTTTTAATAATAAATGAAGGTCAAGCTAAGTGATTAATGAGTTATTTAATGTGTTATGCTGATTTTGTTCCAAAATAAGCAGCTGCTTTATATGACCTGCCCCATTTCAACAGCAAATCACAAAAAAAGTAGAAGAAATCACTCCCACATGAGTCTCCTAAAGCTCGTGCTGTTCATCACAGAACGAGCCCAGAAAATAACCTGCTGTCCCTGAACAACAGAAAAGTGTCCTCAGATGAACCAGTCCCACACAACAAATATTACACATTTTCCCAGCTACTCCCTGAGCAAATTCCTCAGTAATAGCTGAGAACAAAAAGCAAGGTTAGGAGAGCAGTCGATGATTAATGCAGATCCATATTCAGACCCAGAAGTCAAATTAGAATGTGTCTATCAAGCCCTAATTAAGACGAATCAAATACAACTTCTCTGTCGTCTTCCAGAAATCACTCTGGGTGACAAAGTCAGCTGAAGCCAGCCCATGCAAGCTCCATGAATATTTTAAAGCAAGAAATATTGTCTCTCCCCCCCCACAACTGGCTCAAGGGACCTGACAACAAAAGATCTCGTACCTCTAAGCAAAATACAGATGGAAAATACGAGTGACAGTAGCTTCTCACTATTGTGGAGCATCAGAAAAAGCTGTAGCCCACAACAGATTGTTCCAATCAGCCTTACTCAACCACTCGAGCACTCCTTTGTTATGCACTCTCATCAGAGAAATACTTGGCAGCGTTCACATGTAAATCACCAGCAGCTTTTTGGATCACATCTTTTAATGTAGAATCAGCTCAAACTTTTCAGAATTGGGATGTTTCACGAGAATGCTCTTTCAGGAATACAATGCGCTGCTGAGGGCTCAGGCAGATGGCTTGGCTGAGACAGTCTGCCATTTGAACACTGTCTCCCGTCAGATTTAAATAAAATCAAAAAGGAGAAGCAGCAAATCTTTCTGACATTATATTGCACATAAAATGGCAGCAGTTACTGGAAGATCCAGGGTCATGAAATAAACTGCCTCCCGTTGCTGATTCCAGACCTAGGGTTAAACACTAGCCAAGTTGTTTAATTTCTAATGAGACTAATTGGCAGCTCCAGCCTCATTCTTGACAGATACATCACCAGTGCATCCAGCAATATTTGGCAGTGTAGCACACAGACCTCACCTTACTCCTCTTCACAGTTCCATTCTTCCAAGCAGCTGGAGAGGGACTACATACACAAGCCAAATAACAGCTATGGGTGGAAAATGCCCAGAGAACAAGCCACCCTCTTGTATGGCTCCCTTCAGTCAGAATTAAAAACCACAGATGGGCCTGGGAGAGAAAGTTTTACATCAGGTTTTTACCACAAGAAGTTTGCTGAGCTCCTGTTCTGTTTGTCCAGAATGCTTCCCAAGCATGATGCTCAGTGTGGATTTGTTGTGAATTTTTGTTAGGGAGCACCTCCTTTACAAAAATTAATTTAAGAACTCCTGGAGACATTGTCCTCTCCCCCCATCTGTCAAGGCAACATAAGCTGACCAGTCCTACACTACTCCTCAGACAGCCTGGAAGCTTTGCAAACCGTGCAGTTCATTACACACAGATTATTGTGCTTATCTCTCAGAGGCAGATAAGAAAACTGTTTGCTCTCCAAAGCAAAACGCTCCAGTATTCTCTGTTTTAACCTATAGCTCAAAGAAAATGCATTTATAACTCTGACCCCGTGATCTACCCCGGGCTAGAAAGCGACCCAGCTCCAGTAACCAAACTGGAGCGTCACGGCACTTCATGGGCCGTACACGCAGAGCTGCAGTCTCTAGTGCACAGAACCCAGGCCCTGATCCCTGAAAACAAAACTAAACCTCCAAAATGAGTCCATGGGAAGTGAAGGCAGGGGCTGTGATCCGTGAAAATAAAACTAAACCTCCAAAACGAGTCGTGGGAAGCGGAGGCAGGGGCTGCTCTTCTGCCTGATGTGCCCAAACCTCCGTGTGGTCACTCCTTTCCCCTCTGCTTTACTCTTCTTTCAGCCCAGCACGACCAATTAAGAGAGGGCTGAAACAGGCCCCCTGGTATATAAATGGATCACTTGAAGTTATGCACGTTACTTTACGTGGAAAAAATGTCAAGCTTTTAAAAAAATGAGCGTATAAAACATAAAAAGACATTTAAAGTGCGCGGGCGCGTGCACACACAAGGCAGCTTTACTTTGCCCTGCCTGGTGAGTAGAACAGATAGCCTGTTCTCTGAAACTCTCTTTTAACTGCAAACCTTATACTGGCTGTGTGTATTTTGGACCCTTTCCCATCCTACCATGATTTCCTGTCTGAGTCTGCAGCCCATGGCAACAGCAAAAAATTGGAGTGCGGGCTTTGCAGATGGTGCAAGGCCATCTCGGGATGGGGCAAGCCCCGTGCCAGCTCGGTATCTTCTGCCATAACTTATGCATTATTTACCTCTTAGCCATGTGGTAAGAGTTACCTTCACGTTAATAAATGATATTCATTTTCATTTATAAACTGTGCTTGCCTTAGGGGAGGCTCTGGCCTTCTGCAGTGAACGTGAAAAACCACAATCGCACCGCCTCGCATATATATCATCACACTGTAACAGGGAAATCATATCCTGAACTGCTGTGGAGCTACATGAAAATTCACAGAGTTTTATCACTCAATTCCAGCAGGTCACAGGTCACCCCAACTGTTTGAAAACAAAGCAAGACAGCCCCCTCCCCCAAATTTATGGATGTGCAGCACATACATCATCCCACAAAACAACCTACAGTGAAAGCTGCATTCCCACACGTCCGCAACAAAAACATGGAATTACACACACAGGGAAAAGGTGCCAGAAACAATTCCAGGGTTGCTTTCCATTGAGAAATGTTGAGCATGAATCTTCCTGGAGTGGCTTTAATAAGAGGCTCTGCATCTGGCATTGCCCTGAGAGAACGGAGCTGGAGGAAAGACTCATTTTCCCAAAGGAAAAATGTTAACAAAATCCCACCAGTCACCCACACAGCACTCACCAGCACAGCTACAAAACAACCTCAAGCTTTAAATCCCCCCCCATCCACGTTTTCCATGAAGGAATGGTCACCAAAGCCAAAGCTTCTCCCACCTCAAGGTGTAAATCCCTTAAGTTTATGACAAAGCACTAAAACAAAACCACCTCAGACAAACACGTGGCCTCAATCCAAGCAATTTCGAACCCAGGCAACTGCTTCAGAAAGGATCCAGGCTGTTCTGATAAGCAAAAACCTGAGCAATTCTCTATTAAACCTAATGGAAATGATTCCTTTGGCTGCAGCAGGGTTGAACTTCAAAGTGAGCAGCACTTCCCACACGGATTCTGAGCTTCTTTCAGTACCAGGTCATTGACAACAACTCTGACAAATCTCCTGATCTTACGTCAGGTTTGAACAAAACTGACACTCATTCAAGCCCAAAATTTCAAAGCATAACAGAAATTCAAGCCCAAAATTTCAAAGCATAACAGAAATTTTCATAACACTTCCCGGGGAAAAAAGCTTTAAAAGTCTTTATATATTGACAATGGAATGAAATGATTTATTTAAAAAAAAAAGAAAAAAAGACTATGAATTAGTTGCTACCATTACAGCTTATCACCTTCTTCCCTCCCCTCTAAGTTCAGCTGTCCCTTCAGTGAAAATATCCACAGACACGTTATAAAATTGATGTAACAGCTTAAAAGTACCAGAAACCACACCAAGATCATACTAAAACTGTATCAATTCAACTCTGGAGCAGTTTCTATGATTTCTAGACTAAACAAAGTTACCAGTGCAAGCCGAGCACAAAACCGGGCGGGGGGCTGGAATGAAGATAACATTCAACCAAAAAGCAGAAATTCAATGTGCAATTAAACAGAACTTACATCCACCCCCATAGAGGAAATACATTTCATTATATGTTATCTCTTATATTATTCCAACAAACATCCATCCCTAAGGTTTTGCTTAGGCCTCTGGTGTTATCTCAGGAAATGGCACAAAAACTGGAAAAGAAATAAAAAGGAACCTCACAACTATTTGTAAGGGGAATCAAAGATAAAGATGAGTGAACTGCCTAAAAGCAGCTCAAAACCCAGGTTTTTGCTTTCACCTGACACGAGACAGTGGTGCCTGGAGAACCGAGCAGTCATTTAAACAAAACAAACAAGAAACTGGCTTCTACTAAAACATCAAAAACCCAAACAGTTTGAAGAAAGAATGAGAGGCAAAACTGGCCTAATTCCCTGCTTTTGCTGTTTGCCAATATTCAGCTCTTGTCCTTCAGCTCAAATAGTAGTGGGCTTTATCCACAAACAATAAAATGTAAATATTAGACGAAAATCTATTCACTGTCTTCTTGGAATTAATCAGGAAAAAATCCAGAGCTATATAGGATAAAAAAAAATAGATAATTATGCCTCTGCATGCTTATCTTTTTAATATATAAGTCCCAGCATAAACACAGTTATATTTTCTTCTTTATTCTCCAGGTCCCAGACAACAGGCTCCAGATTGGGACAGAAATTACAGCGACAGAAATATCCAACAAGGACTGTGATGTTATAAACACTGAAGAACGGGACAAGCAGATTATGTCTTCTATAGTGTTCCTTTCCTCTCATCCCCGAAATATCATAAACAACTTTTACTTTGATCTCGCATAGCCCCACAGTAAATTTATCAGTTGTTATAAATCTACATCCATGAACCGAAAAGCTGCTCTGAAATGTTTATTTGGCTTCAGTTCTTTGTCTCTATCCCCCACGATTCTACCACAAACACTCTTCATCATCTCAAGCATTTTAGTGTCACCACACAAAAACTACAGCAATTGTTTAAGCGCATTTTCCTCTTTTTTTGCTTATGACAAGGCTTTTTAATTTTTGGACAGGGAGAACCAAATACAGCCTCGTGACAGATTGCTCTGGCATTCTGCTCAATTCGCACACGAAGCAGGTTAACTACAACGTGACGTGAACATCAAACAGGTTTTAAGAAAGAAACGGCCCAGGTGTAATAATTAAACAACCAGAACAAGACTGGCAAGTGCTCAGGTGTACAAGTGACCTCTGAGTGTCTGGGTCAAAGCCACACAGAGAGGCACCAAACAAGCCCTGAGACCCAATTTAATGATGCTCCCAGACTGCAGCCCAGAAATGAGTCCACTGATGAGTGGCAATTTCAAAGAAATTCTTCATATTGAGATCACGGCAAAGACCAATCCAAACAATGGCCCCAAGGAGGAGCTCCACAAACAGCATCAGCTGGACAAGGAATCACATCATTAAAGAACAGGTTTTGAGCAGATGAGGAGGAGGAAGTTTACAATTCATGGGGACTTTCATCTGCAAGGAACACATAACGAGTAGGTTTTAATAGAGAAGGATTTTATAGCTCAGAGTTCCATTTACCTTATTAATCTTTAGTGTCCCCTCTCGAAGAGAGCAGCAGTCACACCATCCCCTTTCCTCAGAAGTGACTTCCAGGCTATTAATTCTATCCCACACACCCCAGTGTCACAGCAGTGCAGCCACCAGCCCAGCAGCTCGCAGGCAGACACCCGAATTATGGGTGACAAAACCACCTCAGCCGTGCCCTGCCCATTGCTGGCCTCTCCTCACTGCCTTGCCAGGCTCACCAGGTCACCTGCGGTATCCAAAGCCTTCCCACGGACTGGGGTGAGCTCACAGATCCTGCCTGGCTTGTGACCCAAGGCCAAAGGCGAGTCTGGATCTGCTGGGGTGAAGGGAACAAACCTTTCCTCTTTCTACGATTGCTCTCTTGGGCCAGGTTCTGTGGTGCAAACAAGGCAGCTCCACTTACAAGGCTCTCCTCACTCATATGGTTGAAAGGTGACCCTTCAGCTCCCTTCCAACCTGGTATTCCCTAATAAATCCACAACTTGGAATTCTTAAATTCTCTCAACAAGGTCCACCAGTTATATACATTTATCTTTTTTTAAACGTAGCTCTTCTGTACAGAAAAGAATCAAGAGTTCCGTTGAAGTAATTTGGACACAATTTGTAAATTAAGAAAGCACGGAGCCACCACTGTCCTGGATTTACTGTTGCCCCAGGCTTGTTTGGATTTAACCAAATGTCATGTTAGGCACTTAGGTTCAAAATACCACATAAATCAATCTCATTAAAACAAGAAGGGCATCAGAAATTATCTGTTTCATTCATTTGTTCATCAGCCTGAATTCTCATAGCTCAATGTGAGCAAATGGACATTTCCTCCTGCTGTCCACGAGCGGGGCAAAACTTAATCAGGGAGAGAGGTTTTCCTTAAAGTCCAGTTTGCAAAATCCTGAGCCTGCAACAAAGGGAAATGTTTATAAAAAAGGACCACATACACTGACTTGAAAAGCTTAGCCCTGACCAAATGCAAAGTGAGAGCTCAAATGTAAATGAAGAATTATTTTCATCTCATTTCCAAACATTCTGAAGAATTAAAACAGCTGAGAGATTTACTGGGCACTGCAGAGTATCCAGTGGGTTTATTGTGTTTACAGGCCTCTGTTTTATTTCTGTTGAATTCTGCTGGCACAACAGACAAATTGCTCAAGAAAAAGGAAAATGTAAAATGCATTAGCCTTTAAGAAAGGACAACATACTAATTTAGTGAAGATCACAGGACTAATACTATTTTTGGCCTCATTCCATTTTCTTGCATTGCTGTAAAATGAGTTTTTTAACAACTTGCTTCTACTTCAACACCAAAATTTTGGGTTTAAGCTCCCAAGTGCAAATGGGCACTTTTGAGTTTCGGCTCTCTCGAAGTTAATGAAGTGTTTGAGTCCTCAGCCCCTCCTCCTCTGCAACTTGGTAATTGTTTATTAAGTGAATTTTATAGTCTATTGTAAATAAGTGTTTCCAGTACTTTGCTTATGTTTCCTGCAACAGAGGACTTCACAAACTGCAACATTCCCTTTGAGTTGTTGCAGACCCATCCACTACAAAACCAGGCTGGGGAAAGGGACAGAAAAATCAAAGAGATGAAGAAAGCTCTAAATGGACCATTAACGGGAGTAACTGAATCACATGAGGTACATCAGCAGAAATAAATCATCACAACATGAAAACACTGCAATAACATTAATACCCAAACAAGATTTTTCAGTGAAAAAAGATGTTTCATCTCAACCCATTATCAAAACAAAATTCATTCAAAATTCACCACTACTCTTTGTTACTACCGCAGTTAGTTTTGGAATAACCCCAAGTCAGGGAGGATTAAGATGTCAAAACAGCTGAAATATATATGACATCCATGTTCTGGATGAGTGCTGATCTCAAGGAAGGGGAGGATATCCATAATCCTGTAGATCAGTTATGGAAGTTGATTGACAACCAGCAACTCTTCCTCGATCAAGTGAGTTTAAGTTTCAAATTATCTAAGAAATTAGGCGGGGTACATGAAAAAAAACCCGCTTTGGTGGCTCAGTTCAGCAAAAATCAGCTGCAAGGTCTCCAATTTAATTCTTGTTATTCCAATATCAGAAGATGTGTAGCAAACACCCTGTATTTTATTACTAATAAGTAATATGAGCACTCAGAGCTCATTCCTCATTTTCAGCTGGCACACACAAAATAACATCTAAGAGCACCCCAAATATTGCACAGATGTCCACTGCTAATCTTTGAGCTAAACCAGCTTAATTCTCCACCTGGAAAAATCAATAAATCAGTGAACCAAACACCAAAACTCTGTTGTAACTTAGGGATAAATTTCTATCCTGGCCTGAACAATATTTGCTCATTTAAAACTTGTGCAGTAACAAAAAATTTCAGCCTTGCAAAAGAGATCACAGAGTTTTCTCTCCAAGAGGTCCCTCACAGCCCAACTCCTCTGTTTCACAGGGTTAAGTTGTCACCAACACAGATTCCACCAAAAATCCAAATATCAGCAGCATTTGCTGCTGGTAGTTAGAAACAGAGGGATTTCAGCACTTGCTCTTTAACCAATCGAACTGAAAGGACAAGAATTTTATTGCCACGGGGCAGTATCAGCAATGTGATGGATTAAAGACAGCATCATTACTTCATTAAATTTCCTTTACTATAACTAAATAAAAACCTTTGGTAGACAAACAGAAAACTGACTGTAAGGGGGGGGAAAAAATAGGCATTTTAAGGGGAAAAAATAAGCATTTTAGCCTTACTTGCTCTCTACTTTAACATAAGATGCACAACTAAAAACATAGATATCTGCAGAGATGCACCTGGTGGTTTGTTTTTTGCAGGAGAGGTGTGCATGTGAGTCCATGCATGAATTGAGCCTTCACCTTTAGGCTCAAAGAATTTGTCCCCGTGGGTTTGTGGATATAAATCCAAGCTCTTGACTGTGCAGGAGCAGAAGCACCCAAGGTGTACTGGGGGTCCAGAGGTGAACGGAGCCATAGTTGGAATGGGATCACAGCTCATCCAACGTGGAAATGTGTACATAAATTACCAAATTCCTGCCCAGGAACCCCCCGAAACTGCTTCAAACTCCTGCTTCAGATAAGGTAACACAGAAGACAGAGTTATTTCTTTTTTTTTCTGAAACAATTTGCAAGCCACCTGCTGTACCACTGTATGAGCCTTGTACTTCCCCTCGGTTTCATTTACTGATTCCATTTGAAGCTCTTTTCCCCAAAATGCCCCCCTCCCACCATGCACTGCCTTCCTGAAGACTTGTGGAGGTGATAGCTTATTAAAATTGACGAGGATCTTGATGAGCACACCAGTTTGTTCAGCTCAGATAACAAAAGGACGTTCTGCTTATTGAAATGCCTTTATTTGCCCCTACGCTGCATTTCAATACAGTACCATGACTATGCAGAAATAAAGTTATTTCAGATCATGTGACAGCTATGAAAAGGAGTTTTCATCATGGCACAGCTCTAAAAAACCCTATATATTGAAATTTGCTATAATTTTTAACCTGTGTTAGTGCAGTAAGAAATATAAAAGAACACAGGGCTGGTGACAGTAAATGCTTAGGTCATGTTCGATAAAGTTTGTCAGTACTAGAGAGAAGAAAATTCGTGCCTTGTTTAATTTTATCGAGTCCAAACCATCCCCTCACACTGTGAAGAAAGATTACACATTTCCCCCCTCAATCCTTTTCTAAAAAAAAAAAAAAAAAAAAAAAACGAAAAAACACAAACGA
>VZRN01006414.1:81806-114106 GCA_013397935.1 Dasyornis broadbenti | reverse complement strand
GGGAGGGAGGTGTCGGGTGTGTTTCGGGCTCGGGCTCTCAAATCCTTATAATTTAACTTTAAAATGCACTTTGTGCATCTTCCTACAAGCAGAGATCCCAAACCCGCCGCTATTTCCGGCCACCCGACCCAGGCACACACGGTAAAACACGAGAGAATGCGCGCCCTTGATAATGTGCAACTCTGACAAAGTGTATAAAACCCCTCCTGCTCAAAGGATCACATTTTTGTCTGTTAGTTCACATGGATTCTGAGTTTTGCTCTCTATTCCTGCCATATTTTCGCTGTTGGTAGGACATATGTGAAAGGGTACGAGTTGAAGCCTAAAGAGAGTAAATTCAAAACTTCTCACAAAGGCTATTTTAGCATCAAAAGGTACTGTCAAGACAGATCTTATACAGTCCTTATACAGAACCTTACAGTCCTTTTACAATCGTTATACAGTCTTATACAGTCCTAACTACAGACTAAAAAAAAAATTAAAAAATCATTACACATCTTTCCCACAGTATTGCTCCTTACAAGATAGAGCCTCCAAATATTATCACCTTCAATACCTGGATTTCCAGAGCTGAGTTCAAAATGACAAATTCTCTTTGCACCATGGGGACAAACTTTTCAGCAGGGCCTGTTGCAAGAGGACAAGGGGGAATGGTTTTAAACTGACAGAGGTATGATTTAGATGATACAGGAAAAAGATTTCCCACTTCAAAACCACAACGCCATACAGGACATCCTTTTGTATTTTTGTATTGTGGTACATACATTATTTAATGTCAATTTAAAAAGTATCATAACTATTATGTATGAAAAACTCTTGAAAAAGCATATTCTTTTACTTACACACTTCTGCTCACAGGATCAAGTAACTTCTGTTTATACTAAAATACAAAATACTTAACAGGGTGTACTTAACTGAACCCCAAAACCTGATTTTTTTAACATAAGATAATCTTTTATCTTTTAGATTGAAGCCCAACTATCATTCACCTCTCTGCTTTCTCATAGCTTCTCCCCATGAAACCATGAACACAAAGCAAAAGTTGTCTAATAAAATCAGACCTAATTCTCTCAAAGTAATCCCAATTTATTTGGAAATCTTAACACTGTAGCACCTCACTTGTGCTCCACTGTCAGCTCAGAAGTAGGTATTTTTACTACACAACTGATGCCTCACTCAGGTATTATTTTACAGATCAAAGCTAACTCTGTTATTTTGGTGTAATTTTTAGGCTGTATTTTTAAGAGTTGACAATACACAGCTGACAGTAAACACGGTAAATAGGACTCTAAATGTGTGGCAAGGCAGGACTGATTCCAAGCACCCAGTTTTGAGCCTCATGCATTCCTTTATATAAAAAAAATTATCTTTCCTCTCTCACATCCATATTTAATCCCAAATCTTTGATGCCATGGACTGCTGCAGGCCTCTTAAACAAGACTTTTGGTGGGTCACCATGTGATGCCCATCCCTTAGTCCCCACATCTCTCCACTGCCTCCTCAAAACCAGATTATTCCCTGTTAGTTCCTCTAAGATCACACACAGGAGACTTGTGCCCCCACAAAGATCACAGCAAGAATGGGAATGGGGTAGAAAAAGGCAACAGAATTTGGCCTCTCTCACCAAAAAGCCTTCATGCTTTGTTTTGTGATGCCTTTCTGCTTTGTTTTCTAAAGCTCATCCTGTCCTATCTCGTAGGATTCATTTCAATCACAAAAGAAAGGCTAAACTGCCACTGAGAATTGCTACATAGTTGGCAAATGGGAACTTGACATTATTCAGGAAAAATGCAGCTGTACAAGCATCCAAAACTTCTACAAATCATTTTTGTTCCTTCCCTTTATCATGCTTCTCCCCTACTCCCACACAGTTTGTTAATACCAAAAACGATCTGATTTTACAAGCCGTGTCTGCTTTCCCACT
Source organism: Dasyornis broadbenti (assembly GCA_013397935.1). Lineage (NCBI taxonomy): Eukaryota > Metazoa > Chordata > Aves > Passeriformes > Dasyornithidae > Dasyornis > Dasyornis broadbenti. The sequence goes on along the minus strand of VZRN01006414.1, from coordinate 112,182 downwards.
TCCCTCAGACAGGGTTTTCTCATTGCAGTATTTCTTTATAAAAAAAACTTGGCCAGATAAATCCTTCTCTCCCTCTGCTGCAAAGGTATCACCAGGCTTTTCCACAGGGGAAAAAACCCCCTTAGAATGAAAGCTCCCCCAAGCACAGAAAGGGTTTTCCTTACTGCAGATTTAAACCTCACACTCCAAGATGTTGAACACAGTGAAGCCTACAAGTCATACACTAAAAAATCAATAAGAACAACTTAACATTCCTTGATTTATAAGGCACAATAAATATTTGGCTTTTTTTTTTTTTTTTTTTTTAAATGTATTTCTCAACTGGAGCCATCAGGAATCCCAAGTTATTTTCACACAATAAAAGTCAACTTTCCACAGACAGATTTTCCCATCATCATTTCTCTCCAAAATTCAAGTGTTGAGAAATTAGAAGGCATCAGAAGACTTTCAGGAACATAAACAAAACAGATAAAACATGAAGCAGTGGAAGTTCCATCATAAACAAAAACATAGCACTCTAGAAGCTCCATTTTCCTTCGTGCAAAGAGTTCAGACAAGGGATTTCCTAGCTCTGACAAACCACAGAGTTTGCCAGACTTTTAAAATGTAAAATTTTTTTGAAGATTTTGCATATTTTCAAAGCAACGCTGATGGAAAGATAATGTTCATCTGCTGTGTTTTCTACCATACAGCAAAATCCCCATCCAGCCCTCAAGTTATTGTCCAACTTGAGTTGCTGGTCCAGTATTTGGAGTGATCAAATACTCCTTGCAGACCTCATCACACCAGGTTCCTGTATCTTCCCATCTGGAGAGAAACTTTATTCAAATTGTAATAACTCAAATTCTTCCCCCAATTATTCTGTGCAAAACGGCCTTTGCAAAGGTTACAATACCTACCTTTCAGAATGTCTTGATTGGTAATTCAAATTAAATTCTAATTAAAATTTAAAAAGAGAACATAGAATCTCATGAATGTAGAATTTTACGAATAATACTGTCCCTTGGGTAAACTTTTCAGATGGTTAGAAGTCACTGAAATTGGAGAGTGCGCTGAACAAATCTTCAGGCTGTTAATAATAAATGGCCATCTCACCTTCTCCCTGTCTTGGTATTATCTGTGATTTAGCATAGCCTAAAACCACATTTTGCTATTACAATTCCTATCAACAGAAACACTCTTGCTTAAGAAATCCTGCCTCATTTTTTTTCTACTCTGCTATTTAGTCTAATAAAAGACAATTCTTGTCCTTACATAACTTGCCTCGCTCGTATCCTTAGGCTGTCAATTAAAACATAATTTCTATTTAAATAAGAGCAGGAGGGTAAATTTGCTTAGCATAAGAAATCAGCCCAGATCAGCTTTACTGTTATTTATAATGACAGATAAGGCAGAGCTCCTCAGAATTAAGACTGTCAAGAAAGAAGGGGTCATGTCTATCATGACTAATAGTGACTGTTAGGCAAGACCATTTAAAAAACTTTGATTGCTGAAGGTTTTATATTACAGCCTGCTTCTGACACACATTTGCAGGTATGAAAAGCAGAAGAACCACTGAGAATCTATTAAGAATATCCTTTCTGCTTTCAAGAGCTGCCTTTTGTAGTCGAAACAATTAGAGTAATAAGGAATTTGGAGTGAAATCTGGAGTGCAGGCACACATCAGATGCCCAAGATGAACAAATAAGTGGTTTTCTGCTGCTGCTGTCCAACTTCTTCATAAATCCTTCAAAGCAAACTGGTCAAGTACCAGTGAGGTACAAACTGCTCAGCATCACCTTTATCCTTAGGAAAGGGGCGGAACAGATAACCCTGGAAATCATTAAGGACAAAAAGGTGATTTAGAATCACGGAGTCCGGATTAGAAGGGACCCTTCACTTAGTTCCAACCCCTGCCATGGGCAGGGACACCTTCCACTATCCCAGTTTGCTCCAATCCCCATCCAGCCCGGCCTTGGAAACTTTCAGGGATGGGGAATCCACAAACTCTCTGAGCAACCTGTGCCAGGGCCTCACCAGCCTCACAGGGAAGAATTTATTCCCAATACCTGATGCAGCCCAGGATACAGTTGTCTTTCTGGATTGCAAGCATGTGTTGCCGGGTCTTGTTGAGCTGCTCATCAACCAACACCACCGAGTCTCTTGCAGGCTGCTCTCAATCCATTCTTCATGGATTGATGAAAGGGAAATGATGCCTGACTAATCTGTCAGATTTCCACGAGGGTATCAGTGGGATGATGGATGAGGGAAGGGCAGTTGATATTACCTTCACTGCAGCAAGGCTTTTGACATTTGCTTCTGCAACATCCTCATTGACAAATTGGTGAATTATGGCCTGGATGAGTGGCTCCTTTCAATCCAAGCGGAAAACAAGTTTGGATAAAAAGGCCTGTTGCAAAACAAGTTGGACATGAGCTAGGAACACATCCTCGTGGCAAAGGAAGCCAGTAGCATCCCAGACTGCATCAGGAGATGATCCTTCCCTCAGCTCAGTGCTGATGAGACGCGGATGGAGCCAGAGTCCAGCTCTGGGTTTTCCAGTACAAGAGAGGTATGGACAAACTGGAGTCAGTCCATGAAAGGGACACAAAGGTGATGAAGGGACTGGAGTTTCTGTCATTTGTGAGAAGCTGAAGGTCTGGAACTGTTCATTCTGGAGAAGGTGGGACAGTATCTTCGTGCAGAAAGGGGGCAGAGTGAAAAAGGACAGGTGGGCTCTTCTCAGTGGTGTCCAGGGAAAGAACAAGAAGCTGTAGGCCCAAACTGAAATACAAAATATTCCATTTAAACATGAAATTCACAAATTTTTACTGTGAGGGTGGTAAAACGCTGCAATGGGTTTCCCAGGAAGATTGTGGAATCTCCGTACTCCCCAAACTTAGCTGGACACAATCCTGGGCAACCCTGCCTTGTGCGTTGGATTAGAGGAACTCCAGAAGTGCCTTCCAACCACCACAAGGATTCCATGAATCCTGCTCTTTCTACTGCAAAGGACACATGGAGGAACCATTTCCAACACAACTCCCCTTTTTCAAAGTCTGCCTCTCCTCACTAACATTCAGCACTGCTGCTGAATCCTGTGAGCTTCAACCATTTCTGGTTCGTTTAGTTTTCAGTCTCTCTCAATTCAGCGCACATTGTACGGGTTAAGACATCTTTAAATCAAACACCTTCTAAGAACGAAAGTAGCACTGAAGATGCTTCCCACAATTTTTAGATGCAGGAAATAGCCTCCTTGCCCAGCAGTTATAAGGCATTTTTCCATGTTTGTTTTGAAAACATTTTGAAGTCAAAAAAGCAAAGTAATCTTGGAAATAACCAATGACATCTTACCTAATTTAAAACGCAGTCCTTAACAAGCATTGAACATTTCTCTCCTGAAATTCAGAGTGCACGAAGACAAGAGGTGATATAAAAGTACTTTTTATTTTTAAGTGCACCGCACAACTGAGCAAATCTTATAGTAGGCCTTATTTAGAAAGATTATGGAAGTACCAAAATTATGGGTCTGTGTTGGATTATTTGCCGAATAAAATGATTGTGATGACAAAGAGTGGAGAAAGCTGTCAGAATAAGAAAGACTAGACTAGAATGTATTAAATTCCTGGATGATAACTCGGTACAATATCAGACAATATCTCAATCACTAGCAGAAACCTTATCAGCAAGGATTGGTGGGGATAATATATTCCAGATATTATACCAGCTGGAATCAGATCAAGTGAAGGGAATGAAAGAGTATTTACTTCATTACATGACAATATTCGAGACAAGGGGTGTACTGAAACGTACTGAGGTCTCTTTTCCCATCCCTTCTCTTCTCATTCCAGCTCTCACTATTCATTCCAATTTTACAATTTTACAGCGCTGGCATTTTATTCCTTCCAGGGATGAAACAACCAGAACGTTCTGAGAGCCATCAGGCGTTACCAAGTAGCTGCAGATAATGATGTCGTTCTGCAGCATTTAACAACTTCTAATTTATAACATCCAGCTATGAAGTTACAGCAGGATGAACTTCCCCAGTCACCCAGATCCTTAGCTCTGATCTAACACCAGCTCTGCCAAGTCTGTGTATGATTACCTACCAGCGTAAAATAACTCCCTGGAGGCACTTAAAATAATCCCAGTTTTCTGGTCATGGGATCCACTGCTGTATCATGTCTGTGCGGAATCTGCTGCCGTCCTGCGTGCCAAAACACTCATGCATTTGGAAGAAGTTCATGTCAAAATTGCACTTATTACTATGCCGTTCACTGGCTGTAATATTCACCTGTCTCATGAGGCACTTGATAGAGCAAATTACATGTATTGGTTGCAACGGATGTGTGTCGTATTTCCTGAAATAATGTTCATGTCCTCAACTCTCTCCTATATAGCCAGGGATACAGTATTGACAAGAACTTTATCAAGAGTCAGGCACTAGGATTACAAAGCCAATGGAAAGAATAGCCATAGAGAGAGCATTACAGCTAAATATTGTATTTTTCATGGTTATGAAAAGGCAACTTCCTGAACAGTCAGGAAGTTGCCAGGAAGCCAAATAAAGTATTACCCTCTAAGAGTGCTCGAAAGTGGATGCCCCAAAGCTTATCAGCCCTGCTGAGATTAGTGGTTATATACGATGGTGCCGAAAAGAATTGAAAATAAATTATAGGGGACATTCAAGGTCAACAACAGCTTCCCAGCTACCGCTCCGTCATCATCTACACAGGCTGTGCCTAAATTCTGCTTCCCCTGGTCGCGCTTAAACCTTTATTTTCCCAGGGAATCACGAATTTGATAGAATTAACAGCTTTGCCGTGTCGCTGCCTCCCTCTTGAGGGCGCAAAGCCGCCAGCAGCGCCGCACTTCAGCTGCTGCGGGTTCCGTTCCCTGCAAAACGAGGGGTGCTCGGGGCCAAGGTGAAAGAGCAGCCGTGAGCACAAGGGCTGTGTAGCACTCCTCGCGGGATGGGGATGTGTGTGAGCTCTGACGAGGCCCGGCCGACGTGGCCCGGGTGATCGCGTCCCCCAGGATGTGACTCTGTCACAAGGTCCTTGCCTCACGGAGGGATCAGCACGTGCGGCACCTCACAGCCGGACCTGCTTGGAAGAGCCCGGAGTAAAATCCCGACTGCGTGGAAACAAAGATGCCGGTTTTTTATTTATAAAACTCAGGACAGAAATCTGTTTTCTTGCTTTATCCTTAGCCTAAAGCCTCTGGAAGGGGGAGCACCTCTTGCTCTTCACTAGCAAGAGACTCAGCACAGTTGCAGAGACTTTCTCCACAAAGGGAAGTGCAGGGTAGCAGTGAAACTTTGCCACCGTTTTTTTTTACCCTAAAAGTGAGGAGTGAATCAAAAACTTTGTGAGGCTTCAGGTGCCTCACCTTGAACTGGAATATATTCCCTAAAATTCAAGCATATTTGTGGGAAAAACCTACAATGAATCAGTACTTCCAGCAACAAAATAATTGCTAAAAGAACGCCAAACGTGTGAGAAGAACGGGGGAAACCACAACAAAACATCTTTAATTGCAGAATCCTCTTTTCACTAAGAGCTTCCTTTTTACTTCATGACCCCGAATCTTCTTTTCTTTGATTTCTCTGGCAAACTCAAGAGTTTTTAGCCTTTTCCACTATAAACCAGAAAACTTTGCCTACCTGCACATAAATCTATGCTAGAATAGTATAATATTTTTCAGTTTGAGGTGTATTTCATAGTGTTTAAATACCTCAGAACCAGTAGCATATAATTCTAATTTAGCAAATAAATGAGTGGTTGCCCAAAATTAGGCTGACATTTTAATAGTTATAGCTAAAATTTAAGGCCTACATGAAAAGTATGCTATAACTCACCTAGCATGGCCATTAATATTGGGTTTTTTAAATGAAAAACAAGCCAGAAAACCAAGCTTTGTTCCACTAGTAAGCTACTAAAACAGGAAAGTTTGGGATAGAGGAAAAATCTTTGTTTCTCTCTCAAAGAACCTGTAAAAGAGTTCCAAAGAAATCCTTTTATTCTACATAATATTGTAAGAGTATTGTAGAATTCATTACTAAATTATATTACTTTATTAAAACTTTTATAAGCCTTTTTCAATGAAGAGATTTAATCTCAGTATGCTGGGAGCAGGAATTTGGAGTTGGACATTTATTGCAAAGTGAGTGTAGTGATTAATGGAAAGTTTCTGAGTGAATATGAAAGTCAAAAGGTACCTTCCACAATGCACTGTTCCCACTTTTCCAGCACGTTCCTTCCCAGTTTTTATGTGAATGAACCACGTTTTGTCATCTCATCAATCTGGTGAAGATGCAGAATGGGTTTTGCTACAGCAGAAGAGCAAGCGTAATTCCAAACTCAAAAAGTAAAATCCCGGGGGAAAAAAAAAACATTAGGGAAGCAATCCCATCCTAAGGTTTCAAACCTAATTGTCGGTTCAGTACAAATAATTAACGTTGTTAATCAGCACTGTTGGCTCAAGAACCACCTCGTCAAAGAGCAGCCTGGATAAACATAACGCCATCCACCCCCTTGCATCCCTAATTCCAGTTATGACACAAGGGCTGCTTGTTATCACATAACCCAGGAATATTTTTCCAACAAGGAGATGGCTGACACAGGCCAATTTGTTATTGCCACTCAGGATGAAACACATGCTGGAAGCAATGGGGAGATAATGACCAACTCCCTTTTTTTCCCCCCCGCTTGCGTCATTGGGAAGGAATTCCCGGGACACATCACCTGAGATGGAAGTGCCACAGTGCCGTGCATTGCACAGTCAGTAAGCAATCACAAAAAAATATAGGAACAGGCTGGGTGATTCAGAAAAAGTGGGGCTGGTGCCAGGAGCCATCAGCACTCAATAAAACAGGCTGGGTGATTCAGAAATGGATCAGAAGGTGACAGAAGAATTGGAGGGTGGATGTCCTAGGGTAAGTCACGATGGATCACAGCAAAAGCCTCCCTGCTCAAATGGATCAAAATAGAGGGGGATAGACCAAGGTCTGCCTCTGGTCCACAGGGGAATACTTAGAAGTTAATTATAAGCACAATGGGAGAGGAAATGTTGGTTGCAATCCCTAGGAGTGGTGAGGAGGAAGAGGAGAAAACCGTAATTGTGGAAGAGAACAGTGAAAAGCCTCAGGAATCTGTCATGCAGACAGAAAATTAAGATATCTCAGCCTTCCATACCTTGAAAACTTTTTCAGTTTCAGGAATATCTATGAAAAAATACACCAAACAGAAGAGGGATTAGCACACTGTGACAAGAAGTAAAGAACCCCCCTACCATACTAACAGCAAAAGAAAAGGAAAAAAAAAATAACAACCTCAAATAACAGCATAACCAGAGGACTATTAAAAAAGAGTTGTTTTCACTCTGGGTGAATGAAAAGTAGTTGGTGGTCAAAACTAGGCCTAATTTCCATGCTTAATGTCATGTAATGCCTTTCTTGTAGCTGTAAAAATTTATCAAAAGTTTTTGGACTGAAAGTATTGAAAAAATAAAGTGGAAAATTTATATTCCTCTTAAAATTGCTTGGAAGTCCACGTTACAGGTCAAGACCCAATTGTGCTGTTTAACCACAGCTCTTAATCCAAGGAAAATAGGAAATGCACATAAGCAGAGCTGGGCAGGAATGCTGATAGATCCCTGTAGATCTGTGCAGGAGGGTTTAGAGTGTTTATAAGTTTGGTAGTTTGTAAGTTATGATCTGTATTTCATTTTTATCCCTACATCAGAAGTTTCTTGGCAATGTAAAGGGCTTGTAAACCTCTTGTAAATATCTTGTAAACATCCAGCCACAGTGCAGGCAGCAATTAGGAGCTGGAAAGAAACATGTCAATTAACCTGGTAAATTAGCATCAACCTCCAGGAAAAGAAAAAAAAAAAACTCAAAACACACTAATAATTTGTTATAATTTCCATGATAGGTGAAAATAACTATTATCTCTTTTATCAGCTTCCATGAAGATGCACATTTCGAAACCAGCTCTCCACACACATTGAAAGCTGACAGCCGTTAGGATGTGTAAAACTGAACTCAGCGTCTAAGTAATGCTGTAGTTATGGAATTATTTTGCCTTTTTAAAGTATGTTTTGTGCTTCCATAATTCCAACTTGCCTATTTGAATGGTAAATCAAAGGATTTTCTGCGAACAGAAAAATGAGGCCAAATGTACAGAAGAGAACTTTGGCTTAAAGAGCAGAAAAAAAATCCGCTGCTTGTTTTCCATGCATCTACCTGTGGTCAAAACAGCCAAGGGCTTATCCAGGACTTTAATTCCGAAGCAGGTCCCTGGAAATTGTGTAAATATTAAACAAAACAACGGCCATCTTTGCAACCCATAATGATCTAGAACTAGGCAGTGTGAAAAATTGCTTTTAGGCAATGACTGGAACAGCAACTCGAACGCTGACAGCTGGGGCAAAGGGCACCAGCAAACTGCTGGCCAGATGGCAGGCACTGGGCTGGATCAATTAGTCGAGGCTGGAAGAGTTATTTTATATTTATCTAATATCCTACTAACCCCAGGATTTTTGGTAGTCTTTCATGTCGTCAGAATGAAGATATATAAGCAGGTGGTTTAAAGATTTTCTTGCCACTATTCCGTCCTTAGATGCGTCCTATTATGATGGAAAATAGACTGAGAATGGCAGCTACTTGGAGTGGGGAAAAAAAAACGGTTAAAATATTCACATCAAAACACAAACAGATTTTCAAAGGTATTGAAACTCCTATCAATTCCAGCAATACTAATTAGTGTACAGGTGCCCTAGGATTAATTATTCCCTGGGTTCTATTTGCCACCATCTCAAGGGACAAACCTCAATGGCCTTTACTCCTCTGAAACAGGGCACCTCAAAAGACAGACGCATCCATCTTCTGTAATAAAGCAGCTTCTTAAAACTGCATTTATATCACAATTCATTGAAATGATCTTTAAAATATCAGTTATGTTCAGCATCTATTAATCAGCTAGAGACACTGCAAAGGAATCAATTTAAATATGATAAAGTGTGTATGTATTTTCAGGGCAAAAAAAAAAAGTGAAAGAGAAAACATATTGAACTACATTTGGATTATAAACACGTTTAACCTAGAAAATGCTGTTTTAATGGCATCCTGCAGGCTGATCTGCACTGGGAATTTGCAGCAATTCCCTGATTCCATGGGAACCTGACCCCTGTGGATTATTACCCAGGTGGAGGGCTCGCTGATGCTCTGGCACACAAAGGCCACGTGTGCCTGCCACCATTGTCGCACCCACGGTGAGAGCCTCCGATGTCTCCCTGCTTGCAGGGTGCCACATCTTTCCCATCTCCCTGAACCAGAAAAGGGATCCATCCAGCCTTTCTCAGGACACCTAAACATCGCTGGCTGCCGAACTCAAATCTCTCAGTTGTGCCTTAGCGAGTAGATCAAGTCTGGAGAATTTCTACCTCCTTGCCTACTGGCTTCAAAGACAGTGACGTTTTTCCTCTTAGTACCTCACAAATCGTTTTGTTTGCCTTTCCTTGTTTCCCAGTGTTGATAGTTGCCGTGGGTACCACAAATCCATCTGGTTTATTGCCATTCTGCCACTGGCTGCTGTGTTTGTTGTTGTTGTTTTTTTCCCCCATAAGCTCCCTGTGATGATATTTTATTTTCCAGGCAGCACCACGATCCCATATTCACAAGAAAATTCAGAAATCACCACTGTAAAGAACAAAGTGTGATCAGATGACAAATTTTAACAGTTGTAATACCAAAACTAACTGAAATTTGAGGTATGAACCACGCTGAAACCCATCATCACTGGTGTTAATGAATTACATGAACAATCTCTGTGTATCAGTCTAGAGCCCTACTGATGCATTTAGCTACACACGTATCTCCAAAATTTTCAAAGGCACGTATCTGATTTTCCCTGGTAATGAAATAATAGCCTGATTTTCCAGTCCTGCTGGGCAGACAACATTTTTAACTGCCTTTAATTTGCTGCAAATTCAAGCTCAGTTCATTCAGGATTCCCTTCTTTCTGTGGAATTGGAACACACGAAATGACACCTATTGTATCAAGGTATCTCTTGGATCAAACGTCTATATTTATACATGCAAACATCCAGCATGCTAATTAAGCACTTGACTAATTTAAAGAACATGTGACTAAGTCATACTGATGGTTGACCCATTTAAATAAAAGCTTAAGAGCTTCAGATTGTGACAACAGAACAAAATATGGCTGTGTTTATGTTTAGCTTTAAATCTTTTCTTATGCAGCATGAAGCTTTAATGGAAAAAATAAGGTTCCAAAACTGAGATTTTATTAACTGCCACTGCGTAGATGCTTCAGACAATGCTGCTATAGCACAGAGAACAAATGTGGAAAAACATTCATATGGGTGCTTTAACTTGAAAGGAAATCAAATCTGCACTAACAAAAGAAAGTTGTGTGTCTATGATATGAAACCATTTTAATGATGTGGTTTTGAGGAGTAAAAACACAAAACTGAGGTATCCAGGATGCTCAACACATTTGAAAACCCCACTACCCGAAAAGTGCTGCATTTCATACTCTGTTATTGTTCTTTTGCTGATCTCAAGGAGTAGATGGCAGCTCTTTCTAGATTTAATATGAACCACAACTTCTTGATAATAAAGAACGTGAGTTCTGTTTCTGAAAAGCAACACATTATTAGAAACAATTCATATAGATTAATTAAATTCTATTTTTGGTAAAAAAGGACCAGGTCTAAGACCATTGGCATTTACTAACCCCCATACAAACCGCAAAGGTTGAAAACAACAGCTCCAAAATCTTCATCTATGGAGCATGAGAGAAGCAAAGAAAAAACCACATTTGAAACATACAAAATTATTAATATTATTACACACTTTTCTATATTTGAGGTAAATCCTTTTTTCTAGTGCTTTAAATTGAGACCTTGCCCTAATAACTACAGCAGAGGATGGTGAAAAATGACAAAGTAAGGTTTCCTATCTGCCTTTTCCAGATTCTTTTTCTATGATTTTTTTCAATTTTTCTATGCATCTCAGCATCTCACTCTGTCAAATGAGAGCCCAGTGTGCTATGTCCCACAGCAGCCAGTTTTTATTCCCTCCCTGCTTACCTTTTCCACTAGTGTTGTTCCCTCAGTGATCCCTGAAAATCCACCTCTTCTGAAGATGCTGCATGTCAGTGTTTTCCATGTTTCCCATTAGATCTGGCGACTGAAAGCAAAAATTAAAAAGGCTACACATGATGCAAATTACTGAATGATAAACTCACCATCAGAGCTGCAAAATGTTTTCAGACCTATCTTCCAGAGATCCCCAGGTCATCATTATCTATCTCTTACTCCATCACTCCTCCTCACCACAGACCGTGTCCAACACCTCAGCACGTGTCACCCCGAGGTTGGCTGACCTTTCACAGCGTGAATTTCATGTCTGTGTAATTGCCAGCTGGAGATATAAAACTGCTCTGGGTGTGTGCTGCCACTTTGGAATCAGCACAGCCAGAATGTTCTGTTTAGTTATTTTTGACGTGGACAGGAATCTGTTGTTTCTATTCATAAATCTCATTTTTTTTCCTCTAAAATACAATAGCAACCTGCTTCTTCTGACTGTAGGTGCCATACCTACCTCTCAATCCTCTGTCATGTTATTCTGTTTTGCTTTTTCCATGCTTTTTCTGTGCCCTGATGTTTACACCAGGTATGACAGCAAAAGGGTAAGTGGAAAAGGCTCCTGAGGTACAGCAAATAGACAAAAATTAGATATTTATAAAAGCCAGTTACAATTTCAGGTCTTGCAAATAGATTCATTATATTATTTCATTACTGGGCTACATGCAGGAGCTGAATTTCTTTTGTAACTGAAAATATACTCAGTAATATCAATTATATTTTTATTATGTGAGCCTAAACCAGAGTTTTTATGGTTTTCTTTCTGACCTTACGTGGTAGAAAATGTACCCAAACCTCATCATTTAGATAGTCTGGAAAATACAAGTTTGAAAATCTTTTGTAGAAGGGTCAAAACACCTTCCAATCCTGTGATAAGATTTCTCATCGATAATAATTTTAATTGAGAACCGAGCACTCTCTCTCTTGTGCTTCTCTTTGCTGATCTTTTATTTTAAAAGTAATTTTGTCCCCCATGCTCTGTGCTGGAGTTAAATGCTCTGGCTCTGTAGTAGAGGCACTCAGAGCCGTTGCAGGGAGCATGGGAACATTTATAACTCTGATTTGATCCCAGGCAGGAGAGAGGGACCAAGGCAGCCAGAGATGGCTGATAGATGTAGGATGAAAGCTTGGGGTGCCTGTGGAACTTAATTAGCAAAGCAACAGGAACTCTTGACCTTCTACTTAACTAATTCTAGATCCTTCCCTTGGGTGTAAATCACTGACCTACGTGTAAACTTTATTCACAGCACAGTTGTGTGTGTGAGTGACACTGACCTCGTCGTTTGTGCTTAAACACACTTTAAATTCAGAAAGCAAAGCACAAACGCTAAGCACCACGTCTTTTCATCTCCCCAAATCTTAATTAAGGGTGAGCTGTGGTTTGGATCATGCCTCAGAAAGTCATGTGGCAGCAGAGAACCCGTCTTCCCAGGTAAATAAAGGTGATTAATTTGGAATTGTTTGAAGTTGGTTTACTTAATGCAGATACATAACAGGAGGCTCACACAGGCAAATAAGCTGCCGCAGGAAACAAATATCAAGACAGGAGAGGGGGGGGAAAGGAAATAAATGAAGACACCCACAGCCAGATACCTGCAGAATTCAAACCAGCATTCACTGCTTTTTTTTCCTGAAAAGACAAAAAAAAATAGAGCAAGATGAGAGACAAAAGTATTTGTGTCACACTGAGCTTTGTGTGTGACCTTTCTTATGAAAGGCAGTCTCTTGGTTTTAGTTAAACTAAAGTGCAAACACTGTTTGCAATACCCGCCACTGGTGTTGCCACCTGCTCTGCCTTGGGTTTTGCTTTGGGGTTTGCATATTTTCTTAGCCAATATTTAATCTCTTCTTGTTTGTTTGTTTGGTTTTTATGCAGGCATACACATGGGTATACGCACATGTAACCTTTCCTCTAGCACGTGATAAGAAGGGTTGGTAGGAAAGAGAAGCTTTTGCAAGTTACTCTTATTTTGAAACAGATTGGTGATCAGCAAGTTTATCTACAATTATCGACCAGCTTAAAATTTAAAGTGTTAAACTTTAAAGGAAAAGCAAATATTAACTCTTCATGAACATGTCCACATTTCCCCCAGTTTGCTGGTTAAGCAAACTGAAATATTAATTACTGATTTTAAAAACTGTGTGTGGGCACTCCTGATTTTAAATCCAGGTGTGGTAGGTATAATCTGATGATGTATATTTCGTATAAAACTATGAGAAACATAGGTGATCGTTCTTGCTCTTCTTTATTGTGTTGGCTGTCGTGTTGAAGGAGAAAAGGGGCACGAAAGAAATGTCCCCATAAATAGTGAAGCAGAAAAAAAAGGAGTTTGCTCTTCTTAATTCTGAGGAAAAGGTAGAATTAGTGCCATTCCCTGTGTAGTACAGACCTGAATTTGGGAGGTTTAACCCTCTAGACCATAATAACACATACTAGATAAAGCAGTTGTCTACTTGAAATAATGAGCTAGACTATCCTCTGTGCATATTAAGGGAGAGAATGTAGATATAATATTGCAGATAAGGAGTTTAAGATAGATTGATCTTTTTTTCAAAGTTTTTTACCTCAGAAATAGGAAAAAAACCAGCTTTTTACCATTTTTATCACCTGTAGTACATGCACTAGGCACCAAGCTAGGGGTAGTATTACCAAAATTACAGCTGTCATATTTACTCATAATTTGTGAGTGTAACCACAAAATTCAGAGGCGGGTGGGTTTTTAAGGTTAAAAATTCCTAAAGAAATGCTCTTTACTATTGGACGCATGTGAATTATGACCAAAGTTAATGAATCACCTGTACCCCATTTACGGCACCAATACAAGAATGAGCCTGTATACAGCTATGCTCTAATATTATTTACATAGTTATATATTGGCCACTTTGATTTTTGCAATTTAAAAACATTTTTTGCCCGCTGAAGAAACTCCCTAAGTACGTGCAGTTTTCTGCATGCTTTTTACAGAACCTGTAACTTCTTCTCTCGCTGACCAACGCCTCCACCATCAGCGGCTTTAGAAAGCTCCGGCATCTCGACAATGAAATTACAGCCAAAAAATCCATTTCAGCAGCTCCATAGTGGTCAATTTCTTCGGAATTTCAAAGCAACGCGACGGCCCCGCCGCCCTCTGTCCCCTCAGCGTGAGGGGTGGGCGGGGCCCCGCCCCTGATTGACGTACCTCTAGACCAATCAGATCTCGCGCTTGCCTCATGCCGCGATCCTATTGGCTGCGGGAGTAGCGGGGGGCGGGCGCTCGCCGGGAGCCGGAGCTGTACTTGGCGGTGCCTCCCCGCTACCCGCGGCTGCTGCGGCCGGGACGCGGTGGCGGCGCTGGGTCCCTGCGGGGTGACAGCGTGACCGAGCCACGGCCTGACCTCCCCGCCGCTGCTTCCTCGCAGGGAGCGAGCACAGCCCCTTCCGCTCCCCTCCGCTTCTCACCGCTCCCCTCCGCGCCGTCCTTCCTGCCTCGGGGGTCGCCGGAGACTGCAAAATGGCCGACGGGCGGGACGACGCAGCGGATCAGCTGAAGCAGTGGAAGAGCCAGCGGGGCTCGCAGGTACCCCCCAGGCATCCCCGGTACCCCCGCGCCTCACATCCCGAGGGGAGCGGGGCAGCCCCGGCGCCGGAGAGCGCCGAGCCCCGGGGGTTCCGCGGAATGCGGCGCTCGGAGCGGCCGGGCGTCCCCGGGACAGCGGCGGAGGGCGAGGCGTCCTCGCCCCGTCCCAGCCTCGCCCCCACGGCTTGGAGCTGTGCCCGGAACAGCGAGGCACGGAGGGGATGGAGGCTGCCAGCTGGCCCGGACGATAAGGGCGGTCAGCGCTGCCTGGCCCTGGCTGCTGCTTTTAGGCAGCTCTGGGGCTGCGCTGCGCTCGGGCCGCGGCTCCGCGGGCAGAGATGGTGGGGATATTTTTCCGTCTTAAATCAGTTTGCTTTTCGATTTGCTGTCACGGCGGTAGAACCCAGTGAAAATGTAACGAGGGAATAATAGAAAGGATAAAGCACATTCAGCAGTGTGTGCAGGGCCGGGAGCTGGACTCCATGATCCTTGTGGCTCCCTTCCAGCTCAGCATATTCTGTATGGACTTGCTGACCAGACTGAAGTGAATTTTTTAGGCAAAAATTCTTCCCTTTGAGGGTGGTGAGGCCCTGGCACAGGTTACCCGGAGTCGCTGTGGCTGCCCCATCCCGGGAAGTGTCCAAGGCCAGGTTGGACAGGGCTTGAAGCTACATGAGATAGTGGAAGGTGTCCCTGCCCATGGCAGGGCTTGGAATGGGATGGTTTTTAAGATCCCTTCCACCTAAACCATTCTGTGATTCTGTGAAGTGGATTGGGACAAGTGGTTGACTGAAATCATAAAGACATGTAATCAGTAGCATAGCGCTCAGTCATCTGAAGATGTAGAATAGACCCCAAAATACTCGGGTAAATGTATAAATGCTGCAGGAGTTGATTTCCCTTCTTCGTCATCAAATCAGTGTAACAGTTTCTATAAGCTTTTTCTGACAGAAAACGTGTATTTATAAATACACTTTCTGCTGCTTTTAAGCAGCAATCTTGCAAGATGCAAGTGGATGCCTCAGTTCCCACTGGAGCTGTTAAGTCATCTTAATTTTATTTTTTTTTCTCTCTGTTCTCAAAGGTACAGCGTGAAAACTACTTGATGACTTGTGACTTCATCGTATCCTAGATGTGTCATAATAGTCCCTTTTTTTTTTTATCCATGCGTAATGCTTTTTGTGGGGATGTCGGCTTTTCTGTAGCAAAGCAGTGTTTGAAAAGAGGCCAAGGTTAATTTGGAGATTGGGAGGCAACTCGAAATCTGTGTTGCATAAGGAGTCATGAGACGTTAAGATAGAAAGTAGGGAGGACTTATTAGAATTTTAAAGTGAGTTGTATAAGGTACAAAGTATCAGTAATGCCTGGAAGTGCCTACTTTGATGTGTGCTGTTTACTACAGCAGTGAGTAAAACTCTCCTGGCTTTGCTTCCCTTCTTTCTATCATGGCAGGTTAGTGCTGTAATGAAATACAGATTCAAAAGTTCTTATCTGTCAAGGTTTGGACTGTGTGCAGCTCCCAGCCGTATGAAAATGGAGACATCAAACAAACTCAGGTCCAAAAATAGTATAAGAATTCTTCTTTAAACTATGGTGTGGTTTTTTTTTTCCTCTCTGGAGCTCACTTTGTGTGCCTCACATAACATTATCCTGAAACTAAAGTGAATATCTCCTACCATTAAAAAAATAAGTGTTCTTTACTTCTAATGTGAACTCTAGAAAGCCTGTCTGCACAAAAGAGACTGTACAGCCACAAAGCTGTTAACGTGCTTTGTAGTCTTAATTTCACCAAGTTGTGGTTTTAACAACTGCTTCTGGTGTCCTTAAATGTTGACATTATAGAATAGTCTTGCCTGTAATAAATAAGCAGTGGAAAATATACTGAGAGCAATTTCTGCTCTTGCGTGTTTCCTATGACAAACTATTGATAACCTTTTCATTTAAGCAGCTGTTTCTTTGACTTAACATGCCAATTTAGCTCTAAATAAAGTAACTTTCCTGTAAGCTTCTGAACATCGTGCTTATGTTTGTAAGCAGTTACGTATTGCCTTTTAAAATGTTGATACGGATTTCAGTGTAGTTTGAGGATTCCAGGCATCCCAAAGGAATTGGATTTATGCTTAAAGCTTTATGCTAATGAAGTGGTGAAGGAAGAATAAAGAACTTGGATATTTTGGGAATTCAAGCCAGCTGGAGTAGTGTGTGTTGCACATTAGTAAGAACGCAGTGGAAATGCACCGATCTTGTTAAATCCCTTTTATGTGGTTATTCATGGAGCTGAGTGAAACAAAGGTGTCTGTAACTCCCTGTATTCTCTGCCTCATCCAGAGCTCTGGGTGTGGATGTGAATAATTGCTCTTTCCCTGCCTCTGTGGGTTACCTCTTGCAGGGGAAGAAGGTCTCCCATCAGATGGCAATTTTATCTGTTTACAGAAATTAACCCCTTAAAGCAGAACTTAGGTTGTCAGGATAAGAACTGGAGCCCCATGAAGTGGCCGTTAGAGCAGTGAAGGCTTTTCTCGTCAAGAATTGCTTTTTCCTTCTCTCCACCGTCCCTTTTCATTTATAGAACTTTAAAAGAAGGAGAGCTAGTCACCAGGGGCTGAGGGAGTTTGTGCTGGCGTGGTTCAAGTGTGCAGATGCTTCATCTCTATCCACACCTTCAGGATGGTGTGGATAGAGAGCCCATGTGGAATTCTGTCAGTTTAGTGCAATATGTGATGGGTTTATTATTAACCGGTCGTAATCTGTGACTCTGCTATTTAAGCTCACCCTGTTGCAAATTTTTTCTTTATTTTCCTTTTTTTTTTCCTTTGTCCTTACTTGTTTTCTGTTCTTCTAAGTCCTTTACAAGGCTCCTAGCAATAAATGTACTCCAGGAAAAACTGAGACCCGTGACCATCGGGTTTCTGGAGTCGGTGTACTCTTCTCACTACATTTTCTACAGCGTGCAGTAAAATAGGAATATTGCCTTAGAGGAGCATATAACCCCATATGTGATACAGATAAAGTCTTCTGTGTTTTTATTGAGAAAGTAGGAGTACCCTCAGTTATAGCACAGGTGTTTCCTGAAGTTGCAGGACATTTCCTGGCAGTAGAACTTCTTAGGACTAGTGTTAATCTTAGTCCTTCCATGGTTCAGGAGTCTAAAGTGATGATTCCTTGAGTGTTCCTCCTTCTGGTGTTTTCCATAGCTCTTCCAGACCAACACTAATCATGGAACCCCCCTTTTTGTCAGCCTGTACCTTTTTCCTTATGCCTCTGTCCCTGTACTGACACGACCTTTTTTCTTCTTCCTCTCCCTTCTCATTTATTTTCCAGCAGCTGCTCCTTTTTAAGCTCTCTTTTCCCATCCCATATTTCTCTTGAAGCAAGATCAATAGTCTCAAGAAGAAATATTTCTGAACCATGGAAAACATTCCTGGATTTTCGTGACTTGAACTCCCCTTCCTACATTGCCCTAGACACAGCACTGTGGTGTAGGTGAACATCTGTATTTTCTGTAACTTCCTTCAAAATCTGAAGTCCTTTTGCCATCTACTTGTCGATGTGTTCTGTGACATGTAATGGTTGAACAGTCGGTGAGACAATGTGTGGCTCAAATCCAGAGGGTTTTTAATTTCTGGTGTTGTTACTGACTCTGCCTGGCTTTCAGAAACCAGATGTCCTGACCACCGGTGCTGGGAACCCCATTGGGGATAAGCTGAGTAGTCTGACAGTGGGGCCACGTGGACCTCTGCTTGTCCAAGATGTTGTTTTCACTGATGAGATGGCGCACTTTGACAGAGAGAGGATTCCTGAGAGAGTTGTGCACGCAAAAGGAGCAGGTATGTTTAAAATCATGTATTTTCTCTGTGTAGAATTAAAGGGCTTTTGAGTTAGCATGTAGATTGTGACACATAAATTACATTGTTATCTAGAATTTAGTGTTACCAGTGATAATAAATCTATATAAACAACAGTGATAAGGCTTGGTTTAAAAGGACTCAGTGCCAAAACTTGAAGCACTGAAAAATCGTTTACACAAATGAGGGAAAATGTGGTTATAGCCCTTCAGTTTTTACTGTATTTGCTGTAGTCTCTGCTTCCGCTGTCTGTTCCTTCTCATCTCTATTTGATGTTGTTTGCATGCTGTTTAATAGAGAATTTGGCTGTCTTCTGATCTAGGTCTGCTAAAGCCAGCTGATGATCTAATATTTAAATTTAAAAAAACCTAAACCTTTGATAAAATTATTCTTGATCTTAGTAAGGTAGAATTAGTAGCTTGGTTTTTGTTATACACTGCCCTAGAAGGAGCAAATGTGGGGTTGTATTTATAATGTGAATGTACATGGGAAAAGTTCTTCTGTGGGGGTGGGAAGAGTTCTGTTGCTTCACTCGTCTTACAGGTGAACCAAAAATTCTGCAACACAGAGCAGGATTAAAGAAACACCTGCCTTGCTCCAAGATAAATACACAGATCTTGGCAGAAGAGCATCTTCTGTGCTGCTGCTGGGAGCTGCTAAGAGTCAGTTAAGGAGGAGAGAATCAGCAAATAGTTCGTGTTAAATAAATTTCAGTTTACGAAAGTAGATTGAGTGTTTGGGGCGTGGGTATGAGCTGTGGTGTATTTCCATGTTTCCTTTTGACTTAAAGCTGTATATTAATAACAGATCAGCTGTGAGTGGAAGGAAGGTACCCAGATCTGATATTTTGCAATTGCTGTTCTCCAGGAGCCTTTGGCTATTTTGAAGTCACTCATGATATCACCCAGTATTGTAAGGCAAAAGTGTTTGAGCACATTGGGAAAAGGACTCCCCTTGCCATTCGCTTCTCCACTGTTGGTAAGGCCCTAAACTTACTGTGTCTGTTACCTGTGTGCCCTGCTAGCAGTGTGTGCATTGTGGGGCACTTAAGGGTGTTTGAAATCCTTTCTTCCAGCCAGTTCCTCTTCTCTGAATTTCATTTGAATGGACAGCCTTAAGCAGCTTTTGCCCCTTTCTGTCGGAGCTCTCTGGAGACTCTTTTCTGTCTGAAATGTGGGAGAGGGGGCAGCCCGAGCTGGTTTTTTTTTTCTGACAGAAAGGTTGCTTTGTTTTTTGGTTGGATCACAATCAACACTTGCAAGTTAAATATCTATAATCTCTTACGCTGCAGGAATGTTTTGGGCATGAATGGTGTAACCTAAATACTGGACAAAGAAAAATAAACAATCTTCCATAAATAAACTTCTGGTTTCTTAAAGATTGGAATGCACAAACTAACAAAATCTCAAATGCTCTTAGTTAAAGCACACATCGTGGTCAATAGCATGTCTGAGAGAAAAATGATAATTAATGATGTGCATGTATTTAAAAGCAAAGGAATCCTAGTGAGGATTCAGTTCTGGAAGTATTGGAGAGAAAAAAGTCCAGCAAGGCTCAAGGAGCTGCTGATGTGGGGCTCTGGGCTGTTCCCTATGTTAAATTCCTTAGGATCTGAGTAGTCCTGAGTGCTGTACAGGGTAAGGACAGGGAGCTGGGTTGGATCTGTGGACTGCAGCTGGAGCAGGTTGTTAGATCCTTCCCTTCCCTTTCCCTGCTCTGTTTGGACACGTTTCTTCCCTGCTGTTCTGGAATACTCAAGGTTTTTAATGAGAGAACGAGCGTCCTGCTGATTTCATCACTGTTCAGCATTAGCTGTTCTGAGCACTTGAGGAGCACTTGTGCTCAGGTGTCGTGCTAGGCACTTGTGCTCTGCTCTGAATTCCCATTGGAAATCCCGTCCTGGGTGAAGCAGGAGGAATTAAAAGGATTACAGTTCTTCCAGAGTTTTTTATGAGGCACGCTGGTTAGATTGCTGCCTTCCACATGAGAGCTTTCCCACTGGGATTTGGTGCACAGAAACAAACGTGGGTTTAGATGATTCAGCCTTATAATCTGATGATGTCTCTCTTAGTGATAATACAGATTCCACTCTTAATTGGTTCAAGTGGATATACTTGTTTTTTCCTTGTTTTCGCTGTGGCCTGAATGTTTGGCTGGATTCACACTTTGAAAACTCGCAGTGCCTGAAGTATTGTTGAAAATATTCGTAAAATTCCTTGGTGTAGACAAAACTGCAACAAACCCTGCCATTTTAGGAGTTGATGGCCTATTTTCAAGTTATATTTATATGCGTTTCCTATCCTAACACTTCCATGTTCATGTGTTTCTCCAAGCTGGAGAATCTGGCTCGGCTGACACAGTTCGTGACCCCCGAGGCTTTGCCATGAAATTCTACACAGAAGATGGGAATTGGGATCTTGTGGGAAATAACACTCCCATCTTCTTTATTCGGGATGCAGTGTTGGTGAGTAAGCAGCAAAGGTGAAGGTACTTTGTGAGAGAGTTCTAAAGTTCATTTACCTTTTGTTCTGGCATCACTGAGAAGGAAAAGCTGCTGTTTTGACACGCTTGAATTCCGTTGTTTGTCAGATGGTCTGAACATTTTTTACTTGGAAAGATGCTCTTAAACGAAAGCAAGTTAAAGAACTAAAGCTTGGTAATTTACGTGGTTTCATACTTTTCACATGAACTTTTCACTTTAAGAATTTCTTGCCAATTCTTACAGTTAAATCTGAGTTTTTTGGTCTTTTAACAGCACTTAGTAGAGGGGCTTTGCTTGAGTGCAGGAGTTCTGCACAGATATTTTATAGTATCTCTGTATTCACTTGTGAGTCACATAAATACAGATACACCAATCCGAACAGTTTTATCTCTTACCTTATCAACCACAAAATGAAAACATTCCTTATCTCTGAACAGCCTGTTTATCCTAATTGTAAATGTTTGACATTGCCCTAATTGTACTGGTCTGTGAATGAATCTGGTTGCAGCAAGCATATGGCAGTAAAAGATTTTTTTCAGTGATCTTACAGCTTTGTCTTTAATACTTTTTTTTTTCCCCTCTTTTTCCTCCTCCACATCTGGACAAATTAGTTTCCATCCTTCATCCATAGCCAGAAGAGGAACCCTCAGACTCATTTGAAGGATCCAGACATGGTGTGGGACTTCTGGAGTCTTCGCCCTGAATCTTTGCATCAAGTGAGCTTATCCTTTGCCTTTATTTTCTATGATTAAGAAAATAATGTTGTCACAGCAATTTTTTAAACTCTCTCTTTTCCATGTTTGATCTGGAAGTCTACATAGTCTTATTTTATTTAAATATAATTTTAAATTATCCATGCTTCCCTGTTTTGTGCTTACAGGGGAAATCAGTTTTATTTCATTAACGCTTAAAACTTGAACTAGGAATTCCTCAGGGAATTCCTAACGACATTAACAGCTCCCAGCGATGCCAGTGAACGCAATAAACAAACCTAGTGTGGATTGATGACTTTATCCTTGATCTGGTGAGCCCATTAATAATGTTGGATCCTTCTCCTCAGGTGTCTTTCCTGTTCAGTGATCGTGGCATTCCCGATGGCTATCGCCACATGAATGGGTATGGATCACACACCTTCAAACTGGTTAATGCTGATGGAAGAGCAGTTTATTGCAAATTCCATGCCAAGGTATTGATCTTCTTTTTTTTTTTTTTTTTTTAATTGGGACTATACATCATATTGGATAAAAACCATAAAAATGTTCTGTCACTTTTCAAGTTGAATTCAGAGAATTGTTTGTTAAACAAGGTGTCCTTGTTTAACCAATAGGAGAGGCATCATTGTTCTTGCTAACACAGTAATCATTTGCAGACTGTAGAAAACTCTTATTTGGGGATCTGCC
This sequence comes from Dasyornis broadbenti, assembly GCA_013397935.1. Taxonomy (NCBI): domain Eukaryota; kingdom Metazoa; phylum Chordata; class Aves; order Passeriformes; family Dasyornithidae; genus Dasyornis; species Dasyornis broadbenti. The sequence continues at coordinate 89,744 of VZRN01006414.1, read as the reverse complement.
TCTTGTTATTTGAGCTTTATCAGTGAACAGATTTTTATCTGACAGGCAGGTGTTGAATGTGCTATCATTCTGAACTCAGGTTGTTGGAAGGTGGACAACCTCATTCTTGGATTATAAATCTTGTTAAAATTCATTCTGATTGATGATTTCTGCAATACTTCCTGCATGCTGTAACTGGTGCTCTTGTTGCTTTTAGACTGACCAGGGCATCAAAAACCTTCCTGTGGAAGAAGCAGGAAGATTGGCTTCTACTGACCCTGACTATGCCATACGGGACCTGTACAATGCCATTGCCAAGGGGAACTATCCTTCATGGTCCTTCTACATTCAGGTTATGACCTTTGAAGAAGCAGAGAAGTTCCCATTCAATCCTTTTGATGTGACTAAGGTATGTCTGATGCTGCCGTGAATATTCAGTTTCAGGCAGTTTTTAATTGTATTCTTTATTGTAGAGCCATGATGAGCCAGAAATTCTGGCGATGAAACTGTAGTCGTGTTATATCTGATGTTACTCTTCCTTAGGGAAATATGGATAGGGCGTGATTCCAGGCCTGTAGATCCCAGAAGTGTGATCTCAGATCAGAGTCACACCCTGAGCCTTGCTGGTCTAATTTTGTCCCACTCCCAGTAGCTGTTCCTAGGAATGCATCGTTTAAAGATGCTGACATAAACTCGGGTTGCTCTTTTTTGCCTCTAACACTGCTCTCCCCAAGTGGCTGAAGACCTTTGAACTTCAAAGTGCAGCTCAGATGGCCAAGAAGAGGCCAGTTAAGCATTTTGAAGGAGCTGAAAACTTTGCCACCAGTTCCACCCACACCCTGCTTCCCTAGGCAGCTTTTCAAGGGCCCGAGGGTATTTCATTCAAGTACTCAAGTGCTGAGATTATGCTGGGATGATGAAATAAGTTGCATTAATACTCTGTATTCATTGCAAGAGGCTTCTTAAAATAAGACATTTCTCAATGTTTGTTAGGAAAAAAAGAATCTCAGTAATGGGTTTTCTCAATTGAGACTTAAATCAGGCACATTTTGCCTGGCAATTAAGCTGCATAATACTGTAATAATGTTGATTTTAATGGATATGTGTGTTATTGTCTTACAGATTTGGCCACATGGTGAGTACCCTCTCATCCCTGTGGGAAAGCTGGTCTTGAACAGGAATCCTGTCAACTACTTTGCAGAGGTGGAACAGATGGCCTATGACCCTAGCAACATGCCCCCTGGAATTGAGCCCAGCCCTGACAAAATGCTGCAGGTAAAACAGGAGGTTGGACCTGCTGAGCCTCGGTTGCTCTGGTGCTTATGAAATTTCGGAGTTGCCGTGCCCCACTCTTTTCCAGGTGGTAATAAGTGTTTGTGATCAACATTTCAGGGACGCCTCTTCTCGTATCCTGACACCCACAGGCATCGCCTGGGCCCCAACTATCTGCAGATCCCTGTGAATTGTCCCTTCAGAGCCAGGGTGGCCAACTACCAGAGGGATGGGCCGATGACTGTTACTGACAACCAAGGTAGACAGAAAAACAGCTTTCAAGATCATCATTCTTACGCATCTTGTGTCTTTTGTGACTTTTTCCTCTCAGCTCTAACTCCTCGAGCTTCAGAATTGTGCTTTTAACAGGAAGGGGTTTTGTAGAATACCCACAGCCAAATAAATTCAGTAATGTCCCTACTTTGTTTCTTTAAAGACTTCTAGAAACATGCTGGTTAAAGGGCACTTAATTGGAAAAGTTCTAAATTATTTCTCATTTGAACTGAAGAAATGTGTCAGAGAAATATTTTTACCTAAGTTAATTACTCCTTTGTTTCTACATGTAGGCAAAATCTAATCTAAAAATAATAGAGATGGCCTAAATGTCTCTGAAAAATCTGTATTTGCGTTTTTTAAATGTAAAGACTGACTTCCATATGCTCAGTCAACTTCACTAAACTGCTTTGCTTTCTGATTTCTGAGAGATTGTGAAAGACAAAAGTGAAAATGCCAAGAGTAGAGCTGTAATTTCCCCTCTGTTGAGCAGCTTCTCTTCTGTCAAGGTTTGCCCAATAGTGGCAGTTTTACACCTGAGAGTAAACAAGGATGTGCATAAGCTGTGGCTCATGCCAAAATATGTGCTCCCCTGGGCTATGAATTCAGACACTTGCTGAGGGAGGAGAGGGAAATATTTGAAAACAGGAACTTGAGAGCAGCTGCTCTTATCCCAGAACAGATAAGAAGTTTATTTTTGTGCAGTTCCCTAAGTTCCTTACGTGTTTAAAAGGCACCCACTACCCAGGGAAGCATTGTAGTACTGCAGATGTATAAATGACAGTGTGGTTTTTATACTTTAACCATGACTTTGTCTGTTATAATTGAGCAATATTGTTGTGGGAGTGGCCAGATTTTCTTATTTCTGAAACCAATTTTCCTTTTTTCTTTAAAAAAAAGCATGGAAATTCTTTTGTAGCAAGTGCTATTAAGTACTGGCTTGAAGGTGTTGACAGAAAAATACCGTCAACCGTTTTTAATAAAACAAATCGCCACTGAGTAATTGATTTAGATTCTTCCAAGCAAAGAACAACATCCTCTATCTTCTGACTTACCTGAGAGTGCTGCCATCTGATCATTTTGATTTGGGGATTTTTTTTTTTTTTCTTCTTTCCCCAGGTGGTGCCCCTAACTATTACCCCAACAGCTTCACGGGTCCTGAGGATCAGCCCCAGCTCAGGGAGAGCCGCATGTTTGCCTCGGGAGATGTGCAGCGCTTCAACAGTGCCAATGAGGACAATGTGACCCAGGTGAGGCTGTGGACAAGCTTTTGTGTTGCTTGGCACGCAGGAGGAGCGCGTAGGGTGTGTGTGAGTGTGAATTCTCACAGAATTTGCAATCCGTGTCTCGGGCATTGTTTTGTAGAGGCTGTGACTTGCCTCCTTGCCATTGGTGTCTGCAGAAGGAGGTGTTGGCAGGTTTGCCAAAGAAAAACCCTCACAGATTGGCTGCCTTATAAACATTTTGAGTATTTTAAGTGTTGCCTGACTAAGTGGAAACTATTCTTACTCACTTGCTGTTGGGATTTTCAAAATAACCCCATTTCTCCAATGGCCAGGTACGAGAATTCTACCTGAAGGTGCTGAACGAGGCGGAGCGCCAGAGGCTGTGTAAAAACATTGCAGATAGTCTGAAGGACGCCCAACTCTTCATTCAGAAACGAGCTGTAAGTGCCCTCTTTGGGGTCTATTCCAGCTTTTCTACCAGTCTAGTGGCTTTGTCATAATGACTTTTGGAAAGGAAGATCAGGAATTCCCTGAGAAGGCTGGATTTCTTCTTACGCAGGAATTCCCATATTTAAATAAGTGCCTATTTTACACATATAAAATCAGTATATAGCATGTTACAGTAACTTCTTCCAGGGGTGAAGAATGGGGTTGATGTGGAACATGTGTTTAGCTTGGTGTTTCAAAAACCAGGTGACTGTCAGAGTAAGGTTTTGCTCTAAACAAGGAAAAGGCAGTGAGGGCCAGGGAGGGATTGGATCGTTATCCTTCCCAGGGCAGTTTTGTTTAAATTGGGAATGAGCTCTGTGTGAGGTAACAGAAATAGTGTTTGAAGGTGTTCATAGCTTGTTTTTGACCGAACAAAATTAAATTTTTCTTGCTTGTGATACCTACTGCTTTTAGACTAGGAAATGTGGGAAAGAATCCATTTGAAATGGAGGAAAAAATTCTTGTTGCCTTTTCTGTTTTGTCTTCCTGTTCAGGTGAAAAACTTCACTGATGTCCATCCTAACTATGGTGCCTGTATCCAGTCTTTGCTGGACAAATACAATGCTGAGAGTGGGAAAAAGGTATTATAGTAATTTTTGTGGCATAATTTTGACTGGCTCTGAATTATTTTTTTTTTCCTCTTGCAAATCAAATAAAACGAGGGATTGATTGATTTAAAAGCCAGAAGTCAGTGCATGTAAAATTGCAAAATAAGGAGACGTCACTTTGATAGCAATTAAATGTTGATTAACTGGTGAGGTATAAAGAGTTTGTTTCATCTGGGGTTTGTAAGGTTTATGGAATGTAACTGTGGGTTGATTACCCACCCTTTGTAATGGTAATGAAACATCTCCACAAGCCTTTCCTGGGCTCAGAGCTTGCTCCAAAGAGTAACAACTCTGTTGATTCAGATACTCCCCATTTTTCCTGAAGTTCCCTACTTTAGCTGGGATTCACTGAGTGCTTGTGTTGCTTTGTTTACAGGATGTAATCAGGACGTACACACAGTCCACAACTCGCATGTCCGTCAAGGAAAGATCCAACCTGTAAATCTGCAGAGATTTCCTCTGAATTTCCATCCTCCCACCTGCACAAGAGCCCGTCCAACACTTTAAGGAATGTAACAGACTTGGGCCCAAGCACAGGAGTGTTTTGCAGGGGTGGTTTACTGAGCTCCCAAGTGCTGTATGTACTGGAAACCAGGTGACACAAGCTCCCATCCTAGTGCCTTTCAACACTAGTGCTTTACTGCTTGGTAACAACTTCTGGGATTTTTAAACAACTCGTGATCAGAAATTGTCTTCGTTTCTAGGAGCAAACAGAAATTTAATTAAAGTAGTGCCTCGTTTTTTGGTTTTTTTTTTTGTTATGAAACTGTCCTGGCTAAATCACACAGTAGAATTTCTGTAAGGACAATGTGATTGCCCTCATGGAGAAATTTGTTCACGTTAAAAAGCTGATGCTGTTCAGTATTTCTAATAAAATAATTACCTGTATGTATTTGTAAACACATCCCTCGAATTTCGTTTTTGGCCTTCCAGAAATAAGATGTTAGGCAGTGGTTTCATACCAACATTTTACTCATTCCTTATGACAGAGGTAAAACTAACTGACAAAATGTAATCTAACTGGAGTTCAATTTTATTCCCAATGCGTATTTCAGGATAATCTTTGCTTACTAATGTTGTGTTGGGACATAACTGACATAAGGGAGGTAGCAAAGGATAGTTTTTTACTCCATGCACTGTACGACTGAATTGATCACAGCTTACAGTCCTTCCTGGAGTAGGGGGAGTAAATTGTTCCTTCTAATCTGGAAAAATTTAAATAGAAAAACATTAACATGCTCAGTGTTTGGGAAATGAACCTTCAAATGCATGAATATTGAAATTCAAGCTCCAGAACTTTCAAAACTATTCCCAGGGGTTGCTGAAATTGTTATTTTACTGCAATAATCTGCTATTGCTCTTTCTTGACCAAGCCAGAGCTAATTTTCAGGGTTATCCTTTAATTAAAGCAGCATGTTTCTATGAATATATGCAGAAAATATGTCTAAAACCTGATTGTGAAGAATTAACTGTGGTAGAGGTGCAGTAAAATAATAGGAACTGATAACCTGCTGTTTTCTGGGATTCCACTGGATTTTTACCTGATCAGGCATGTGGGGTTACATGACTGGGTGCTGGAACAGAATATCCTAACTCTGTTTTGGAAAAGAGTAAACAAGGCCTGATCTTCTAATTTGGGTTGTGCCTGCTAAGTGAATTACCTTGTTGCCTTCTTTCATTTCTGAAATAAACGGAAATTAAAAATCTCTTGGCGCTGTGTTTTCTGTGCAAATGCCTTCAAATAGTTTGTTTTAATCTAGGAAGTTCCTATATCCCTCCATCTGTTTTTCTGGAGATGGTGCAGAAACTGTAGGTTGGATGTACTTTTTGCAGCTGCCTTTGTTTTAAAAATTCACTTTTCAGCTCCACAGTTGTGCTTGAATGACTTAAATGATCTGTGCTGCTAAACTGGCCATGACAGGGGTTGTACAGAAAATGTGGCTTTTCCCAAAGCTGTGAAGAGCATTAGGCAACGCCGGTAGAACAATAATGCTGTTTCTTAAAAAAGAAACAAGACAATAAATGCATTTAGAGCTCCTTATTGTGAGAATAAAGAGACTGTTGATATGATCCAACCTCTCTTTTGTTTTGATTTTGTGTTCTGTTCAACTAAAATCAGACATCTCTATGACAGGTTGTTGCAATATGAAATCAGTGATCTGTAAAGGAGAATTGCTCAGCGTTTTCTCATTACTGTTTTATTTTAGATGCACACCTCCAGCAGTGGAACTGGGAATGAATTTGAAACTAATGTTTTGGAAAATTACTGCTTTTTCAGGACCGTTTCTCCTTTTCATGAGCCTTGTTTCCTAGGTTATTTTCCCTTTCCCAGAATATTTGAACCTGAATATCCAAAAAACCTCAGCAGATTCCAGAATCACATTTGTTGTAGTGAGCTCTGCCAGGAGATGAGGAAGTTCATGGGGTTGCTAAATGTTGTGTGGGGAGAAAAAGGACGAGGTGGGTTTGGGTCAGTCTTCCAGTGCTTTAAAGATGTTGGGAAAAGCCCTGAATGCAGCTCATTGACTGGAATTGCCTGCTAAGCAGGGGGTAGGTCCTGTAAATCCATAAATTTAGCATCCAATAAACCAGTTGTTTTGCCAAATAATATCCCATTCCTGTTGCTGCCCTTGGAGAAAAAAGGTTGGAGATCCATGAATCCTCACAGGCAGGTGAGTCACCATTTTCCCACAAAATGTTTTATGAGGGTGATGAGGCCCTGGCTTAGGTTTCCAAGGGAGGTGGTGGGTGCCACATCCCTGGAATTGTTCAACACCAGGTTGGACAGGGCTCTGAGTAACCTGGGATAGTGGAAAATATCCCTGTTCCCTGCAGGGGGTTGGACTGGATGACCCTTCCATGACTTTTCTGCCCTTCTGAGTTCAGTTTGCTGTGGGGTTTGGGGCTCCAGCCCAGCACCTGCGGGAGTGAATCCATCCAGTCCTGCTGTGTGCTCTTATCTCTTGTTGATAGCAAATTGCACGAAGAGCTGCAGTGCACGGTAAAGCCTGACCTTGCCCCCCAGGTAACAGTGCAGGGCTCAGTCTGAGCTGATGTTTGGGATCAAAGTTGTGTGGTCACGACACAGGTCATGCCCTGCAGAGCTGAACTTCAGCACAACCTCGACTTTGACGTCGAGGATTAAACCTCAGCGGTTGCCTGAGGCCGTTTTGGACAGAACTGGGAAAAGAGCTAAGGCTCTGATTTGATTATTGGAGATGAAGCGAAGGCAGTTTTGCCGTGTTTGTGGCATTCAGGACGATTCCAGCTGTGGGGATCAGTGAGACTCAAGAAGATTCCCCCAAAAAAGCCCTGTGTTAGCAAAAGGTTGTAAAATGGTGCCTTGTTACACAGCCTGGGATAGCAGATCAAGGCTGAACAATGAGGCAGCGATGTAAAAGTAACAAATATAACTTATTATAAAAATAACAAGAGAAGTATTTGATAGTTGACTGTTAATGATGACACTGTCACAGCCTGGATCGCTGAGCAGAGCCTGCTGTGGTTTAATTGTGTGATGAAAGCTTGGACTTTGTCACGCTGGAATTGCACTCGAAGTCAAACTCCAACCCCGGAGCAGAAATCTCCCTGCACTGCAGGCCCTCATTTGTTTTCAGGTCATACACTGAAGCTTGATAAACTGACAGTTGTACTTTTTTAACGGAAAACAAAATCTTTTTTCACATCCTGCTCCTCAGAGCGAAGTAGCTGGATTGAGGAGGTCAAGGAAGACAATGTCTTCATAATTTCTTATAAACCTCAGAACCGTTCACCTTAATCCATTTCATGCAAATCATTGCAAGATTCTTAAAGGCTTTTTGCACAGTTGTAGTCAAAGTTGGATCCAGTGATTCTATGATTCGAATACTGTAAATCTCTAATGGACCGAGTCAGGGGAAAAACTCCATTTCCTGTTTCACAGCATGTGATGAATCCTTATATAGATTTGCTGTGTCTGTTAATTTAGATGTTTATTCCTTGTCATTTCTCTCAGGTTCCCCATTTTTAAATTTTGACCAGGATTGGGAACTTTTTTTTTTTTTAATTGTTTGGTGGGCTTTTTTTTTTTTTTTTTTCCCTTGCAAAAAACT
>VZRN01006414.1:32989-71350 GCA_013397935.1 Dasyornis broadbenti | reverse complement strand
CCACGGGCCGCAGCCAGCGCTCCAGCTGCCCCGACAGAACGGCAGCACCGCCTCCCAACCCTGCACGCCACAGGCGGGGCCGCGCACGCGTGTCACAGCCGCACTGTAAGTCTCCATTTTGTGTCACTTTCACCCTCCCTGTCCCCGTCCCCGTCCCTGTCCCCATCCCGCACCTCCCCGCCACGCCCCGGCGGTGCCATCCTGCCTCCTGCCCTCCTCCCTCCCGGTGCTCCAGCCCCGCATCCCGCTCGGCTGCGGCATTTAAGAGAGGGACCCGCCCCGGTCCCGGTCGCCGCCTCCTCCACCCGCTCCAGCTCCTCGGGGTTGGGTTTTCCCCCCAAAAATGCCCCTTCCCTGCCCCGATTCTGCGACCCCAGTGCCCAAAGCCCCGCAGGACGCGCGGGGTGGAGGGTACGTGACCGCTTAGGGGAGTTCTCAGCAAGTTCATTCCGTTCCCAGGATGGGCTCAGGCGGGGAAAACTTCCCTTAAAATACACCTCGGGTTAACCAGAAAAGATAATATGACTCTGACTCTGCAGCGTAGCTTTTGATGTTACAGCCCACGAACCCCTTGGATGAAATGATAATTCTTGTCTCGGGTTCGAGACAAGTTTAGGAGGAAAACGCTTCGACTGAACGCCTCCCCCACAGAAACGGGCCTCAGGCACCTCCTCCTCCCACCACAACAGGACTTCTTGGATGAAAGTGAAAAAAAAAAAACAACAACTTATTTATTTAACAAAACAAAACGAAACAAAAACAACCCAACCAAAATCAGTTGGTCAAATTCTTATGCCCTACTAAAAAAAACCCCAACAACCAAACCGCACAAATCTCCAGAAAACTCAGTGTTACATTTAGCATCACCATTATTTCTCTATGTCCAGTTCTCCACCACTCACAACGAGCAGGGAGCTCCCACAGAGCCCTTGGCAGGAATAATCCTCGAAGCTCTGTCCTGGATGCTTCAGTTACCTGGGATAAACCTGGGATGGCACACATGGAATGTTGTACCAGGTTCTGATGGCAGGTTGTGAAACTGCTGTTTCTTCCCCTCCCACTGCCCCCTCCGTGTTTGTAAAATTATTAATTAGACTCGGGGACTCCAGGAAATGAGTATTAATTGCAGAACAACGCTTGGTGCCGCTTTTTCTTTCCCTCTAAACAGTCACAGCATCCAGATAATTTTCTCTTGTCAAAACAGACCCAATCTTGAACATTTAAAACTGTGATTGACAAAATGATTTCTTTATTCCATAGAAAACCACCTGCAAAAACCCACATCATCAACAACACAGATGGAGGAGCCTACAATTAGGACAGGTTTTTCAAAGTACATGAGTTAATTTATCTGAGCTACTGTCTTTTGATGATTAATTAATTTGAATTACTTTCTTTACATTTATAGCATTTCTCACGCATCTACTTGCCTTTCTTTTTTCTCAGTGCTCGTTTGCTCTTGAGTCTGCTTGTGCTGGTAAAGCTCTCATTTGATAATGATTCTGCAGTCTAGATTTCCAAAAGGGATGCTGATGCAAAAGGACCAGGAGAAATCTCATCTCGTTATCTCAATTAAGTTGTTTATACAACATTTCTGCCTCTTCTCCTTTTTAGGGAAGGTGTGAAAATCCTAAAGCTGCTTTCTCAGCCCAGCTCCCAGAGACAGCCAGTGCAATAAGGTGCCTTAAAAAGAAGTTTAATTGGTGTCATCCATCTGTTCTTTGCTCCTCCCCTGTCACTGTAGGCACCTTTTCCTTCTAAACCCTGGGCTTTGCCATCCCTTTAGGCTCACGTTTGGTCCTTTTTTGAGTATGTTTTTGTAACATTTGAGATAAGCCGCCTCCAGCACGCCGGCACACACCTTCAGGAGTGCAGCCCAACTCGTTGCTTTTAGCTTCCCTCCTACACTGAAAACTCAATATTGAATATTCAGCAGAAAAGGAGGAAGAATCCAGCCCCTCCTTGTCCCGTGTTCATGTGTCCTGAACTGCTTTATGGAATTATTAAGGTGGGAAAAGACCTCGAAGGTCATAGAGTCCAACCTTCAAGATCAGCCCAACCTTTCTCTGACCCTAAAATCCTGCACAAAGTTAAGTAGGTCCCACCGGGTCAGGAAGACAAGCAGGGAAAAGCTTCCTCCCCAGAGGGATTTTAGTGTATGGAGCACACAAAATAACCCCAAACACCACAACTTCTGTGCATAATTCCAGTCCTTCAAGGGGCTCGAAGAGAGCTGGAGATGGACTTTTTACAAGGGCCTGGAGTGCCAGGACAAGAGGGGATGGCTTTAAAGCGACAGAGGGGGTGTTTAGATGGGACATTGGGAAGAAATTCTTCGCTGTGAGGGTGCTGAGGCCCTGGCACAGGTTTCCCAGAGAAGCTGTGGCTGCCCCATCCCTGGAAGCGTTCCAGGCCAGGCTGGACAAGGCTTGAACCTGGGGATTTCAGGAGACCAAGCAAGAGCTTAACCACAGCTTTCGATTTTTTTTAAAAGTGCCCTCAAGCACCCAAAATGGTAGCGAGGTTTTACGACTTTACATGGATTTATGTCAAGCCCTTGGATAACTGAAGCTTTAATTACTTCAGGAGGAGCCAGGCAACCTGCTGAGAGAAGGAACTGCCTGTCACAAGGAGAACACTCCTGACATTATCACTGTGTCAGCCTTTAGACACAGCTCTGATAAGAAATGCTGATAACAGCGCCCAGTTCCATTGTGGCAGCAGCTCCTTACAATGGGACAATCCATCCCGGAACAAACCCTTCATTAATCTGCACCACAGCTCTTGCAGCATCAAGGTTCCAGCTCCTCAATTTTTTACCCACATTGAGCAGCACTGATTGGTTTTGCAATCTGCTTTTTCCCAATGAAGATGTCAGCTGCTAAAAAGATAAACATCAAATTATGACTTGATAGTTGCCTGATATCCACTTGTTCCCTCACACATCCCATATTCTCATGCTGCTGTAATCCAGTCTTCCGTTCCTGGCAGTGCACCAAACCTGCATGAGGGTCCTTTCTGGCACTTTTGTCCTAATACCTAGCTTATCCAGCCTAAATAAAAATTAAAAAAGAAAAAAAAAACAAATTTGGGGCAAAGGTAAGTGGACCTTTTGTGCAGGTTAAAATCTGATTTTTCCAAACTGAGCTGTTGCGCTGCCTGAGTGGTTGATACATTTGCTGCCTGCCAGAGGAACTCCATTGGTTCCCTCTCTGCGTGTCATGAACGTGGCAGATTCTGGAGAGAAATATTAATTAGATGAATGACACCGAAGACATGAGGAGGTCAAGCACCATCATAATGTACAAGCAGGAATTTCCTCTCTCCCAGAGGCAGGATTGAGTAGAGCAGAACGGAATACAATAGAATATTTGAGCTGAGTGGCTTGCAAGGGACTATCATTTAGTCACTCAGATCGTTTAGGCATTTAGATCACTGCAAATATCATCGCTGACCACTTGAGGGCTGACCAAAAGTTAAAGCTTCCATCGTTGCTCAAATGATTCTTAAAAACTGCCAGGCTTGGCAACGACCTCTTGAGGAAAGAGGCAAAAAATAAAAGAAAAAAAAAAAAAAAAGGAGCACTAANAAAAAATTAGTCATAAAAATGCAATATATAGGAGAATGTAAGTGGGATCTGTAAGTTATTAATTGCAGCCTGTAATTCCTGTTCCTTCTTTTCATTTTCTTTTTACGTGGTGCAGCTCCTTAGAGGAATGTTCTCTATTCACTCCTCATTCCTAGCAGGATCTGAGCTAATCCTTGGGGTTTACAGCATCAAGCTGGAAGGGACACCAAGGCAGGGACCTTTGAGGGTCCTGATGTTCTGCTGAGGATTTTGGATGCGGGATTGTTCAGTCCAAGTGGTGCTGTGGCTCAGACCTTGTGCTTTCCACGGAAATCCTTCCCTGCCTTTTGCTCACGGTGCTGAAGGCTGGCCTAGAAAAGATTCAGGCGGGTAAGGATCTGGAGCAGCTGGCACAGCCCAGAGCTGCTGGGAACCCTATTTTTTGGGGATGGTAACCCATTGTCCGGGTGTGCTGCCCGAGTTTTAAGCAGCAGAACCGAATCCTTGCAGCCTCACGTGATGCGTTCTTTCACCACAGCAGATCCTATCGGCTGCCCCCCGAAAAGCAGCAGCGCGTGACTCAGGGCTTGCAGCACAGACTTGCTGAATGGAAAGTGATAAAATCTCTCTCCTGTCACGCCACGTCACACCCTGGTGGAGCTGATCATGCCCTGTTCTGGTGATAACTGCACCCACAGGTCCCTTAACTCCTTGAAGAAATTACGGAAGCGTTCTCCCACCAACTTCCCCTCACTTTTAGCCGCCTAAATTCTAAGGAAAAGCCTGCGTTATTCCTATTTCTTCATCCCAACTTGCTTTTCAAAGCATCAGGCGACTCTACTTGTACCCAAACCAAACCAGAAGTTTCCTGTCCCAAATTCAGGGCTGAGGAGGCACCACATAGGTGGCTCTGCATGCCTGAACAAGGCAGGCAAGGATGATAACACAAATGAAAAGCTTTCCTGGGAACTCAAACCATCTGAGAGTTGTTTGAGCCAAGCTGTGGCACAAAAATAGGCAAGAGAAGAACAGAAACGACAAAGAATGTGGCTGGGGAATGTGAGCATGGGATGTTCCATAGTGCTGCTAGTGTGATAAACGGGAAAGAAGGTGAGGAAAATGCTGGGTGCAGCAGTTATGGAGGTGGCACTGGCTGCTGAAATTGCTGCATAATAGAAGGGATTTTGTAACCTCTGCGGGGAAGGGATTTCTCTCATCAGCCTTGTTTCTCACACCTCAGACTTCACCATGACAGCAATTACCAACAAAAGAGGCCAGAAAGGGGAGAAGGAATAAAGGATGACAGGCCAGCTCTACATAAAAATTATAAATAACATCAGGTGTACGAGCACTCACTCCCACAGAAGGCATTACTCCCGTGTAGAGCAAGAAGCAATAAATTCAGCAGCTGAAGGCTTTATCAGTCCACAGGACTTTCCCTTGCGTTATCCTGATTCATTTAGAGAGCAGCTGTGCCAGAAACACCACAAAATCAGTGAAAGTATTTCACAACTACAGTACTCCAAACAAAGTGCTTCAAACTTGGTCCTGTGGAGTGAAAACAGAACTAAGGTAATGCCCAGTTCTACACATTATTTCAATGATGTCCAAATTTATTAGTCCCTCTCTTCCTCCCTCTCCTCTGGCAAACACAGACACTTTTATTTTATTTTATTTTGGAATATGGATCAGAAAGAGCCTGAAATGCTTGGTTTTTCCAGATAATCCTATACAGCAGCATGGCTGAACTGACCTCTCACCATCCACTACCTGGAATATTCTGAGCTGATTTCCACTTCACTTTGCCAATCTGTGGGGGAGAGAGGGATTAATGTTTCATAATTCCTAATTTCTTACTCCTACATATCAAAACCATAATTACTTTCTTTCCTAATCTGCAGAGGGTGTTGTCCTGATGAAGAGAGTGTTTGGAAAAGGCCAAAGGAACAGCCTAGCAATCCTAAATGTGTTGGAATGATGACGGAAAATGAACAAAATCAATCTCAAATTATAAACGGAAGGGAAGGGAAGGGAAGGGAAGGGAAGGGAAGGGAAGGGAGAAAATCAATCCACAATTGGCTGGTATAGAAGGTGAAACATGGGTCTCACTCGTGGTGGAAAGTCACCAGGGAGATTTCAAAAGGGTGGTGATTATATTGCCATCACACCACTGGCAAGGATGGGGAAATGCAGAAAAAAGCTGGAATCATTTTGGTTGGAAAAGACCTTTACACTCATGTTCCTAAAGCAAATCTGAAGAGAAACTTGTGACAGTGTCCACAGTAAATGCACATTTTTTCCTGGAAAGGAAGGCAGAGAGAGACATTCCTTATGTTTGTCCCCCTGTTTCCTACAAAGGAGAGGAACTGTGAATTTCAAGAGACGAAGAAGCACAAGGAGATGAAGAAGTGCAAGGATTTGCTGCACTTTACAAGCTGTGTGCACACACTGCACAGACCCCCAGACCCCTTTCGTAGGAAGCCTCATCTGTTTTAGTGTTTGGGGAAAACTCCAAACCCATTCCAACTCCTGACTGAAGATCCACCCAGCCTTCCCACCCGAGGTGTGTCAGCAGGTACAGGCAGGTCCCATCAGGGTAAAAACACATTGCACAACCCCCAGATTACCTTCCTGAGAAGCCTATTCTGTAATATTTGGGCACCACGTGTGTCTTCCACTGCTTCTCCTGAGAAGCACTTCCTTTGTAGTTCTTTGCACCCACAGGCTCATACAAAAACCAGCTGGAAATCGCATGATTCTGCAAAATTTACACACACAAATATAAATTGCTGTGACCTTCCATGTGGAGGAAAACACTGCAAATGTCACCTGAAATTTTCCTTGGTCCTTTCATATTTGTTTCTTTCTTTTTTCCCCGCACTTTTCTTGCTTGCGGGAAGTGTCCAAGGCCAAGCTGGACAGAAATCAGAGCAACCTTGTCTAGTGCAAGGTGTCCATGGCAGGGGGTGTGGATTAAGATGGGCTTTAAGGTCCCTTCCAACCAAACCATTCCACGATTCCATGAAGTAGATGATGTCCTTTAACAATCTCACCCCTTTTCATCAACTGCAGGTGTAAGGATTACGCATTATTAAGGATTATGTGGTGGCACAGATACAGAAAGTGCTTCATGGCACCTCTCTGCCTCCAAACAGGATGATGTGAGCACCAGAATATTTCAAATGCAGTGAATTAATTGAATCAGTTCGCTTTAGCTGTCTTAAAATGCATAATGTAAATGATTTATGTGTTCTTGCTCTATAATCATGTAAGGAAACGGACAGCATAAATTACATCCAGAGATGATTATCTCTCTCCATTGACAAGAAAAACCAGGCAGCAGCTTAAACAAGATGCTTGACTCCATAAAGATGGACAAGATGAATCTGATTTAATGAGTCCTTCAGTGCTGTTGTTGACAAGGTTTTTTTTTTCTAAAAAATCATTGCTGGAGGCAGCACAAGTTTTAGATTTAAAGAAAACTCGAGATCTAATCAGCTTTTCTTTGTGTTCCTTCCATTTGTTATGGACAGTGACCAGCTCTTCATCTTTTCTTTCATAAGGGAAATCATTGAGCTCTTTAAGGAACTGTGCTTTCAGAAAAAGTCTGAAGAAACAGTTGAAATAGAATATCAAAGAATTAAAAATAACCCTTTGCAGAATGACACTCTTACAATTAGGTTTTACAGCTTCCTCACCTCTAAGACCGAGTCCAAATGATTCTCTTTGGTTCTCCTCAAAGGAGACAGAACATTAAACCCCCAGTCAAGATTTTCAGCCAGTCTCAAGCGAGAACTGGTGTTTTCCACACTTCCAATTGTCTTACCAAATCGCAGACACCCACTCACTCCGTGAGAACAATTTCCTCACTTTTATTGGAGGGAAACGAGGGGGAGCAGAACCGAGGGATATAATTCATTCTGTCACTCAGGAGCCATTATCAAGATCAAAAGGGAGGAACTGTATTTTGTGGCTGGACCAGTTCCTTGCTCAACCTGTGCTCAGCACCAGCTGGGTTTCCTAATTGCCTCGTTTCACCTGGGGTGGCTGGATCCACATTTCCTCACACCCCATCCTTTCTTGGAGGGTCTTCTTCCTCCTGCACCCATGTGAAGGGCAAAGAAGCAGAAAAGGGAAGTTAATGCTACCTAAACCACACAGTTCCTGCTTGGCTAGCAGAATTTATCTAAAACAATCTGTAAATTGTCTAACGGATCTATATTTTGGCTCGCAGTTGCATTTGGAAAGGTGAATTTGCATAGGTGACATAGGCACAGGACACGCTAACTTCACATCCCCGGGTCCAAGAGTGCAGCTTTGCTCTGGAAACCACTGGGATTCATGAACTGCAACTTCGGTGCTGTAAAACAAAGGCTGCAGCTCGGACAATCAAAACCTGTGCCTTTGCGTATGTGTAATAACAATATCTGCTGGAAACTTCTTGCACATGGATTAGGAACCCTAAAAATTATTAAATATTTCTTCCATAATGGTGTCCAACATGCAGAGAGCAGATAATGTAATTCAGTCAATCAACAGGAGGGGTGTTAAGCACAGAAAAGTGAATGTTGCATTGCAGGGCCTCCTTTAAGAGGGTTTTATACCATAAACATCTTCATATGGGGCAGGAGACGCTCATATGTCATTGCTCCTGCTCAGGGACAAAACCACCAGTTAAGCTCAAGGTTTTCTGTATCTGCTTTATCTGTGATCAAAATGTCTCATTTTTCAGGCAGAACTCTTAATTATCTTCTCAAAAAAAAAACCATTTAAAGGATCTATAAGGTTAAAATTGTTAAGTTACAGGTGATGAAAAGATTGACTGGTCTCAAACAATCATTAGAATAAAGATTCATAAATTATAACAAATACTTTAATATTTCCTTGCACAATCCCTGCAGAGCTTCCATGGATCAGCGGTGATTTATCATTATCCTTTTCCAATGTCATTAGATAAGTTATCTCAAGAATCAAATTATTTGCTGTAGATAATCAATTGCTCTAAGCCTAAGAACCTGTCATCATTAATGATTATTAATACTGACCAGGTTATTTAATACTGCCTGGTGGGTTTTTAGAATATTATTTTATGCTCTTCAAAACTAGCCTGTATTATTGAAAGGAGTATTGGTAAAAGTACAGTTTAACTATTCCCAGTTGTTTTTCACTTAAGCTTTTTCTAATTATGAGTAAGCAAACAAAGAGTAAATGTTCCTAGGACTTTATCAGAGTATGCACCATTTAAAACTATCTAAGCAAAACAGAAGGTTAAAAGTTTTAGGGGGGAAAAAGGCATCTTTAAAATAGAAAGCAATGTTAGAACTGAGGCAGATAAAGCAGCTTTGAGGGAGGCAAAAACTCAAAAAGTTACTGGGGAAATTGTAATGAACAAAATCAATCCCAAATTATAAGGTAAAGGGAAAGGAAAGGCTAAAGGACAGGCAACCGATGTGGATTTAAGGTGAATTTTCATGTACAGTCCATCTCCTATCAGTTCTATCCTTGAATTGATGGATCAAGATCTCCTTTCCTAACTGAGTCAAGTCTTGAGGGACAGATCCTAGATCTTTATTTGGATTCATGGATTACTGTTCCATAGGTTAACTGGTTGGAAAGCTTTGTTCTCCTAGTATGGAATCTTCTTTAGGTGTTCCGCCATCCATCTGGAGGGTTATCCTTGGAAGGAAATTGCATTTAAAGCCTTCTGCCCCAGCCCAGCACGATGGATATTAGTGGATATTAGTGGATATTAATGGATATTAGTGCCATTACTGCATCTTAACTGACTTCTCTTAATTGCTCCTAATCCTTGATGAGACAAACAGAGGCCTTGGGCTGTGCCTGAGGGATGCTTCTGAGGTACTAATTGGATAATCAGCTCTGAGCAGCTACTCCTTGTTTATGTCCTGATTGCTCACAGATTGCAAGCCTGAGGAGGTGGTGATGCCAGCCACCAAACCACTCCACACACTCCAAGTGCTGTTCTGTGAGCACGGAACAGAAAGCCTGACAGTAGCTGGGATTATCCCAGAGGGATGTGGATCTGGAAATACCACCTTCACCACAGCAGGATCTCCAAGTGTCTGGGCCAAAAGGTCCAGTAATTAATTTGCAGCTTTAGGGATTATACCAGGGACACGATGCAATTAAATTTCCTGTTGGAAGAGGCATAACAGGGTTTTGGGAGCTGCAGAGGGAAGCAAAGGAATTAATTTAACTCTCCAAGGCTGTTGGAGTCAGGCCCAGCCACTGCTGGTCTCTCACAGGATATTACACAGAGCAAGCAGTGGAGACATCACATCCCCTTCCATTTTTAAAAAGATGGACTGGAAGGAAAGGCTGCTGATATGAGAGGCCATTCAGCTATTCCTATGCTCCGTTCCTTGGAGCAGAGGTTTTGGAGGAGAAGGGAACTCAAGGACTCTGGCCCATCATCCAAACTCCGAGTCTCTTCCCCTCAGAAAATGAGGCGCCATAAATCGGTAGCAAACGCCTTCTGTGGTAAAAACATCACCTCAAAGGTGACATTTGTCCTCCTGGGCACTGGCAAACCCCTCACAGCATCCAAAGGTATGCCCAAAAAGCAGGTGATGAGAAACAGGCCTGCTGCTGGCTCCTTTCTCCACATCTCCACCACGCGCTAAATGTGAGGTGAGAGGCTGAACCACCTTGTTGTGGCTTGCAGACACACAAGGCCTCTTAGAATAAACCCTCATGATTTGGTGGAAAAACAGGGAAGCCAAATTTTTCCACTGTGAAATTCCATGTGGACAATGATCCTTTTTGTTCAGGTGCGGGAATGGCTTCTCTAAAATACACAAGTTTTGGCTTAAAATTGTGAATTTTAAGTCCTGTGTAGTCCTGGCTTCCAAATCCGCCATTATTTCAAATTAAACCACAAAAAAGATATTAGCATTTTCATCTCATTTTTCTTCTCTTTTACTTCAAATTTATAATTTTTGTCTGAAGATAATTTGGGTTCTTTTACCCCCACAGAAAGGCGTTGATTGAATAGCTCCAGCTGCAAAACTGCTGTAAGTTAATTGTTACAATTGCACCACTTTTTAATTTTCAAATACACCTAATACAAATGTAATCTAGGACAAAGATATTTAAAGGGTTGTTTGTTTTTTTTGGTTTTTTTTTTTTTTAATATTGTCGTTTGTTATTGTAATTTGGAATAACATTTCTGTGTTATTCACAGCAGCTGTTCCAGGGAGGATTTTATACAAAGAAAAGGAAGAAGTTGCCTGTTTCCAGGTGTAACAGTGGGACGCTGCCACAGGGAGGCAAACTTGGATCATTTTTCCTCATCTTTTCCCGGTTTGCTCCTTGAAAACCCCTCCAGCTTTCTGATCAAATTCTCGAGGCTCTGGAACTGTCCTCCCATTATTTGTCCCCATATCAATCAATTAGAATCTCTGCTATTTCTCCCTAGGGAATGACGAAAAACACAGTGAGTTTCTCCAGATCCACATTTAGTCAAACACCCCTCTGAAAGCACGTGGGAGATAAAACTTAAGAAAGCTTTTATTTGATTTCAAGTCTTAAGGGGAACTGCTCACCCCTGCACTGAGGGAAAACACCCCCAGGAGCCGAGGATCGCACTCCAAAATCAGGTGATTTCACATTTTAGGTTTAGAAAATAGAAAGTATAATTCCTGGCACGTATTCCGTGGTCACCTGGATGCATTTACCAGAGAGGGGAGCACATTGCCACGGCCGATATTCAGCTTTAGGAAGCACCAGAACACCCGCGGCGGGCAAGGTTTCTTACTCCCGGTTCCAGGTGGGAATGATGCTAAAAGCATCGAGCAGTGACCCTGAGGCCAAGTTGAGGTTGAAGATGAGTTCTGGGCTTGCCAGGTCCCAGCTCTCCCAGTGGGAAACCTGTTCAGAGGGTTTCTTTGCAGAGACGACAGGGATTATCTTGCCGTCAACAGATTCAGACAAGAAGAGCACCAGGCACACCCTCGTTCATTCAACACTCGTGGAAGACAATAAAACACTGCGTGAACACGGCAGCGATGCCTCTAACTTGCTTTTAATATCTGAGGTCATATTTAAGAGCTTGTTAGTCAAGAGATAATTCCTTTTCCACAGGGATGTAGCACTGAAGAAGCAGCAGCAAAGTAAATTATATTCCATAGATTTTTTTTTTTCCCCTCCCCAAAGTTATGTTTTCATTTAGAGAAAAATGGAAGTTTTTATAATTTCCTGGGACGCTGGAGAATGGCTTTAAACTGCCAGAGGCTGGGTTTAGATTGGATATTGGGAAGAAATTCTTCCCTGTGAGGGTGGTGAGGCCCTGGCAACATTAAAGGACTGCAGTTGGTGCTGATCAAAGCCTGAAAGGCTCCAGAATACAAGGAAGACAAGGACAGGGAACTGGGCTCTTGTACAGCTCCCTGGAAAAGCCAACTGCTTGGATTTGCTGCCATTATATCTCTTATTTTGGCACACTGTCAACAAATTTGCAGGACATTAGCTGGGATCTCCCCTCCCCTGCTCTCTAAGACACTGGGTGTACTCATGTTAGGAAGTATCAGCAGATTTTATTTAGCCCAGCAGCCTAGATCCAGGCTTTATACTGGATATCCCCTCCCCAATATTTATTTGAAACCATTTCGGGGGGGGAAAGAGAGAGTGGCAAATCCCAGGAGTAACAAAACTGGAGAGAGTGGCCCAGAGGTAAATCCCTTCCCAAGTGTTATTGGGGAGAGATGGAGGTGGCAAGATTAACTCACACAGGCAGTGAAACTGTGCAGGGATATTCAGATTTTGGACTGGGGAGTGTCACAACAATGCAAATTAAGAGTTTATACTGAGAAGAAGGGGATGGTGGTTAAAGATATAACACAGGGCCTTTCACCGTTGACTATTTTTAAATGCAAGCAGTCAAAATGAGGAACTGAGGGCCGTGATGCAGGGAATTAAAAGGATTAAAGGGACAAAAAGGAGTTAAGATTCATCATTGGAGGGGACGCGTTTCAGAGAGATGCTTAAATTGTAAATGATAGTTCCAAAACCACCTTATTTGAGTCAGGGAAGAGTTTCCTCAGTACTTTTTCTACCAGAGTTTTGGGCGCTGCTGGATTTCCTCTCATCCCAGAGAGCACAGAAGTCGGGGCTGTTGGGTGGATGAGGAATTGGCTGGATGGTACCATTGGCTGAGATTTTCCTCACCTCACCGGCTGTCAGCGTGTCCCACCTTCTTACCCAAGGGATTCTTTTCATTTAAAAGTCGGTTGGAGCAATAAAAAGAAGAAGTGAGTTCATAAAAGACAATTCAAAACTACCCTGGGAGCATCTCTTTCATTTTCACACACCCACAGCCTGCAACCTCAATCCTAGGGTTAAAATCTTACATCACCGCCACTTACACTGAGCAGATTTTGGGTGCTGCAATATGAAGCTTTTAGCTCCTGTCCCACAGCTGATATTTAAATCATTTTAACGAGCTTTTTGCTGGGTAGGCCCTGCCCGCTTTGCTCAGCTCGTTGCTGTGCACAGCTGATGGATTTCTGATTCAGCAAATTGGGACTTCAGAAGAGAATGTTGAAACGGGGCATCAGAAATCCCAGCTGGAATTTGTATCCCATCTATCTCCCTGATAGAAAGCCCAGGTAGAACATTCCAAAATTGGAATGCTCTCCCCCTGACATAACAGGAAGAATGCAGGGAATCTTAGTTTGAAGTTTTTTTGTTTTTTCTTTTCAATGGCATAGATATTTTAATATGCAATTTTTATGAGGGTTTTGGGTTTGGTTTGGAGTTTTTAAGTTGGTTGCTTGGTTGGGTTTTGTCATGGTGTGTGTAGCTCTAACACCCACATCAACAGCAAAAATAAAGACAAAACTACAAAATAAAGACAAATCCTCTTTCGGCTTCATGAGGAGCCACAGCCTGATAAATCCACTGCTATTGCAACAGGTCAAAGAGTTTTAGGCTGTGTTGTAATTCCAGAGGAACAGAAGAAGGTTAGATGAGTATTTGGGACCTCTGGCATGAGGATGCAATTCCAAAGGTCCTAATAAACCAGTGGGAGCGGAATGAGTAATTCCTGAGAAGAGCTACACTTTAAATCACTGTGGTCAGGGATAAATCCGTAATTCAGTCCACGCATTATAATAAAATAAACATTGTAATTAATCCCTGTTGAAGCTGGGTTCATTTTCCTCTCCAGGCAGCCACATTTGGGCCCTGGAATAACGCTCTGATCCGATGTGGTCCCCCTTTTGCCCTCTGCTGTCCTGGATACCCCAGAGACCACGAATCGAAGCTGACACAGGTACAACAGGTTGTAAACGAGTAGAAAAGCCCACGTAAGCAAACCCCAGCCCTTCACCGACTGGGATCCAACCGGCGTGCACGGGTCTGCTCCCAAAACTGGAGCTGTGAGTCAGAGTGAAATGAAGGTCACACAAATCTCTGTGTGCAGCAATTCTTTCAGGGAATGTGGGCTTCATTTGCATAATTAGCTTCTTCTTGCTCAATGGTCTCCTCACAGGGCTGGATTCTGGATGTTCCTGATGGATTTTTCGGGGTGTTGTGTACAATTAAAAACCTGAAAAGGGAAGGAATAATGCTTTAAAAATTGCCTTTATTTTTTTTTTTTTTTTTTTAGCAATACATTTAGGCTGAATCTCTTCTAATCAGTCATAGGTTGGAATAACAGCTCCGGTGGGTGCCTTTGTGTCAACACCTCTGATCAATAAACTGGATTAATTGGCACAAAAAGCTAGCAGGGATGGCTGAGCACGTTTTTAGAATGGGAAAAAAAAAAAAAAAATCACAACCCCTCAAATATAAACATATTTGCTCTTCTAAGCATAACCACACCGCTGATAAAATATACAGGCAATGTAAGTAGGACTTGACTGGTAAATATTTTAAAGATAGAACAGTCAATAGGGAGAGTTCTAGACCATTTCCAGAACCTTAACCATCCCTAAAAGATGTATTTTCACATCTATGGATATGTGTTTTCAGGTGGTTTTTTGTTACTTCCAAGAAGGAATGTAGATCCTTTAGGGAAAAAATGATTTTTTTTCAGACTAGATTAAGTTTAGTGACCAGACAAATCAGGAAAGATTATTTCACTTGATTCTTGATTATGTCACTTGATCTTTCCTCATCTGTCATCAATGAGAAGAGGATATGAGGCAGATGTATTCATAAATATTTATATTTATATTTATTTATAAATATTTATATTTAGAACATAGAAAAATACCCTTGAGGGGCCAAGAGGTCAAGTGAGGAACATCCTCATCACTCACCAATTAAGAAGACTTGAAGCACAGTGAAATAATTAATATTTTGATGCAAATCTGCTACAATCCCTGCGGGAGGCGAGGATTTTACTGAGGCACAAGTTGAACTTCAGGCCCGCAGCCTAAGATAAAACCTTACGTACCCAAACCTTACAATTTTAATTACCAAAGATGCAGAATTGCCTCTCCCAGCCCCATTTTTTGAGAGAAAACAGCCCTAAATATCCTGCGGAAAGCCCAGTCCTGCCTGTGTGAGTGTGATCCAAGCACGGCCATGGGATGAGGCCCCTCGGGGGGCCGGCAGGGAGGAAAACCAAACACACCCCGCCCTTGGGTGGGTGAGAAGAGGAAAATTGCTCAGACAGAGGCAGCTCTGTACTTGCAGGCGAGCACAGCTCAGCACTTCAGGGCCTTTGGAGAAATAGCAGAGCACAGCTTCTGCGGGCAACACCTGAGGAGAAGGCGATTTAGGCGGCAAGGTGGGAGCAAGTCACTCGTTTTGTCAGAATTCAGTGTGAATACAGCCTCTATTTCTGGCTGGCTCTCTCTTTACAGAGGTACAAATCGGCGTTTCCTTCAAGTCAGGCATCAAGCTGCCCCCCAGTCAGTTACTGAAGGGTTTATAGGCAATAAAATGGCAGGATTTTTTTGCAGGGGTGGGTGGTGAGAGGAGTCGGTGCATAAGTGAATAATTTTACGCGCAGGGAAGAGGTGCTAGGCCGAGGTGCTGCCTCACAGAGCAGGACGACAGCAGAAAAGGGAATTGCTCAATCCATTTCCAAATCCTTTCCATCGAATTCCACCCAAACCACCTTATCCAATTGCATCCCTAAATCTGGAAGCCGAGGGAAGAACAAAAGGATACGAAAGAGCTTTTGCTCTGCCTGGGTAAGGGACACCACTTCCAGCAGCATCTCAGCACGAACTCCTGCAGCCAGCAGGATCCTGCAAAGCATCTCCCTGATTTCCTTGCCTCTTCCAGGTATTCCAGATGGCAAATATTGGCTTTCAGGGAGTATTACAGCTCTCACCTGACCCCTTGGAGTTTGTGAACCATGCTAGAATTTAGCCAAGGTAAACCAGCTCCACTGTTAATAACCTTTATTAAATAGATAAAGAAATTATTATCGACACAGAGCAGCCTGTTGAGACAAATAGAGACAGAAATGTTTTAATTAAAACCAGGTTGAAAAAAGACTCAATAAATACGGACATTCAAATAAGCGGAATTCTAATTAAACACGACAAATGGTCAGTTTGATTTATGAGACTGACACCAGAAAGAACCATTTTGATTCAGCCTTGTACTGATTTCAGTGGGACTCAGGATCAGCACAGCTTTCAATTCTCACTGGTAAAAAAAAAAAGTAGGAATCCTTAATATTTATATTACCTTCAGCAGGACATCAATTGTAAAATGTCTGTGAAATCCCTGCATCATCTGAAGATGGTATTAGCCCTCAAATACTTGTAAAATATTTCTGCTTTTGCAAATAATTATGGATATCACCATTTTAAGCAGCCCTGGATTTGGGAACACACAATTGCTGTAGGTGCTACTTAGCAGGGATTTCCAAACTACATTTTAAACACTTTTTAATAACAGGCGTCTCTTTCAAACAGGACCCTTTTCAAAGGCGTCTGTCAGCCATTACTACGAAATAACCAGAACAGCGTTACGGGCACCTGCACCTACACACAGAAATAGAATTAAGAACTGCAGTTGTTCTGGAAAAAACACAGGCAAAAAATAAAAAGTCCAAACTCCTGCTTTGTTTGTTGGGCTTGATCTTGTTACCCAGAAGAGGGATGTTGGTGTCTGGAAATTGTAACACAAGTGAGCCGCTTTTAAATCTCCCATAGCTTCCTCCTTTGGGTGATTTATCCACGGAAAGTTCTGGGTGTGAGTGGCAGAGGAGAAGAACCACGTGGCCTTTGCTTTTGTGGGCAAATTGTCTGTTTATTTGCCACTACAGGTTTTTGCCATGAAAACCTTCATGGCTTTGGGTCAGTGAGGTGGGTACAGCACCACGTGGGTTCTGCCAGTCCCATAATGGAACATATTTGCTCTATGTGGCGTTAGAAAATGTCATTGAATCATAATTTCCTTCTAAAATCAGCAATATTAATGAGAGGGCGCACACACCTTCGAAAAGAGGCATTGACTTCAATCTAAAAATCGTGACAAAAAACTTTATTCATAATTATCTTGTAATTACTAATTGTACTGAACCACCAAGAGGTAAACTTTTGGATCAAATGTAACACATATAAAAGCAAGAGTACCCTAAATACCCTTGAAATCTGGACCTACTCCTCAGTGCCTGGGCTTCCCAGCCCGATTCAAACACACTCTATACCAGAAATCCAATCAGACACCACGGTCAGCACTCCATTAAAACACAGACGTGTATTTATACCTGAAAATACCACATGCCATACAAACTGTGCTCCCAGTGGCTCCTGCAGGTGTAACCAGCCCCCAGCTGCTCTGCCTGCCCTTGCAATCCGTGAACTGAGCTGATGGTAACAATTAAAAGTCAGAGCAAGGCGTCCACACGCGGTCAGAAGCGATGGGGACATGCCCCAGACCACCTTGTCCTTTGCACCTTTATTTGATTTCTTCTAGAATATCCCTTAAAAATTCCTCCTGGCCTGATGGCTCCCGACTTCCTGCACTTTCCCTGCTTTTTTCACTGAGCCAAAAATACTACGGAGACCTTAATACTGAAAGAGGCTTGTGAGGAGGATGGAGAAGAGAGAGAGATTTTCCCAGGACTTGCAGGGACAGGGTGAGGGACAGCAGTTTTGAGTGACAGAGGGTGGGTTTAGATTGGATATTAGGAAGAAATTCTTTATTGTGAGGCACTGGAACAGGTTTCCCAGGGAAGCTGTGGCTGTCCCAGCCCTGGAAGTGTTCAAGGCCCGGCTGGATGGGGTTTGGAGCAACCTGGTCCAGTGGAAGGCGTCTCTGCCCATGGCAGGGAGTGGAACAAGATAATCCTTGAGGTCCTTTCCAACCCAAACCATTCCACGAGTCTATGACTCTGTGAAGAATTTCCTTTCAAACTTCTTCCATAAGCAATGAGCTGGCACTTCCAATAAAGTGAAACTGATCAAGCTGATTCAAGAGCTACTTCTCCCCAAGTTTAAAAGCCCATCTCTGAAATCTGAGACGGAGAGCAGGAAAAAAACAGAGGTTCATGGTTGGGAACAAGGAAAAAAAATGTATCTTGAAGCCACTTTCCCACTTGATTCTTACTGAAATTAACTTTGCCCAGCTCCTGAGTTCCTATGCTTGAAGACACACACAGGGATGGTGTGTCCTGGCTTTTGGCAGCAGGTGTCTGGCGAAGGGATTCCCTTGGAGAGTTGCCAGTTTCTATCCATGCAGATAGGCCTCAAGCCAGTGCTCCCCAGAATCCTTCAGGGAACTGCAGGAACAGAAGGGAAAGAATCACTTAGGAGCAGACAGCGTTCAACTTTGTGGGAAGCAAACCGCAGCTAAAGAAATAAAAGGGAAAAAAAAAAAATGGATTTTAAGTTGCATGGGCACCTCACAGCAAAATCTGACAACTGGGAATGGGTTGAGAGGATTTAAGGAAGAGGGGGGAAAAAGCTTTGAAACTTTAAAACTTAATGTGCCTTTAGAAAAATTGAAATAAACTCTAGGTTTGATCTCTGCCTGGACATTGATTTGACATGGCTGCCTGTGTGTGTCTCTTTCCTGCCCTTGCAGAGCGAAATCGTCTTGTTCATTGACACTTACTGCAAAATATCTACAAAGGCTGTCAGCAAAGTCTTGGTTTTGTACTCAATGCCATGCTTGTCACAGAGGCTTTTCACCAGGGGAGCCACTTTCCAGTAGTTGTGCCGAGGCATTGTGGGGAACAGGCTGCAGGACGGGAATGAGGGAGAGATTGTAAAACCGAGTTTGCACCACTCCCTGTCCTCCCTGCTCAAAATATCCCCCCTGCCCCGAATAATTCCCACTCTTTTCCCCAGGATCGTACTCACTGGTGCTCGATTTGGAAGTTCAGGTGCCCGGTGAACCAGTCATTGAACACAGACTGCTTCACGTTGCAGGTTGCGTGGAGCTGGGAGGGGAAAAAAAAGTCCAAAAACCCACACGATTTAGATTGTATTTTCTTGCAAGTCTAACAACCGAACCCCCAGAAACCACTGCCCACCCTCACCTAGCGTAAAACCCAAGGCAAAAATCAGGGATTGGATTGCAGCCATCATTGCCCTGAGGAATCCAACACAGTCTGGACCAGCCAGGACGAGCCTTTTTCCCTTGGTAAAACAGGAAACTGCTTCAAACCCAGTGTGTGGGATGATACTGCTGGAGGCAGGATGGATGTGAGCAAAGTTCTATTTACACACTCAATTTTATCGGGCAGTTTTGTCACATTTATCTGATCTGCAGTGAACCTGCAACCTGTAGGGCAAAAATAAAAGTATCCCCCTTTGCCTCCCGTTCGCTGGCCCAAAAAGGAGATTGACTGTTATACCACCAGCACTTTTCTTTAATAGGGAAGGAAAAGTGTGGTGAAAAACACGGCAATGGCTTTCAGTGAAAAAACCAGGATTCAAAAAAATCTAGATGTCCTGTTTTCCAACTAAAATGTTAAGTGGTTTGAATACCACAGAAATATTTATTCAATGGATGGAAAGACAAACCTCATTAACACTAAGTGTTTGTGCTATAAAGCAGAACTGCAGACCCAGTATTCCAGAAGAAAGGAGTTTCTCACCTGAGTAGACACCCAGTCTTTGTTCTTGTCGTAATCAATGTGCATTGGAATGTGATTCATCTGGGACACCCAAATAAACCAGGTACTCTCCAGGTACCTGGGCAGATAAACACAGAAACACTTGTGATATCTCTAATCCCATCCAAATTTACCGTTAAAACACTTTGCTCAGCCTCTTCTCGAGTCAAAAAGCGCTTTTGGAGTTTGAGAACCACTCAAGTTGTAGTTGCAGGTGTCCCTGAGCAACCACAACCCCCCTGGAGTTAAACTGTTTCTTCTGGACGATTTATTTCTGAGAAAATTGTAGTTTTTCTTTTCATTTCTCCCCTCTGAAGCTCAATATTGATTGCAAATGTTAAATCTGGGGGCTCTGGAGGGGCTCTGAGTTACCTGGACAGCCAGTAGTACACCATGAAGTTTTTAAATCCCATTAAAGGAACGTACATGAGGCAGACTCGGACGGTGAAAGACAGAACCAATATCAGGTCCTGTAAAAAAAAAAAAAAAAACAAACCCAAACCAAACCAAACCAGGATGAAAATCAGCCTTTGTTGATGAAATCCCTCCACTCCATCCTATCCCTTCTACTTAAACTGCAGCTTAAAACATGTTCTGATATGCAAATTTCTTTTTGATTTATCAGGAATAAGCTCCATTCTGCATCAAGCTGGGTGTGTCCTTGAACCATTCCCACTTGCCCAGCCCTGTCATCACGCTTGAGTCTGAGAATTTCCTGATAACTTCTGTTTATCTGCTAAAAGTCTTCAAAGCCTCTTCTAAACAATCGTCTCTTTCTGTAGCAAGCCTAGAACCAGCCTTTTCTATCCTTTTTTCTACCTTACCCCCACAGCTGCCTGACCAATAGGAGGTGAAGGTGAATACAGTGACATTTCTGGAATTTTCCAGACGGGGAATCAGTGCTTACCAACCACTTTTTCCTCTTGATTGAAAAGTAGAATATCGACAGCTGGAAGAAGGGTATGAGGGCAAGCGGGGCCAGCACTGAGGGACAGAAAGACAGAGAAATTTGTAATTTCACTGCATCATAAAAATGATTCTTCTTCCCAGTGGAAGAAAAATTGCTGTCTTCCACTCATATTAACTTCCATGCATCCACATAATCTCTTCCTCTTTTCTTCTCATCACTGCACCATTTCTTTCCCAATTCCTTTCTTCCCTCTACTTGATAAATCTCAGAACCCGAACAGAGAATTTAGGGGCAGTTTTTCCTCATGTGGATGTTCCTTAAAGTGAAGGAAGCTTCCTGAAGCTGTCACTTCAATGGGAATCTCTTTAAAACCTTTATTTTGCTGGGCCAGGAGATGCACTCATGGTTTTAGGGGATACTCACAGATGAAATACTTGTGCTGATAATTGTAAGGCATGAACTTCTTCTTCTGCTTTCCAAGCTGAAAAATGAAAAGATTTTGAAATATTTACAAAAAGCACAATTAAATCTTTTTCTTGCCCTTATATTTTTTCACTATTTGCACAAGAGGTTTCTTACCACCACCCCAAATTTTTGTGAATATAATTCTTCAGAGGACAAAATAATAAGGAGGTAAAGCAAACTACTTCCAGAGCTCCAGTCTGCACTGGATCAACCCTGAAACAAAAAGCTGGGTAAACAAAACCCCTGAAATCCATTTTGCCCATCCCTGGTGTGCCTAACTCTGATCCTGTTAAAAAGCAGGGAGACATGAGAACTGATTTCCTGCATTTTCACTCCATCAGACCCAGAGGAGCACAGCCAGCTCGTGGTCCTCCGTGATCCTGACAAAATCCTTCCCAACTGAGGCCACCAGTTTTCCACCAAAAAGCATTTTGTATCTCCCATTGCTGGAGCCTTTCTGAGGCAGCAGAGCTGGAATTTTCCACGTGCCTTGAAGAGGCTTCATTCTAAAGGGGCTGGTGTGTCTCGCAACGAGGCCATTTCATCACCCCATGAGCAAACGGGAATTACAAGGAAAAGAAAAGGCAAACGAGCCCTTGCCTATTCTGATGCTATCAGGAACCATAATGGAAGCAGGGAGGATCTATTCATAGTCGCTCTTTTTATGAAAGCCGTAAAACTCAGGATTAGGAAATCATCCGCTGCGCTTGCGTTGGGTGCGCGGCTGCTCCGGCAGCCCTGAAGGATTTGGGTGCCGAGCAGCTCCGGCAGCCAAAAGGATCCAGAGGGAACGTCTGACTCACTAATCCCATCTAATGCAAGTGCACTGACTCACCCCTGCAGCTGCCTTCAAGGAGACATTTGTCATTTCACTGCATCATAAAAGTGATTCTTCTTTCCAGTGGAAGAAAAGTTTGGGATTTCTGGCTCTCCTCTATGACATTTTCAAGGTAAATAGTGCATTAATACTCACTTTACCCACAGAAATCCCTTTTCTCAGGACAAGCCTCATTGCTTCTCAGGAGCTGATGCCTCAACATTGCAATAACATGAGACTCTCGGACCTTGGAACACTCTGGGGATTACCAAGGAATCCTGGAAGGGTTTGGGTCGGAAGGGACCCTAAAAGCCACCTCGTTTCAAGACACCATCTGGGTTGTTATTATTATGTATTACATATATATCACACTAGAGCTTTTTGCCATTAAAACCTGCTTTTCCAGACCTCCACAGAGAGGGTCTTTCCCAGGCTGAAGAGGAGAGGGTGCATGTTGAGATCGGGGTCCTTGCGGAAGCAGTTGGGCTTGGCGTGGTGCTGGTTGTGCAGGTGGTTCCACCAGCTGGCAGGCAGCCCCTGCGTGGGGAGAGGGGAACACCAGGGATTCAAACTGGAGCAAT
Organism: Dasyornis broadbenti; assembly: GCA_013397935.1. NCBI lineage: Eukaryota > Metazoa > Chordata > Aves > Passeriformes > Dasyornithidae > Dasyornis > Dasyornis broadbenti. Next base: position 48,958 of record VZRN01006414.1, on the reverse strand, counting down.
ATCAGGGATCACATCTCAATTTATTGCAATTCCCTCACAGGTGACATTGCCGGGATTTAGGGACACTCCCAGCCATTGCTCAGCCCCAGAGAACATTCCCACCGGTACCTTCAGCACATTTATCACCACGAACTGCAGGAGGTGATTCCACCTGGGCTTCCTGAAGACGGAGCAGTGGCCCAGATCGTGCTGGAACCAGCCCATCTGGATCTGGGAGACAAAAGGATCACTGAGGAAAGAGAACTGGTTGCAATAATTTGCCCTGCGAGTCTCTGTAACTTCATAGTGTGAGTTTCATCCTCCTTGTGATGTGGGGAAAAGAGAAAGTCCCAGGGCTGGGAACTTCCTACTGCTCAATTCCAGGTATTGGTTTCATCTGGGATATAGGGAAAGCAGCAAAGCATCACTGCCATTAACTTCACTGTCACAGCATGGAATTCTGTGCTGCCATCACAAATATTTAATTTCCAAGTAACCAGCTGGGAAGTGGAAGGATTTCCAAGTCCCCCGGCTTCACTGCATTCCATATTCCCGTGGAAATACAGAGTGGTCTGTGAGGGATATCTGCCTTAGCAGATATTAGGCAAATAAAACAGATTAATTCAATAAATTGGCTCATTTGCACCTGCTCCAGGGAGATCTGAGCAGACTTAGGGGTTCAGGGCTAATAAGAAAATCTTGTTTTCTTTCCCCCCTTCAATTTCTCCCATCTAAGGGCCACAAATCCCTGCTCCCTCCTTCCCTACACCCACCCTGACATGGATCCTGCCCTTCTGTAGCTGAATTTACTAATCCAGCAGAAAACCGTTCAGGGCTGGTGGGGACAGCTGGCTCATAAAGGACCCAACAAACACCAGAGCCATCGGACAGAAGGAACAGAGAGCCAGAAGTGCAGCTGAGAATGGAATATTCCCTGTTTTTGCTGGGGTAAGCGATTAGATCAGCTGATCCCATCTGATGCAAGAGCCAGTTCCGCAACAACCCCACCATCCCCAGGGAGCAGCCTGTCAGCAAAACGAGATCTGCTGCAGGCAATGAAAATTGTGACGTAGAACCTGCTTGTCATCCTCAGCCAGATAATGGGCGCTAAGGAGAGGCAGTGCCTGGGACGCGAACGTTCCATGAATCCTCTCCACCTGGAAGAGCCAAGGGCGTCTGCAGCACGGAGCAGCCGTCAGCAGTTTACCTGGGCGGTGGTGAAGAGCGCCATGCTAGCCACGAAAGGCACCAGAGCGATACCAAAGTACCAGAGCACGAGCCAGGACGCAGCCTCCAGCACCAGGAGGTGAAGAAATATCAGGGAGAAGAAGAAAAAATTGGGCCTCAGAAGTCCCATCTTCTCAATGGTGCAGCGCAGCTCCCGAAAATCCTCCAGGAGGGATTTCTGTGGGTATAGAAAGGGGATTTCTGTGGGTAAAGTGAGTATTAATGCACTATTTACCTTGAAAATGTCCTAGAGCAGAGCCAGGAACCCCAAAGCAGCCACGGAAGTCAGAGGAGATGTTCTGCCAGTGGCAGCTCTGTGCCAAAACCAGCATGAGCTCAACAGACCTTGCTTTTGCTTTGATGCTGAGACACCCCAGTGGGGAGAACTGAGCAGGGTTTGGGGCTCTGGAGCTCATTCCTTGCACCCAGGGGTGGATTTAGTGGTGCTAGGACAGTCAGGTTTCCATGCATGCCCACCACCACCTCCTGCCCACCCACAGCGCCAGGCGTGCTCCCTCAGAGCCGATTCCTGCTACCGCTCCTGTTTTCCTTCTCCTCCCATGCCGAGCCCCGAGCCATTCCCACCGCTGGAATCTAGGGCACTCACCTTTTTATTAGACTCAAAGCTGGGCTGATCTGGTGCCAGCTCCCCAATCAGCAGAGGTCTCAGGTACTTTTTCACCAGGGCCTTGTCGTTGTGAAATGCCACAAAGGCGTCCTGAGGGACACAAAGGGAAGGAGTGAGAGAGGGCACGTGACTGAACGCCAGAGGCTGAGCCTCTCATTCCCCAGGTCTGGATTATAACACAAAATCCTGCTCCTCCTGTCCATTTTTGTCTCTCCTGTCGCCCTTTGCCATCAACTGGAGCTTGGCCCAAGGAAGCTGGAGGAGTTTCAAGAGCCCAGATTTCATAAAAGGCCCTGGGTGAGGCTGGTAATAGACATGAAAGGGTTTGATGAAAAACCTTGTGCAGAGGGAAACGTGTTCTCTCAGCTGCTTGTTTCAGCACAGTCTGTCCCTAGAAGGCTCCAGCCAGCAGCCCTGCCCTATGGATGGGACCCAGGAGCAGGGAATGAGGTGTGTCTTTGCCATGCTTGGGGTGAGGCTTTGAAATCCTCTCTGTGTAACTCTAAGGCCATAAAAAATAGATGCTGAAGCCTCATATCAACAGCACAAACTGGGTGTCTCTCACGGTTCTCTCCACATTTCCAGGCTGGTTCATGTTTTGGGGAAGTGGGTCGCGCTAATGACACAAAAGTGCCTGTCCAAGGACCATTTCAAATCCCAGTTTCAAATCAAATATAAACAATGGAATAAAGGATGAGATTCCAGATGAATCAAAACTCTCCTTTAGCTCACGTCCTCAGTGGATTTTCCAGAAGAAAGGTAAAGAGGCTGGCTGTAACCTTTTTTCTTCCAGAAAGAGTGGATAGAACAAAGTCCTCATTTTGAACAGTCTGATTTTGCTGATTTTGGCTCTGAAAATCACCATGGATGAGCATGACCCAAATAATCTGCACAGGTCTGGTCAGGATCAACTCCCTGGAAGAGGACAGAGGACTTCCTTGGAGTCTCTTGGCTGGAGACAGTCTCTCTCTGAGTACTTTAGTCCAGAAGAAGTCAGAAGAAGGTGATTTTTCGGACATTTGAGCTTTTCTACAGACATCTATGGACCCTTTGTCACAGTGACAAATGAACAACTCTGTCCAGACCCAGAGGATTGGGAAATCTTTCTCTTGTTATTTTGTGCCACTCGTCCTCCAGGTCTCGATGCATTTTCATACCCCTCCCTCTTGCCAGAAATTCTGATTTAATCCATAAGTATCTATACTGCAGCTTGGAAACAGGAGCCAGAATCCTTTCAAGCAGAAACTCCTATCCATGAGATCAAAATCACAGATTCTTATCACTGAAAGCCTCTCAGCCCTGCATGTCCTTTCTCCTCCCTGCTCTTAGGCCCTGATTAGCATCTTACAAGAGATTAACTTTAAGAGCTATCACCTGCAACGCACATAACTCACAGCATTTGACATCCATTAAACGTTCTGCAATGGTCCTGCCTTGTATTTTCAAAATAATCCCCACAGAAGAAGAAAATCCTCCCTATCTATACACAAATGTGAGCTCTAGAGTAGTCAAGAGCTCCTGGAAAAAAGATCCTGGATCCTGGTTTCAGGTAAAGTCCTGCACCAGTAATTTTTAGGGACACCTTCCAAGTCCTGCTTTTCTGTGTGGATTTCTTAGCATATATGAAGAAGCAGCATTTTGAAAGCAAAAAGAATGGTTAAGATTAGCAAGGGCAAGACAGAAAACGTTGTTACGATGCAACACAAATCCACACTGAACCCCCAATTTTTGCTACTGGTTGTGATCTTTCTGTTTCCAAAGGGATGTAGTACAGCTAGAAGCTGGAAAACACCTCGAAGATCAAATAAAATCAGATTGTAATCATTGTAATAATAAAAGCAAGTAAGATCAAAGGTCATTTTTAAAACACATTCACTGTCGCTAAAGCCCCTGGGTGTCTATAAATAGAATTATTTAAATGCAGGTCCTTGCAGGAGCTGGGAGGACATAGCTTGGGGACAAATCATTCCATGCATTCTGCATTCCTCGACTCCTTCTGTAAAAGTCCAGCGGCGGAAAGCGCAGGAGATGGCACCAGGATCTCAGGGCTGGCCTATGCTCTGAAGGTCAGCGAACCTGGGAGAAACCCTGCAAGACTCAAACCCCTCCTTTTTCTTCCTCTGACAACACCAGGTATTTTACTGCCCCACTTTCAAGCAGGGTGCAAGGGATGAAATGTGAAAAAAGAACTGATCTGGTTTATTTTGGGCCGGGAGTTAGGAAGTGCTATCCCATTCCACACGCTGAGACCTGAGGGATTAGACAGGCTGAGCAACTTCCTTCAAGTCAGAAAAGTCTTGTCGTGACAAGAATGAAATCTCCCACATCACAAGTTTATGGCCGTGTTTCCAGTGCTCAGATTTCTGCCTATTCAGAAATTCAGAGTCTCCTTTCAGCATAGTCTGGGAGATCTGCTTAGAATTTTTTTTTTATTCCTGCCAACAAGCACCGAATGATTTTAGGGAAATCCTCTAGTTCAAAGAATTTTGCAGGAACCCCTGGCAGATCCACGTTCAAGTACATTTGTAGGACTTTTCCTTTCGTCCTGCAGCCCGAGGTCATCGTGCTGCTTTCGCAGTCCGCTCTCTGACCGAGCTCGGTGACGACCACCACCAGACAGGATTCCCACCACATCCTCCTTCCCTGCCTCTGGAACCACCTTCCTGCACTGCTTTCCCAGCTCTTACCGTGGCATCCTGCCCGGCATAGTGGCTGAGAACCCGGCTGCCCCCGGGATGTCTCTTGGAAAACTCGCTGACATCGTAAACCTTCCTGTCAATCACCAGCCACTGCTCCCGGCCTTGCCCGCGGCCGTTGCGGATCCCGACCTCTTCCCAAGTGAAAAGCTGGGGAAAGGCTGGAACGGCTCCCGTGCCCTTCTCGCTGGGGCCGGTCTGCGGAGCCATCCGGGCTGGAATTCCGCAGTCCCAGCGCCACGGCTCCGTGTCCAGGCTGAGGGTGGCCCATCCCTGCCTGCCCGTTATACAGCCGCACTCCAAGCCACTCCCTGCGCTTCCAAGGGCTGGTTGGTTCTCCTTGCCCAAACACACCCTTCCCAAGCTCCCTCCTCTTCCAGACGCTTGGACACACCCATGAGGAGAAGCCCTGCTCCTTCTTGTCCTTTCCGAGCTGCCTTTGCGAGGTCTGGCTGCTCCATTGAACACGGACAGGAATAAGGAGAGAAATTTGGGAAGATCACCTGTTACCTCTAAATGGTCTCATCACCGCCCAAGACCTTCAAGATGTCCTTGGTGTTTGAAATTAACCCTGGCACGCTTAATTAATGTGTCTTTCTTAACTAAATAATTGATCTAAATGCCACCAGATCAGAGTAAAGAAAGGACACATTAAGAAAGCATTCTTTATTTCCAGTTAATTTGGCTCCTATACTGATAATACTTTGCACAATGTTGTGTTCAGAGTCTCCTGTGTATTCCTGAGTCATGCAATCATCTAATTGTTCAAGTAATTCATTCATGAGTCTATAACATTAAAATATGTTGTAGTAATAGTAGTAGTAATAATCGTGTTAAAATAACAACAATAATAACGTAACAATAATAATAGCAATAACAATAATAATAGCAATAACTGTGAACACCAAGTTTGGCTGTAGATTCAGAAAAACTGGCTTAAAGGCAATGTTGACATAATTAACTTTACTTAAGCACCACTCTTGCAGAGATCAAGTCTAAGCATCTCTGATATTGAGAAGATCTGCTGTGCAATAAAAGAGGTGTAATAAAAAGCAGTGAAAAGACAATGCCAGGTTTCCTATGAGCTCACCTCAATTTTGCACCTTACCCAGAAAAAAACGAAGCAATATTACAAAATATTGCCCTACTTGACATGTAGCAGCGTCTTAATCCTGGTTGGGTGCTTTAAAATCCAAAATTCCAAGCCTCGCGTGCTTTTGAGGAAGGTGCACCAGCAGACAGACGTGGCACAGTCCGTCCCCATGGATTTCCATCATGTCCCTCTGTAATGCAATACTGAGTTAAATCCTGAGGTATCCCCCTCGCCCCAAACTTTCCATTTATGTTTCTGAATTTATGGGGTCTGTAACCCCACCTGTGGCCTGCAGTGACGCCCAGTCCCTGCCTGAAACCTGCCCAGCTGCAGGTCTCAACCATCTCTTGTCACGGCGAGTTTCCCCGCACGATTTCCCTGGCATTCCAAGAAAACGGGTGGTTGTGTGTGCTCCCAGTTCTGAGAAGGACTGAAAACACTCAGACTTCAGGCAGGACAGCAAGATGAAGAAAGATAAAGACAGATAAAGATAGATAAAGGAGCCAAACTACTTTCTTGACCAAGGCACCTCAGCAGGGTGAGGCGTTTTCCCTGTCTCCCTGCACGTAGTGGGCAGCCTTCTGGCTGACACAGAACTCCAAATTATGCAATTCTAATTCTTCAAATCATGTAGCATCTTGCAAATTAATCAGTCAACCCCCAATCTGCCATTTAAAAGTTCCTGACATGTGGCAATGGCTGAACCACCCAAAGTAGAAGAGAAATGTGACTGCTGGTATTCGTCAGAAGACAGTGATAAAAGAATGGGAGGAATAATTTCTACCGTGCTGTCACACTGTATTTTGTAACTTTTTATCTTGCTCCAAATAAAAGCTGAGAGTGTCCACGCTAATGATGTGTTCATGTTCTATGTACATGTACGGAGTCTTACCTAAATCAATGTTCAGTACTTGAGGTGGTGGCAATAAAATATGCAACAGTTTGCGCAATTTTCCGCAGATGTGGGGTTTTGTGCACATGTGAAAATATCAAGTTACTCCATAGCTGGCTGAAAGTACAAAAAAACCTTCCCATGGCCCTGTATTCAGACTTGTAAATGCAGCAGCTGCTTGAAAAGGAGGAGATAAAAATGTGGGGTTTGGTTTCGATCTGTGAGGCGATGGAGGATAAAGAGCCAGGAATGTGTTGGAGCGAACAAATTTGGGATGTCTCTGTCTGTAGCCACAGTCAGTAATTGTGACTTGCACTGTTAACACTGTGGGGGCCAGCATCCACCAAACCGGTGGAATTATATTTGGGAACTCTAGGATAATTGTCCTCTGTATGAACAATGTGTATAAATATTTATTGTCTGAATTTATTTAGCATCAGAGCCCGTCCAGAGGGGCCTGCAATGCCCATTGAGATCCTGTTAAATTAAAATCCCTTCCCAAAGTGAAAGCAGAAGCTGCCTCTGTCTCGATCATCCAGGCCACCACATTCCAGAGGTGCATGGTAAAGCTCAGTGAAAGGCACAGTCCTGCTCGCCCAGAGAAAACTATTGAGAAATCTGCTGAAGTGAATTTACACCACACTCGGTGTTCTGCAACCACTGCCCACACACCTGCCCAAATTCGTGTCCTACGTTCCCGGGAACGGATACACGTGCACGGAGCTTCTCCACAGCCCTGCTGCTGTGACTCAGAGGCTCCTTGCACAGGCACTTGACACAATTTCCCACATTTCCAGAAGGACACTGCGTGACTGCTCAGCTGGCGGTTGCTGCATCAACAGTTTTATCCCCCGGCGCGTGAATGTTTGCAACTTACACTTAATCCACCGGAGATAAACGGTTCAGAAATAAATCTGAGCTTTAGAATCTCAGATATACCCAGAGAGTCTTGGATGTGGTTGGACTCGATGATCTTAGAGGTTTTTCCAGTGTTTGTGATGCTATGATCTCATTTATAAGAAAATCTTCCTTTCCGGAAAGGATCTTCAAGTTCTGAATAATTTTGTGGTACAGGATTTTTTTACGGGCTTTTCATGGAGTCTCCCAAGTGGGAACACCTCCCAGGTGGGGCTCCTGGGCAAAACTGGGTGGGGAGTCTCTATTTTATCAGGTACAGAGTCTCACCAGAGCTGTTAGGCAGAAGACAGACAGTTGTGGGTTTTACACGTCTCCAGAATCAGGTGTCAACAGTGGAGAGAGCTGGAAAAGCATGACCTTGGATGAGCATCTCCAAGTGCACCTGCACTTCCCTCCGGAAGAGAGCTGAGGCTCTCTGCCCTGCCCTGGCTGCTCTGGAGCCATGGAATAGCATCTTTGATCGCAGCAGAGATGATCTGAAATGCCTCTGCATCAGGAGAAAGTACCAGTCGCTTCTGTAAAATAACTTTATTATGGATAGAGCCTGTTTTTCTTTCTGGATTTCATGGACTCTCATTCAGGGCTCCCTCTTCTGTGACTGTGGCGTGCCTCTTCCCAAACACAACCAGGAAACGGAAATAGTTAAAACTATTTTATCTCCAACACAAAACTTAACGGGAAATCCGTAATTCAGGAAAAGGTTGCATTCAGAAAGATCCTCTCAATGTTTTCAAGAGACGAGACCTTTTGCAGTTGGCAAAATTTTGTTTTGGAAAAGAAAAAAAAAATATCCAGTAACTGATTGCTTGATAAGAACATTAAAAGATACCATGTCAGTCAGGAGGAGAAAAGTACCGGGTTTTCCCTTTTTTTGGTATATTCTGGGTTAATGAGACACCACCCTGCATCTCAGATGAAGCTGCTTATCAGGAATACCATGTCCCATGAAATGGGAAGAGAAACCCAAAGCAAAACCAAGGTGTTTTTTTTTTTTTTTTTAATAGACAGAGTCAAGCTTGCAGTGGAGACTCTGCCTTGAGGGGTTTAGTTTGCTCAGATATTTAAAATCTTTATTAATTTTGTTTCATTCCTTAGTCCAGATATCAAGAGGAAATTAACACAGGTTGTTATCCTCCGTGGAAGCAATCTTGATATCCTTTCCAAAACAGAAAGAACCACCTGTGAAATGCCACACTTTCCCTCCCAGCTTTGGGTTACATTTTATGGGTAAACAATAAAAACCCAAGATGAATGCCATATTAATTAGAATTAAAATTAGGCTCTGTAATAAGCCCTGTGAACCCTCTCATCTAAAACTCCCCACAGACCAATAAATTGCATTAAGACACAGATTATAAAAGCTTTTTTGCAATTCCAATGAAATAAACCCTTTGCATCCTTCAGCTTCATGAAAGTCAGAATCCCAGGGGCTCTTCTGCAGCTTTAAGATCTAAATAAAGCTGATCTAAAACTATAAATTCTTGAATTCTCCCCTCCCAAATACTCTATATTGTTACAAAGAATAAAACACAACACGTTCCAAGATAAAATTGTTAAATTCCTCTAACAAACCCATTTTGCTTTCTCACTGTTGGATATTTGGGGTTGTTTTTTTCAGACCAGGCAGCATTTTTGTTGCGTTTTCTGTGCCCAGCGCAGGGCACCCGCTGCTTACAAACTTCTGAATGCTCTGCCTGCCTGAAACCGAGCATCCACAGAGGAAAAGCTCTACAGAAGGTGCCCATGCTTGAAAATTTGCTTTCATACGTGGCTTGTGCAACCTTAATTAGGAACAAAGTGGCCTGAGCCGGGATTAGAACACCCACGGTGGCTCCAGGGCCTGCACACAGAGCACCTTCCTCCGTCCAGCCTCCCTGCGGGCCTCGGGCCGCCTTCCAAGCTCGGCAAGAAATGTGCCACAGCCACAATATTTGGCCATAATTCCTTCCCTGGCCTTCACCATCCGCCTCTGTCCTTCCTCAGATGTGTATTTTGGGATTTATTCTTAGAGCAACATAAACATTTTGCCTCAGAGATGTCCCTTATCCTTAAACTTCTACATCCTACCCTGCCCACAAGGGTACCACTCAGAGTTTTCGTATTTTGCTACTCGTTTCCTTTTGCAAAGGTTAATTTTTCGTCGACATTTCAGCAGCTCCTACTTGTAGTACCATGACCTTTTCACTGTTCTTTATATTCCCAATCTGCCTCACAGATTGTCCCTCAAAATGCTCTCACGAGTTTGTTTCTCCCCTCTTTGCTAGGGATCTGAGTCCCCTAAGTTTACACTTATTCCTTTATTTTGCTAACTTTGGAATATTTGCTGAGTTTAGAAATATCTGTGGCTTTCTAGTCTCACGTGTTTCGGATCTTCCTCTTGGATGAGGGGAGAAGAGGGAATAAAACAAAGAAAATGTCAAAACCTGAGCTCGTTGCAGCATCTCCATTCACCTCTTATTTCACTTGGGCAACATCCAGCATTTCTTACCTCACCTTGTTTCTTTTTCCTAACCTATTGGGAGATGATCCTGGAAAGGAATTCAGGCTCACTTGTTAGAACATTGGCATCCCTTCGTGCCAGCAGAAGTTATCATTCCATCTGGGTCTGCAGCTAAATGATGGTTTAGTGTTCATCCCAAAAGGTCCATTATGCAGGAGGTGACCTAATTAGGATTATACTGCCCACAGGACTGCCCTCATCTCTTGCCGAGTCAAAGCAAACATTTTACAAGGAATCTCCTCCTAGAAAATGGAATTATTCTTGATTTTTGACATTCCCCTTAGAGGACAATCCATCAGTGATCCTGCTAATTGGGCTAATTAACCTTGGTACTAAGAATTTGCACTTACACTGTGTCTTGAACTGGCATCGATCCACACTTCAGCTGCTGAACATTTCTTTATTACTGACAGATTGAAATACTCTCTGCTCTAAAACTTCTCATTTTATGATCCAGTCACTGCCTCTTCTTTTATTGGGCTCAGGGAGCTCTGACAATTTTATTCCATCACAAAAAAAAAATCAGCAAGCTGACAAGAGCCTAAATGATGAGCGGCAAAAATCAAAAAGCCAGGCTGGTTCTTGTGAGCAAAGCCGAGGGAGATTACTATGGATCAGTCAGACCTTTGGAAATTTTGCCTGAGGGGCAGCATCATAACCACCATTTCATATAAGCTGCCATGGGTGTATTGTTTCTTGTTGCTGTTTCAAAACTTTTCTTGGTGGAAATTCCTCCCCATTTTCTGAACACTTAATACCAGTCCCTTGCAGAAGATGCAAATCACAGAGAAGCCTCTTCCAGTGTAATGCAATCCTGTTTCTTTCCCACCCACGAGCAGTGTTGCATTACTGCACTCATCCTCTGCACCTGACCTGTTAGGAAATCTCTTTTTATTCCTTATAAAAGAATCTTGGGAATCGGCAAATCCTCCCGTTTATGAGCGACTCGGCTGCATTCATTATCCATCCTGTGTGGATCTACCATCATCTTGATTTCTCCTTCTTTTCTAAAGATGGGCAGAGATCCATAAAGAACACCATTCCCCTCTTCAGGAATTCAAGGTAATGGATGCAAACACATCCACAAGTTGGGCAAGGACTGCAAATCCTCACCATTAACAAGTCCAAGAGAGTGGGTGTTGGGAAAGGGAAAACAACAGCGTTTTCCTCTTTCAGTTGCCCCATCACCTTTAACTGACTGAACATCACCCTGACATTTTTATAATTCCAGCTGCTCCGTTGCTGAAGATGTTCCTCTCTGATTTGGAAAAAGTGATTTATTCCAGTTTGGAGCCACCTCTTTGTCCAGTGACATTCCACTTCACTGGATAATCTTCAAAGCTTTATGAACCTCTGACATCCTCAGGAACTACATCCTCTTCCCCCTGCCATGGGCAGGGACACCTCCCGCTACCCCAGGTTGCTCCAAGCCCTGTCCAACCTGGCTTTGGACACTTCCAGGGATCCAGAGGCAGCCACAGCTGCTCTGGGCACCCTGTGCCAGGGCTTCACCATCCTCACAGGGAAGAATTTCCTCCTGATACCCCATCTAAACCTCCCTTCTTTCAGTTTGGAGCCATTCCCCCTTGTCCTGTCACTCCATGACCTTGCCAAGTCTCTTTCATGATCTGATCCTTCCCTTCTGATCCTCTGGGATGTCCTCCTTCCCTTCTGATGCCTGACTGCCACCCTGTGGCTATTCCACAATGTTCAGGTTCCATTTTTAATTCCACAGTGTTCAGGTTTCCACTAGATGGCAAATTTGGGGCTGGTGTTCTTCCAAAACATGGTATTTCTGTGTACTTCTGGAGTCTGGAAAAGTCTCTGGAGAGCAATTCTCGAGCCTGGAAAACTTCCAGCAAACTCAGCCCATGCAGATCTGGTTATGCTGATTCAGATCCCCTTTCACTCTTACCCTTCAGGATTGCTCATCTGTGTTATTTTTCCTGGTTATCCAGGAGTTTGGTTTCTTGTATTGTGGATGTTTCCTCTTTACTGTGGCAGAGAAAACACAGGAGAAACACATTCTGGAGAAAGAGGTTTATGACAGTTCTCCCTCTGCAGCTGTGCAGGGGCATTTGTCCCCCCTTTTACAGCGTGAAGACTCTGGCACAGACATATCTTACTCTGATAACAGCAAAAATTGGTAAGATAAGGAATTTTATTAATAGATTTTCCTCCATCCACAGCTGTAATGACAGGGAAAGAAACGGAGCAGGATAAAACCAAGGTAAAACAATAACTAAGGCCCATTTTCTTCATGGTCCTAATCAACAGGTATTTAATGATTATTTTATTACTCCCATTACAATTCTATCCTGTGCTTAACAACACTCTTGGCCTGGGAAGATGCATTTCTTCCATTCCCACAACACATCATCCTCATTTGGGGTGTTGACTGGAAAAAATTCAAAATCAAGCCATCCTTTCAGGATATTCATCTACCAGTCCCTGGGGGCACAGGGTGCTGGAGCATCTTCCTTAGTGATGCGTCAGGTGCTTCATCCTGGTTTAGCATCTGTAACCTTGGGGTAGCAAATGAAAAGAGCCCAGGAAAGGCAGTAAGGCTATTCCAAAAAATCTCACAGGACACATCCCCTCCTTGGGGTGTGTTTGGAAGGCACCTCATCCAAGAGAGGGACACCCGCAATGTTTTGGCTGAGGTGTGCCTGCGGATATGCAGCTGAACGAAAAGTTAAACACTTTAAAACAGCAGCCTGACCCCCAACACCTTTCTGACTTCCTTAGGTTTGTCTGCAGCTCAGGCAGGAACACCTCACTCTCCATGGGCCAGGAGTCAGGAATTCTCTCCTTTTAACAGATCACCCAGAGGTTCAAAAAAACCCAAAGCTTCAGGCAATCACAGAGTGATTGTGATCAGTCCTCACACAGAATCACTGTAGAATGGTTTGGGCTGGAAGGGACCTCAAAGCTCAGCTCATTCCTCACCCTGCCATGGTTTATTGCATTCCACTAAACCAGGTTGCTCCCAGCCCCGTCCAACCTGGCCTGGAACACTTTTGCTTCCTTAGTCACCCTCGTAGGGATCCCAAGTGTGGATGTGACAGATTTTTCTCTCTTCTGACTCTCAGTAACGGGTTCATAACACTCCAAAATCTGGCACTGTGGAAACCACCTGCAGATCTCCCCGGGGACGTCCCCAGTGGACAAATAACCCAGGGGCTCCCAGAGGAGATGTGGAGAGCAGCATTCCCACAGAATAGGGCATGTGGAAAAATTCCCACTTTCCTGTTTCCCTGCCTCAATTAGGGGTGCAGTTGAATCCCATTTCTAGAGAGCTGCTGCCCACACCGCCTGCACCTCAACTACACACACAGAAACTGCTCTGAGGGCTCCCTGTTACAAACAGGGATTTGAAAATACTGAACCCACCCCATTCCCTAGAGGCTTCCACATTTCCCTAACTCCCACATTCCTTGATTTCATGCTGCCTCAACTTTCTTACTACACTCACAACAAGAGTCACTCCAAAAAGCGTGTGTTAGGTTAGAAACTTCCCTCCTGTACACTCAGCAAATGAAGGATCAGCAGATGGAAAAGGATCTGTTCCCAGTCCCAAAGCTTGTCCCAGCTCGGTGGGACACAACCTCCTCCATCCAGCTTTTCCCAAGAACTCAGCACCAGAGAAGAGGAATGAAAGAAGCACAAGAAAAAAAGCTAAGAGCACATCTTTAAAAAAAAAAAAATCGTATTAATTACATTCATCCGCGGAATTAAGCGGCACCACCTCCCCACCTCTGGCTTAGCCAGCTCTCCTCAGTGCAGGATCTTCAGGGTGACCACCACAGGAGGCAGCAAGGCTGGGGAATTCTGCAGGGATCCGCTGCTGCTTATTTATGCAGATAGGCATCGAGCCAGAGCTCCCCTGAATCTTTCAAAGAGCTGCCAGGAGAGAACCACACTTCCTTAGAAACAAGAGAACGAGCCCCATGTTCCATGCAGAGCCTTGTGGGGAGAATTCCCATCCACAGATGAAGCAAAGGAGATTGTGGGATGGTTTGGGTCAGAAGGGACCTTCAGAGGCTGTCCCTCCCCTTCCACGTCCCTCCCACTTTTCCACAACGCTGGGAAACCCTTGCCTTGGGAACACGGTGGATCAATACTCACTGCACGATGTCTGCGAAGGCCGTGAGCAGAGGCTTGCACTGGTACTCAAGGCCGTGCTTGGCACACAGGGACTTCACCAGAGGGGCCACCTTCCAGTAGTTGTGCCGTGGCATTGTAGGGAAAAGGCTGTGGGAAAAGGAGATGGTGGTTCCACGGCATCCGTCAGCACCCCACGGAATTCCTGCCCCTCTGCGGTGCCTAATTCTGGGATTGCACCAACCTCCCCTGCTGCCCTGCCACGGTCCCTCTCGTGTCCCTTCAGTTCTCCCCCCTGTGCAACTCAGATCTGAAGTGGTGCTGCTGCTCACTGGCGCTCCAAAAATTTTCTTTTTGGAGTTCCTGTTCCATCCCCACACAAAGAGCACAAAATTAACCCACATTATCTTTGGTTCTTTTAGCAGCTCTTGGAGGGACCTTGCAGGCTCTTCAGCCCTGGTGTAACCAGCATTCCTTGGAACTATTCCCAGCCCCTGTTTCCACTCACTGGTGCTCGATCTGGAAGTTCAGGTGGCCACTGAACCAGTCATTGAAGAAGGACTGATGAACATTGCAGGTTGCCTGGAGCTGAGAGAAAAAAAAAAAAATCCAGAAGTCCTGTTTTAAGTATTATTTTAGCAATGCTCCTTCTCAAACACAGGTTTCTCATCCCCACAGGAATTCTGCCTGGGCACATCCAGCTCCAGGAGCTATTTCCGGCCAACACGAAGCGGCCAGGCTGAGATAGACGGACTTGACACGAGCAGAACCGTCACAGATCTCTCACCTGGGTAGAGAACCAGTCCACATTCTTATCATAATCGATGTGCATGGGGATGTGATTCATTTGTGTGACCCAGACAAACCAGTTGCTCTCTATAAACCTGTGCAAACACAGAAAACCAACACAGGTCACACACCCACGATGTGACAAGTCAGTACAAAACACCTGTGCACACACCAGCTGGTTGTTTGCCTGACAAAATGAACACCAGGAACCCCAAACATCTGATCAGATCAGACCTGCACACAACTTCCACCTCCTGCAGCTGGACAGGAAACCACCCCTGTCCCACTGAAAGGAGCAGGAGAGGGAAGAGCAGCAAGTGGTGAGAAAAACAGCCAGGAGGCTGGAGGAAAGCTGACACAAAGGATTGATATAAAGTGGGTAAAGAAAATGTTGGAATTCCGAGTTGGATGATACCTGACCAACAGATGGAGCCCCAGGGTACCCTTCACACCCAGGAAGGGCAAGTAGGTGAGGAAGAATCGGATGTAGAAGGACAGCATCCAGGCCAGGTCCTGTAGTGCAGGGGACAGGGAAAACTTCATTAAAAGGAAGGATTTCTGGCTTCTGAATTTACCATCACTCCCTTTAAAACCTCCCATGACATCTTTTACTGATCAGTTTTTCCTCCCCAGTCTCATCACAAAGCAAGCAGCCATTCCTGTG
Organism: Dasyornis broadbenti; assembly: GCA_013397935.1. Lineage (NCBI taxonomy): Eukaryota > Metazoa > Chordata > Aves > Passeriformes > Dasyornithidae > Dasyornis > Dasyornis broadbenti. Next base: position 33,468 of record VZRN01006414.1, on the reverse strand, counting down.
CTCAGGAATTATCCTGGTCCCGTGAGCCCAGCAGAGGGCAAACACCAACAGGACATGCTCCAAAGCACCACTTTTGCCTCTGGATCTAAAAAGGAACCAAGCAAACCCCAGAACACCACAGAACATCCTTTGTTACCTCATGGATCCTTCACAGACAAAGGCTGTGTGGAAGATCCCCCTCTGGCAAACATCACTTCCCAAATCCTACACTCACATCCTTTGCTGCACACACACAACCCCAGAGTTCCTCCCAGTAACTCTGGCACGGGAATTCATCCCTAAATCCAGGAAATGTTGCCCCCTGGCTCCCTGGAGCCGACTCACCACCCACTGCTTCCTCTGCACGGCAAAGTAGAAGATGTACCACTGGAAATACAGCGGCACCAGCGCCGGGGGACCGACTGCAGGGACAAACACAGGCAGGAATTATCCCAGCGGGATGGGATGGGATGGGATGGGATGGGATGGGATGGGATGGG
>VZRN01006414.1:20905-32753 GCA_013397935.1 Dasyornis broadbenti | reverse complement strand
AGGGGAAGGGGAAGGGGAAAGAGAAAGGGAAAGGCTGAGTGACTGCTTTCCCTGGAGCTGCAGAGGGGGAAATTACTCACTGATGAAGAAGTACTTGTGCTGGTGGTTGTAAGGCATGAATTTCTTCTTCTGCACACCAAGCTGTTAAAATACACAAATTACTCAGGCCATGAAGGCACCTGTGCGCACACTCCGATCCTTTTGAAGGCACGCACACTGCTACACTTCCAGATGTCCAATCCAACTAAGCCAGCACCCACCAACCCTGGAACTTCATCCTGGATGAGTTTTCACCCTGCCCTGGGTGCACAAGGGGCTGGGCAGTGCCTCGCACACACACAGTGACCTGCACAGGAAGCTCTGTTCCTACAGAGGGCACAAGTCGCCTAAAAATACTGAAATTGAAACGCACACAAATGGTTTGCTGACAAAGCAGAGCTTCAGAAGGAAAAAAGCCCTCAAGCTATGGTGCTGCTATAACACTGTTAATGAAGATGACAGTGTGTGGAACACCCACCTCCTTGCAATTAGTCTGGAAAGCAGAGAAATGAGCATCCAGACATGAAACTGCATCCATGGGAGTGAGGGTGAATAGATTATCCTCCTTCTGAGGCTGCTCATTTTTCAGTGTTTGCTGTATAAACATTGCAGATCATGCCACTGGCTTCCTTGAGGAATGCCATTCTATCCCTGTACGTGTTCAAACTAATTCCCAATAGCCCATCCCTCAATTTCCATGCAAATGAGAGCATTTAAAGTGACACTATGAATTTACATAACTTTTTTTAAAGGACCAGCAAATGCTAAAGCCACTCAATTCACTTCAGAGCTGTACCAGGACTAGAGCTGGACTCCAGATGGGAGCCACTGTGACACCCACTTCCAGGCTGAGACCACCAAAACAGCTCCTTTGATCAGGAATTGTAAAAATTCCAGACAGCCCCGGCTTGTCATCTGCTGCATCCATCCCCAGATCACTACAATTAGTCACACTGATCTTGATAAAGAGAACAACTTGTAATTCTGATCTTCAGAAAACTGCGAGTCTCTCATCAAGGGAAACAGGAACTTGCAATCACGGCAAGTATTTCATTCCTATCTTCCAACACTGCAAAAATAATTTTGGGTGAAATTTTAAGAATATAAAGATCTCGGAATTACTGGAATATTACTGAGGAATATTAGGGACTGGAGGGAGGCAAAGCAGCACTACATAAAATCAAACTAATTGGTGTCTACTCTCCGAGCTCTCTGCAGCTTCCCTAATTTGAACCCTCCTGCTGTCACCTCCCAGCTTCCCTCGGGTCTCACCTCCACAGAGAGGGTTTTCCCCAAAGCAAAGAACAAGGGGTGCATGTTGACATCAGGATCCTTCCGGAAGCAGTTGGGTTTGGCGTGGTGCTGGAAGTGGAGGTGATTCCACCAGCTGGCCGGGGCTCCCTGTGGGAAGGCAGGAGAAGAAAATGCCCTAAAGGTGGATTTCCTGCTTTTAGTTCTCTCCCTCTCCTGGGATCGGTTCTGGGATTGCAAGGCTCTGGCAGTCCCTCCCCACACTCAGGGCCCACCTTCAGATGGCCGATGACGAACTTGTGCACCCAGTGGTTCCACCTGGACTTGCTGAAGACTGACAGGTGTCCAAAATCGTGCTGGAGCCAGCCAGCCTGGGCCTGCAGTTGAGAAAACAACAGCGCTGCTGGGTAAAAAGAACCGTCAGGAGGGGCTGTATCTGAAAAGGGCTTTCTTCTCCCACTCCCACGCTCCTCACAACGTATCCCTGGATAGCAAGGGCGCTTCCACTGCCGGGACCCAATCCAAACTCTCTTTTTTCACTACAAACCAGTGAACTCCAGACTCTGGCTAATGACTTTTAGTCCTGGACAGTTGTTTTCACGAGGAAGGAAAAAGAAAAAAAAAAAAAAAAGCATGGGAAAAAAGCAGCCACGGAGCTGAGAACCAGCATTTATTCCCTCACAAAACTGCTCTGAAATCGGCAACAAAGTCTCCTTTAAGGAGCAGCTCGCTGCTGCCTCCTCCGAGTACTTGTAATTCCGAGGGGATCAGCTGGCCACGGGGAGGAATAGCTGGGGCTTTGAGAGCTGCTCTGCCCTCTCCTCTAACTCCCTGCGAGTTCCCATGGGAACACGGTGCACACAGCCTTGGAGTTCTGGCACGGCCAGAGCTCGGGAGCGGGGCACGTCTCTCCTCGTGTGGGGAAGGCTGGAAGAAGGAAGGCTTTGATGGAACACAGCGAGGGGAAAAGCAAGGCAGAGCCTGCCCCACCACAGCAGCATGTGAAGTTTTGCCCTTTTGGTGGAATCCAGGGAGAAAGCAGGATTTGGGGAAGCCCGTGATGATCAGATTTCCCCCCTGCTTATTGCAACAAGCACCTGAGTCCCAAATTCGGCTTTTGTGGGCTTGTTTTGTGTGGTTGCTCACCTGGACAGTGCCCAGCAGCACCGCAGAGAGGAGGAAAGGCACCAAGGAGGCTCCAAAATACCAGATGATGAGCCAGGCTGCAACATCCAGCACCAGGATGTGACAGAGACAGAGCATGAAAAAGGCGTGGTTGGGCTGGAGAAGCCCCATCTTCTCCACGGTCGCACGGAGCTCACGGAAATCCTCCACCAGCTTTTTCTGTGGGGACACCCAAAATCATCCCCCGGTTGGAAAATACCTCAGGAACACAAAGAGGAGTGTGGTTTTCCCTCTCAGGGATGAAAAGGGGGAAAGCTGAGGGTCAGCCTGAGACAAATCTTTGCTAAAACTGCAAATAACGACATGAAATGAAGCTTCAGCCAACAGTGATTCCAGGAGACCCCGCGATGTTAAGCGCAGGGAATTCTGCCTGCCAGCAGGAGAAGTTAAACAGCACAATTTCAACCCCAATTCCACGTTTTTAAGACACTCACATTCTTGCTGGGCTCGAAGCTGGGCTGATCTGGTGCCAGTTCCCCAATCAGGAGAGGGCTCATGTACTTTCTCACCAGTGCCTTGTCAAGATGAAAAGCAATGAAAGGATCCTGAAACACAGACACAGGAACAGGATGGAGAAAAACCATCACTCAGGTGGCAGCAACGGAAACGTGTTCCATGATACGCTGGACCATCCAAGAGATCCCCGTTAGGGAAACCAGTTACTTCTATTATTTAAATGTAGTGTCAATCTCCATGGCAACCAGGTGGAAAAAAAATCACTAGTGGCTGTTATCACTGCCCCTATCTTCTACCTATTTTCTAGGGATTCTTTCTAGGGATTTTTCCCTATTTTCTAGGGAAATACCGCTATATTGAAACCCCTATATTTATATTTTCTACCCTTATATTTAAATCACAAATCCTCTGAGCACACACGGCACTTTGACATCTAATTCCTGATCTCCCATTTACCTCCTTTTCCATATTTCTCTCCTGGTGCCCGAAGTAGCATATATTTACAATCTCCCTCAGCCTAAGGATGTGGGGTTTTTTACATTTTCTGGGTTTTTAAGTATTTGCTTGCTGGGCATCACTTTGTAAGATTCCTGCACCATGCATTGCTTATCACTGTAATTACCAGGCCATCACTGTGTGCTTCTAAAATAAAATGTGCTTTTAAAAGATCTCTAGTCAGGAAAGGGGTTAAAAAACTGGCTGATGGTGCCAGCTCTGGATCAGCTGTAGCACCCTCCCTGCTCAGGGTCACTGAATAAAGGAGGGAAAGAGAGAGGGGAACCAACATTTGCATTTTTTCATCGGAAAAGGGGAAAGACAACGGGGAGGAGTATGTGGGCAGAGCAGGGAGGATGGTACCACACATTCAGACCAATCCTTTCCATGGAGGCTGTAAAACCTGGGAGTGTAATCCCGACCAGAGGTGAGGGGACGGCTGATTGCACCTTCTAGAAATCAGAAGAGCAAACCAGAAGAGTTCTTCCTTTACATCCCATTCTTCCCTGGTTTTGAGGAGTCTCATTCTTTTCATCCCCAGGGACAAAACCACTGGAAAATAAAACTTGGCAGGGGTTTCTGAGCAGTCAGCAGTTCAAGTGCACCCAGCAGTGGCACTGATATCATCACCTAAAGAATGCAGCTGGCTGCAATCCCACCATCCAGCCATGTGCTGACCCTTTTCTGCTCACAGCAACACAGAATGTTTGGGTGGGAAAGGCCCTTCAAAGTTCTTCTCATTCCCCCCTGCCATGGACACCTTCCACTATCCCAGGCTGCTCCAAGCTCCATCCAACCTGGCCTGGAACACTTCCAGGGATGGGGCTCCACCACCTCTCTGGGCAACTTGTTCCAGTGATGGGGCTTTGAAAATGCACATGTGCACCCTGCCCTCGTGAGATGTTGCAAATCCACTCATGATTTCTGGCTTTCAATGATATTCACACGATGGGATCTTCATGTGGAGCTCTCAAGGTCCATCCTGACTGAAACACAGTCCATCAAAACCATCCTAGAGGAGGATTCACGCCCTATAACCACCCTTGGGTCCGAACACACGCACTTGGAGAAATTCATGGAAAAGACCCAAGCAAACAAAGGAAGGAAACAACACTGGCAAAGCCACCCCACTCCCAACTCCAACAGCATTTATTCCATTCTGCAACAGCTGCTGGCAGTCAGACACGAATGATTCATTTCTTTTTCATGACTGAAATACGACTTTCAGTGATATCCTGCACTAGTGCCGTCTCTTGGGAACACGGTGCCGTCTCTTCGGGATGTTCGAGGAGGGCGAAGCACTGGCAAACAAAACTCTGTCACCGCGTGTGCCTCACGCGTGAACCCCCAGCATCTGATATTCGTACGCGTGCAAAAATTACTGAGCGGTTTGGGTTTTGTTCCCCCCCCCCCGCCCCCGGTAGCAGACGCGATTTTTCGTGATTCCTTCAGCAACGCTTCCTTGTGACAACAATCGCGGACAATCCCCGGCGGAGCGTGCGCTCTGCGTATTCCCTGGCACGCAGCTCCGCTGTGTGACCGAGTACCCCAAACGTGCCACACACGGGCTCCATGCCGTGCTCCCATCCCGAGGGATCCTCCTCCATGCCTCCATCCCTCCCTCACCGCATCCCCGCTCACCGTGGCGTCCTGCCCGGCGTAGTGGCTGATGACCCGGGAGCCCCCCGGGTGCCTCCGGCAGAAGTGGCTGATGTCGTACACCTTCCTGTCGATCACCAGCCAGCGCTCCTGCGGCGCCGGCCCCCGCCCGTTCCGCTCCCCGATCTCCTCCCAGGTGAAGCGCCGCATCTCCCCCCGGCCGGGCTCCGAGCCCTCCATGGCCGGGATCGGCTCGCCCGGGCTCGGCTCGGCTCGGCCCGGCCCGGCTCCGCCTCCCCGGGGTCCCCACGCCCAGCCCGGTCCCACCCCGGTTCCCCCCGCCCACTGGGCTGCGCTCGCCGTGCGCCCGCCCCCGGGGCCGGAGAGGGGCGGCAGGGATGCTGCGGGATTCGGGGTTGGACAGGAGGAAACTCGGGCTGTGCGGGCTGGGATGGTTCCCAGGATCAGCCCTAAACTCGGGCTGTGCGGGCTGGGATTGTTGCCACAACGATCCCTCTGAGAGCAGCAGTCCCCCAGCACTGCCAAGCCCATCGGTGACAGAATCGTTCGGGATGGAAGGATCCTCTGGAGATCATCCAGCCCAACCCCCTGGAAGGAGCAGGGGACACAGGAATGCATCCAGGTGACTTTGGAGACTCCAGAAAGGGAGACTCCACACGCTTCCTGAGGTCTCTGAGCAGCCTCTTCCAGAGCTCTGCCACCCTCTACATAGAAAAGTTCTTCCTTACGCTGAGGTGAAACTTGCGGTGTTTCAGTTTACGGCCGCTGCTCCTCACTGCTGAGCACCACGGAAAAGCTGTGCCCGAGTGCCACATCAGCACGGCTCTTAAATCCCTCCAGGCCATCCCTCTGGTGATTCCAGCACTTGCCGAACCTTGACAAAAATTTTCCCTCATATCCAACCTAAACCTCCCCTGGCACAACTCGAAGCCGTTTCCTCTTGTCCTGGCACTGTTTACCTGGGGGAAGAGACCGACCCCCACCCGGCTCCACTCTCCTTTCAGGGAGCTTCCGTTTCCCACACTGAAGTTCCTTCTTTGGAACCACTTTTACAACCTGTTCCCCCTTATTTCTGGGCTGAAGATGACTGAACTTCCCTGCCCTTGGTTTTGCTTCCCCTTTCCAGCAGATCCCTCCCTGCCTTCCATCTGTTCTGCCTCTCCCCTCCAGCTGCCTCAGCCTCTCCTGTTCCTAGGGCTCTTTTCGGCTGCTCATGCCTGCACAGGCAGCCAGAGGGAGGGAAGGTGTTGCCACAGGTAAATCAAACCCCTGCAGATGATGTTTTTCAGACAACAGACTATTGAATAACGCTGCAAGAGTGAAAGATGCTAAAAGAGACCAATCCATCCGTGTGGGACTCGCTCCACACGAGTTACAAATTAAAATTCCTCTCCCCACACTCATCTCCCTTTCCACAGCAGCACCAGCCTTCTCCCTGAACGCTCGTTTATTGATTCTGGATTTCTTTGTTTCCATTCACACCTTCCAATCTGACCTAGTTACAGCAATTCCAGTTGAAGGTAACCATAGAAACAAAGAGCCACCAGGCTGCAACCCCTCGTGCTCCGAGCATCACCTGATGGCTGCATCACATCTTGGAATTCTGTGCCTGCAAAAAACACCGGATCGAATGTTTTTATTTCCCTCCCTTCACCAATTCCCATGAATAAACAGTAATAATTTTTTTGCCTCTTTTCAAATGTAACAATTATACTCAGAAAAGTGCAGTAATTATTTCAAATCCCATCTCCCCCCCCCCAATTATCTATTGCACAACAGAAGATTTATCCTAAATGTAGTTGATATTTATGACCTTTTGTCATGAATATGGGGGACACACAGAGATCAGTTCTCTTTTTCCTATCCACTACATTAAAAGCAAATAAATTCCGTATTCCTACACAAGTTAAACCTTTGGAAACTTGCTGTAAGGGATCTTAACAGGCAAAAAAGCACCACTAAACCTAATAAAATCCACTCTTCTTCCGCCCATATGCCTCCTCTGGCTTCGGGAGCTGCAAGGGATGTTAACACCTTTTAAACACATTCTCCCAGACAAATTATCCAACAGCCCTTGGAATTCCCTTCCAAGCTCCTTCTCATAAAATCCCTGGCTGTGGTTGTTTTCCCCTCAGCAGATGATTCAAGATAAGCCGTGGAGGCTCCTGGAATTGCCCATCCCTGAGCAGTGAAGGTTTCTGTGTCCTGCCAGTTGCCAGCAGCGTTTTATTCCCCTGCCCTTGCCACACTCGGGATCTCGATGGGAGCCTCAGAGACAAGAATGGGATCTTTGTCATAAAAACCACCACGGAAAAAAAACCAGCTGCTGTTATAGACTCACCAGCATCCCGCATCCAGCTGGGATTCCTGGCATCAATCCCTGCTGGAAAAAAATTAACCAGGTAAAACGTGTCCTTCAGTGCCCTGACTCCTTTTTTTTTACCTTCACTGCTTCCATCTCCGTATCTGCTGTCATCATCTCTCTGTGACCCAGCTCCCCAGGAACTACCAAAAATCCAAGGGGAGGGAAGAGATGCTCTTTGGTTCGCTCTTCTGATCTTTGATGACTGGGGATCACCCAGAATTTGGAGAAAATATATTAAAATTCCTCATTTCACCACCATGATTTGGCTGGACCTTACTTCAAAAAACCCAAGTGACCTGGGTGGTGAGGGATCACTGAATATTTGGGCATCTGGTGACCAAAGCAGGTAGCAGGGAAAGAGGGACATGGGCTGAAAGGATGGCGGCCTTCCTTTTCTGCTTTTAGAAAAGAAAATGAGTTACAATGATGGATGGTGAGGTCTGAAACCACAGGAAAAAAAAAATCAAAGGAAAACTAACAAATGCTGGAAAACAGTTTAAAAGGGCAGAGTCTAAAAGAAGACTCAGTTCTTGGCTTTGGTTCAGCCTAAGAAAAGCTGAAGATTCTGGGCGCAGGGGAATTGTGGTGGCACGATTTTACAAGGTTCTGTCATCAGTGCAATTAAAAAACAGCCACGCTGATGAAGCAAATGCAGCAGGAAACCACTCATTTAGTGATGGTGTTACTACCAGGGAAGAGCTTGAAGCTCCTGACAGCTCCCTGTAAACACCACTCCTACACCAGGCTCAGGATCCACTGCAAGGATCTGTGAAACACCAGCGGAAGGGGGAGAAACTGGAAATATCTCCTTTGTTCTTGTTGTGTTATTGGGAGTGAGCTGGAATGCTGGAATAACTCGGCCTAAAAGAGTTGGTGTTGTATCCGGGACTCTTTCTTTGTGTTGCTTAACTCTTCATGTCCACCATAAATTCTTGATTTTCCATACAAACAGCGTAACTTCATGAAATATTTGCATAGTGCTCTGCCCTAACAGCTCAACTGACAAAATTTAGAAGCAAAAAAGACTGAGATTTGGGAGGAGTTTACATATTGCCAGAAAAAGCACCCAGGAATACACCCTGGGTAAGGGATGAGATAAAAATAAGCTCATTTTTTTATCCTTCAGAAGGCAAATTCAGATTAGCAACGGAGGGAGCGAGGCAGGGATTGTTTGGAGTTTCACACTTTTGAAAGTAAAACCTGAGGAAGGAAACAAAAGAAACGATCTGACGATAACACGGGAACACCAGTGGGATTTTCAGGAGAAATCATTACAAAGCAGCGTCAGAACAGAGCATTTCTCTCCTTATTTCTGGCCTGGTGCAGGCTCTGCTGCCTTCTGAGTGTGGTTCCATCCTCTGCTCCCCTGGCAGCCAGAGCAGTTTGTGCCCTGACCCCGATAATCCCACGGGCAGCCCAAGATCCACTGCAGAATGTGGAATCCCTGCCAGCCATGGCTGCACAATGGGGATTTCTGTTCCTTTGTTGCTTGTTTCCCTCATGAAGTTCCTCAGCTCGCAGCCACTCTCGTAGGACTAGAAGAAAAAGTGGAATATGTCAGAGTGAAAAATATCCAGAATAAAAAGTATCAAGCATTCGGTAGAATTTTTTTTTTTTTTTTTAAATATATGGACTGCTACAGCATTCCCACCTAATCACTGGGCTCCCCTGGCTCCAGGCTGCAGTCTCCCATTCCCAGCCCAGCTCTTTCCCACTATGATTGAATTTATAATTCAATTTATGATTTATTTTTAAGTTCAGAGCTCCTCAGCCTTTCTGTCTCGTGAATGATAGGGAAAACTGGGGGTCCTTTCTCTCCTTACCTGTATTTTTCCTTGGCAGAAAGGCAAAAGGTATCAAAAAGTCCATTAAAGGTCTCAAAAAGCTTAAAGGTCCGGCTAAATCTGATTTTCACTCCATTTTTCTCCCGATATCCTCAGTTCCTGCCCTCTTCCCTTTCACAAAATATTTTTCCCTAGTTCAGTGCCCTCTCCTGCTGTCTCCTTTTCCCACCACATCCCATGGAGCCATCCAGCCTCACCAAGTGATGGATGTCATAAACTGGGGGAAAGGAGGATTTTCCATGCATCCATGAGGATTGCAGCACAGCCACAGGGCATTTCCACGCTCTGGGTTCTGCTGTCAAAGTCTAGTCCCTTCTAAAAATCAAATTAAAAGAAACTTGCCAACTCCTACGTAAAACTCGACAAAGGGGTGAGACAACAAACACAGAAAATGTTGGGGTTTTTGCTACATTTTTAAAGCGCTTTCCACTTCTTTTACGTTAAACCAATGCATGAGACAGTGTAAAGATACCTGAACCACCAATTTTCCGTGTTTTTTCACCATTCCAGTCTATTCCAGTAAGATATTCCTTCATTAGCTTATGGATTTCTGGAGGACAGACATGTCCTTTCTACTTGTGCTCCCTGCAAAAACTCTTCCACTCCTACATCCCCTCTCCCATACTTTGCTCCCTTTCATGTTCCTCACCTTTTTTGCCTGCATCTCGTGACTCTTTGGTCAGACTCAGGGCTTTTATGTCCCTCACACAAGCCCTTTGTGCTGCTAAAGCTACACCAGGCAGCCACTGCAGCCTTTCACCCACTTGGCCGTAGAGCAGAGCCTGTTCTCCTCTCTTTGCCGGGGCTGGTTTGTGTCCCAGCAGCCAAAGAAAACTCGGAAAAGCGGTGCCTGAAGCCTGACAGCCTGGCTGGCTGTGCTGCTGGAGGCTGAGAGCAGCAGGGATTTCTTTAGAGGCATCTTTCAATGGCTTGCCATTAAGTTACGATGCAATTTTCCATGGGAAATATCCAGGTGGGGAGTTCCGGGTGCTGATTTTACTTCTTTGTCCATCTGCAGGCGAATTCTAAAATGAACCAACCTCCTTATCAGCTCATTTCAGCATAGAATCCAGGAATGGTTTGGGTTGGAAAAGCTCAAAGCTCATCCCATTCCACTCCCTGCCATGGCAGGGACACCTTCCACTGTCCCAGAATGCTCCAAGCCCTGTCCAGCCTGGCTTTGGACACTTCCAGGGATCCAGGGGCAGCCACAGCTTCTCTGGGCACCCTGTGCCAGGGCCTCCCCACCTCACATGGAAGGATTTCTTCCTGAATTGTACAAATCCAGGCACACCTCCAGGATTAAAACCCCCAAATTCAAAGAACTCAGCAACCTTTTCCCTCATCACAAGCAACAAGTTTTAGGTCCACCTTAATGTGGTGTCTGGCTGTAATTCAGTCTGATCCTTGTCACAGGGCTATTTTGAACCAAACTAAATAAAACGAGTAAGTCTTAACAAAACATTCCTGTCATTTCTGACTTTCCTCACCCCACACCGCAGGCAAAGACTGTTTAATGGGCTGAAGCCATCCTGCAGCATTAACACCAGGCAGAAACGGAGGAAAGCTCTAGCATGGATTGGCACAGTGCTAACCAGGAGAGATTTAGATTGGATATTGGGAAGAAATCCTTCCCTGTGAGGGAGGTGAGGCCTTGGCACAGGGTGCCCAGAGAAGCTGAGGCTACCCCTTCCCTGGAAGTGTTCCAGGCCAAGTTGGATGGGTTTGGAGCAACCTGGGGTGGTGGAAGCTGTCCCTGTCCATGGCAAGGAATTAAAACTGGGTGGTCTTTAAGGTCCCTTCCCACCCAAACCCTTCTGTGATTCCGTAGTTAACCTTGTGGATTCCTTTCCCTGCTAGGCCCAGCCTCTGCCTAGGCCCAGCCTCTGCCATTACAGGAAGGATTTATAATCCTCCCAGTAATTCATGCAAAACAATCACAAGGAAAGAGTCCTATTGCCAGGAAGGCTGGAGATCACACCTGGCTGGCCCTGGAAAGTGGCCACAGGTCCTGTCAGAGGAGAAAGGGAAAGTGCCTGGTGTTGTTTTTGTCTTTGCAACAGCACACCTTGCGTAACCTAACAACGGGAATTGTGTACAATAAAGCGCCCCACGGCAAGGAAAAGATGGGAAAGATGGCATTAGCCCACCTGTTAATAAAAGCATGGCCTCGGGCAGGAAAGTCTGGCTGGGCTCAGCCAGATCTGCTCATGACACAGGAAAGCTGTGAAGCCTGGCAGCCACCAGCAACAAAACAAAAAAAACCAAAACAAACAACAAAAAAAAGTCAAAACAATGCAGATTTCGGGCAGAATAGCAACAGCTCTTTTCTGATCTCAGTAGGGAGAAGTGGAGTGAGAAGTCTTGGAGGAAAATGGCAGAAGGGCAGGAGGAGGAAAAAAAATATTAAAAAAGGGGGAAAAGAAAAAAGGGAAGAAAGGTAAAAAAGGGTAAAAAGGGTAGAAAAGAGTAAAAGGAAGAGGAAAGAAGGAGAAAGTGGTGAAAAGGGGGAAAGCAGGAGGAGGGGTGAAGGGAGAAACGAGGTAAAAAAGGAGTGGAAGGGGAAAAGGCAGGAAGGGGAGGAGGGAAGAGG
>VZRN01006414.1:0-19466 GCA_013397935.1 Dasyornis broadbenti | reverse complement strand
TGTGAGGAGGTTTAAAAACAGGGAGTTTTTTTTTTTTTTTTTTTTTTTTTTTTCCCCAGGAGAAAATTCTCTGGAGAATTTGGTTACAGGTTGCTACAGAAAAGAGAGGTAAAAAAATGCAGCAAACCATTTGCTGCTGCTCCAGCTGCTCCTGCGCTGGGTTCTGCCGCCTCTCAGGTTTCAGCAAAATAAAAGATAAGAAACCAAACAACAACCAAAAAAAAAAAAAAAAAAAAAACCACCCAAACGTAAAAAAAGCAAAAAAAAAAAAAAACCAACCCAACGTTGAAAAAGGAACAAATTAGAAATAAATTGTTTGTTGTCTGGAGTTTCCCTCAAAACCACCTTCCTCAGAAGTGCATCCAAGAGTGCGTGTTCTCTCCCCCAGGGTGTGCTGATAAAATCCAAGCTGCCTCAGAGCTCTTCCCAAAACGTACAGAGACCAAGCAGGAACAGGAACTGTTGGTCTGCCACAGCTCCTGACACCTTAGCAGGCAGGAGGCTCCACGTGTGACAAAACTATTTGGCAAGAACCTTCCCTTTCCATCAGCCCCCATTTCCCAGCGTCCTGTGGTTATTTTCCATTCTTTTCCTTGAAGCACTGAGCTGCATTTTGGCCCTTCTGTCCCTTTTCAGTCGGCCCTCTGAATGAATAGCTTTCTCCCTCAAAAAGATGGGCCAGGTTTTGCTTTCAACTGCTTAAACATCGAGCTGCTGCAACAGGAGGGGTTTGACTCCTATCCCCAAGAATTTAACTCCAATATCTCCATTAGCAACCAGAAAGCATCTGCTGCTGCAGTTGTCTGGAATCCTTGAAGAGGGAGGCTGAAACACAGGCTGGTGGCTCCAGGATTGCTGGAATCAATTGCTGGGTTCTCCTCCCACCTCCCCACCCGGCGTTGCATCCCACACTCCGTGAAGGCATGGCCTTAAAAATGCTCTGAAATCGTTAAATCACCGCTCCGAGAACTAAGCCAGGATTGGCATCAGTTTTTCAGCTTCCCCGTGGTGAATAACCATTTACAGCCAAAAAACCCTCTCTCATTCAGGGGGAGAAGGCTTGGCCTTGGCCCCGTGTGGGTTTAGATTCAATTTAAGGAAGAAATGCTTCCTTGGGAGGGTGGAGAGGCGCTGATATAGGTTTCCAAGAGAAGCTGTGGCTGCTCCATCCCTGGAAGTGTCCCTGGCCAGGTTGGATGGGTTTGGAGTAACCTGGGATGGTGGAAGGTGTCCCTGCACGTGGCAGGGATGGAATGAGGTGATTTTTAAAGTCCCTTCCAACCCAAAGCATTCCATGGCTCTGTGATTTTTTTTAACACAACATTTGAGTCTGGGACAACCTGTTCAGGTGTCTCCTCATGCACAGAGCACGAAGGCAGTGAAGACTTCGCAGTGTCTGTGTCCCACAGGTGTCCAGGGATGTAAAAGAAAATCCTTGTGCTGACTGCTCTAAGCACTTCCAGCGCTCAGGTACAGCTCATATATCAACTCTATAAAGCTTTTTTTTTCACCAAAAGTGACTGGAATAATTCCCATATCCCATAAAACACTTCGGGTTTTTTGGTCATTAGATCACAAACTTGGGAGGTCAAATGCCAATATCACACAGCATTTCCCAGGGATTATCTTTTTCCTTAAGCTTTTTATCTCCTGTAGTACAGAACTGAGGACAATTCCAAAATTCAGCTTCTGTCTTATATTCAGGACCCATTAGTACAGGAGCTGCATGAGATATATTTGTTAAAATTAATTGATTAAATGATTAATTAATCCTCCCATCACTTGATCTCTGCAGGATCTCTAGGCAGTGAGTACCCAGTCAGACCCCCAAAGACTTTTTTATTCCCAGCAGTTAAAATAATATTGAATCAACATTTTTAAACACTTCTTGTGTGTCACACTCTCCCACTTTCCCTTTCTTCCCCTTTTTGTTTTCCACCAAAATTGCAGTAGGAACAGTCAGCTCTTCACTTCCCCCCTCACTCTGCTTTTCCTTCCTCTTTCACATCTTCTGCAAATTGTTCCAGAGAAGAAAACCAGGAACCAGAGTCAACATTTGAGTGACACAGTTATGGGTCCAAGTTTCTATTGATTTTGGAGGACTTTGGGCCTGAGGTCGTTGCGTGGCATTTTTGAGCCCCAGACTTCTGATGGAGGGCAGCTCCCAGAAGGGTCAGCTGGACACAGGGAGCACTTTCCAGTCTGCCCTTTCTCTTTAGAGCCAGGAGGGAGATTTTAGTTGGTCCTTACAATTGTGAGGCAATGGGACAAAGGTGGAAGGGTTGGAGCGTGGCACTCCTGACTCCCGTTTTTAACTCTTTTTTTTTTTTTTTTTTTTTCCCCCCCATAGTCTCTTAGCACTTCATGGAACCAATCTTTCCAGTTCTCCCAGGTGAATTCTCAGAGCTGAGTCCAGTTCTGTGCAGTGAGGGAAGGGCAAGGACAGAGTGAGGGTTTCTGATCTGGGTCAGCTTTCTGTCCCTGCTGCTGGCCCTGGGGTTAAAATTCCAACTGTGCCGTGTGAAAGGATCTGGCCAAGATCTCGCTGCGAGCATCAGGCACGTGAAGGATACAGGCAGGCAAAAATATGTGGAAAGGAGAAGGAATAGAGAAAAAGAAGAGTCAGATACAGTCATGAATTCCAGGATCAAAATGACTCCACAATCAAGGCATTATTTTTCTGAAGGGTCACCACTTTTTCCTCAGCTGTTTCACTGCAGGGATCTCCAGGCTTCGCCAAAGCACCCAGGAATATTTTTTGTGTTTGCAGTCACATCCAGCTTCAGTCACCACAGTCACCCCCTCTCTTGACTTGCCTCCAGGAGCAGACTTTCCAAGGGTATTTATATCCTAGGAAGGATTTGCACAAATTCCTCTCTGCCTACCTTCTAAGGGAATTAACAGGATTTAAGTATTTAGTTGCTTAGGAAGAATTTCTTGAGGTGCCTTTCACCATATGGCTGGATGCCATCCCAGGCCTCACCTCTCCCAGGGCAGCAAATTCATCAGCCTTTGGTGGAATTAATGTCCCAAAGAGCGATCACAGAGCAGGAGGTCACCTGGGCCCCCTCTTCCACAGGTTCCGCAGCTGCTGGAGGTGGGTGGCAGTGGAAGCACAGCTCACTCCTGAATCTCACACAGTTCCTCCTGTTCCCTCTCCAGGATGCATTCCAGGCTTTCCATATCAATCCCGCCTTGGTGCAGAAGTTTCTCAAGCCGTTGCTTATCGGAGAACTCGCTCCAGGGGAGCCCAGCCAGGACCGAGACAAAAACGTGAGTATTTGTTCCTCAGCTGGGGTTCAGGGTGTCTGTTTCCACCATTTTTTCCCTCTTGAGATGTTCTCCAGAGAGGGAGAGGAGTTCTCAGTGGCTGAACATCTCCACGTAGCAGTGTTTGCATCCCATCACGGCTTCAAATGCTTGTGGAAAGGGGGTGACGCTTTTGGCTGTACAAACCCTTCCTTTCCCACAGAGCCACCAACAGCCAATTTGAGGCACCCAGGCTGGACTGATCCCATCCTGAAGGGAAATGGGAGCTGAGGCATGGACTGGGAAACGCGCACCAGCTCTGGTGCCTGGGGTCCCTTTTGCAGCTCCTTTGCTGGTGCCCAAGCTCCAACGCCCAAGTCCCCAGATGTCTCATTTTGGTGGCCATGCAGCCCGGCAAGAGCCTTTCCCAGCCCCTCCCACCCCCAGGGCAGCTCTGCATCCCTGCTCATCCATTATTCAGGCACAGAGCGTGGCACAAGTGGCTCTGGCCAGGAAACTCAATCCTGCCCCGTTGTTTGTGGCTGGCCATGATTGTGATAGATCTGTGTCCCTCACAATAGAGGGGACAACGCTGGCGCCCAGTGACCCAGGAATGCTCCTCATGGATGGCTGCACGGGAGCTGGCCCGTGGATTGAATGGATGGCGGGTGATTGTGGGTGCTCTTTGTCAGAGCTCTGGAATTAGGGACAATGGCACTGAATTCCCTCTTGCTCCAGCTTCTCTTTGCTTGGGAAGCTCATCCAGACAAGAGCCAGCAGGTGATGGGAGACTCAACAGAGCCTGGATTTCTCTCCTGGCTCCAGGTCCTAAATGTGGGCTCAGACCAGCCAGGATATTTATTCTTAGGAATACAGGGCAGAAAGTTGGAATATGGAGCTTCATCCATCCCACAACTCATTCAGACTCTCTCACAAGCCACTCACTGGTCTTGCCTGTCCCATTGCAGTCCCAGCTGGTGGAGGATTTCCGGACCCTGCGGAAGACAGCGGAGGATATGAACCTGTTCCGAGCCAGCCCTTTGTTCTTCTCCCTTTACCTGGGCCACATCATTGCCATGGAAGTTGTGGCTTGGCTCATGGTTTCCTACTTTGGGACCGGCTGGATCACAACCCTCATCCTCGCCTGCATCCTTACGACTTCCCAGGTGACAAAGATCTTCCCTTCCTTAATTCCCTCTCTTCCTCACACTCCCAATGTGCCTTCCACCTCCATTTCTTTCCTCCTTACCTCTGGTTCCCAATGGCTTCCTAACTCTTTGATTTCCCCTCATCCCAGGCCCAGGCAGGGTGGCTGCAACATGATTTTGGACACCTCTCTGTCTTCAAGAAGTCTTCCTGGAACCACATCCTCCACAAGTTTGTCATTGGACACCTGAAGGTAAATGGAATTATGGAGCCAGGGAATTCTGAGAGTGCTTCACTTTGGCTGTGTCAGGGTAGGAAAGAGAAGCTCTCAACCTTCCTAAAGTGAGCAGAGACACAAAAAAAGTTGGTGACCATTTCCCATGGTGCAGCCTGGGATAGTGGAAGGTGTCCCTGCCCATGGCAAGGGGTTGGAACTGGATGAGCTTTAAGGTCCCTTCCAACCCAAACCATTCCAGGATTTTCTGTGGGAAGACACAGTGACCTGTGACTCGCTCAGAGTGCATTTATTCCGTGTCCTTTCAATTTGGATGATCCTTAGGGATCCCTCTGGAACCAGCAGTCTCATAGCAACCAACAACTCCACCACTCCCTGCTTGCTGCTCTTTCCAAAGCAAATCCCACTTTGGCCACAATCTGAGACTCACCAGCTCAGTTCCAATGAAAGATTGGGTAATCCCGCCTTTGGAGCAGCTCCCCATGGATGAAAACTCCTTGTTCTCCTCGCCCAGGGTGCCTCTGCAAACTGGTGGAACCACCGCCACTTCCAGCACCACGCCAAGCCCAACATCTTCAAGAAGGACCCAGATGTGAACATGCTGCACATTTTTGTCCTTGGGGACACACAGCCCGTTGAGGTATGGAAAAATGGGGAAAACGTGGAAAACTACTGTCCGAGAGGGAGAGCGGTTGCGCAAATCCAGGAGTTGGCTCCTACTGTTAGACATGACTTACACAGGCAGGACTTCCAGGAATGCCAGAAAGGAAATGCTTAATCCAGGGATTTTGTCTGGCTACGTTGTCTGACAGGAGTTTGGAGCCAACCCTTGGGCTGAGGAGCAGCACTGGCTATTAATTCCCAATCCATTTCCTGTGCTGACCACAGGAGAAAGTGTCCTGGGGTAACTCGGGAAAAATAACGCAGATGGGATTGGAGAGAGCAGAAAGCCACGAAAGGCAGCTTCATCCTGCTGGCTTGAAATGCCACCATGAGGGGGAATTAAGGTGCTCCTCAGTATTCCAGCAGGAGCATTTCAAAACTGACCTTCCATTTCCACAGCAAATATCTTCCAGCATCAAGTGACTTTAATTTTAATTCAATCGGTCCCTCCAGAGCCAAAATACTTACTGCCTGCTCATAAAAACCTACCCAAAGCACTCAAATCCTGGTGTTTTTCACAATGGAGCAAGGATTTCTAGTTTTAAAAACAAAACCCTAAGAAAATGGACAAGCAGCAAAGACAACACAGTGAAATACAACATTTAAAATGGTTTTTCAGCCAGGTTTTAGATTACTGAGAAAGCAGACCATGGTTCTACCACTTGAAGGAAAACCTAAACATTTGTGATAACAAGGAAACCTGGATTTCCTCCTCACAGTATCTGATATTAGGCCAGGGTCAGTCTATCCCAGTATTCTCACATTGGTTTATAACCCTTTTCCAGGTGATGCCAAGCACACAGCCTTGCAGAGCTCAGCCCAGAGGAAATGAATCATGTGCCTGATTTATTTGTTCTACAAGCCTTCCCTTCCCAAAAATCAGACTTTATGCCTGTTACATTCATATTAGTAAAGACGGAGGTGCTGGCAGCTCTTACCACAGACACAGGGATGGCAGAAGGTGTAGCGCATCAAAATTCCATCAAGGAAATAGAAATTATCTTTAAACATTGAGTTTACACCTAACACGATGACAGAGTCAGGATATTTAATCCCACCAGGGATTAAATCCCAATTCAGTCCAAACTCCACGGTCAATAAATTAAGAATTATCGCAGAGAATCTGCTTTTACCTGGGAAGGTGCCAATCCCAGGCTGAGCAGTCTCATTGTGTCCTGCAGTACGGCAAGAAGAAGCTGAAGTACCTCCCTTACAACCACCAGCACGAGTACTTCTTCCTCAGTGAGTATCCACCCTCCTCTCCTCCCTTTTCCTGGAATGCCACTTGTCCTTTCCAGCCCTCACTGTGCGAGCAGAGCAACTCCTCAGATCCCAACTCATCCCACCCTTCCTCAGGGCCACCATCCCCTGCGCAGATCCCAAAATCAGCTCAGGGATATCCGAGCACCTGGGACATTGCCCTGGGGACAACTGAGATTGGGAATAACCTCCCTGCGAGAGGTTCCGTGGAAAAATTGCATGTTTTCAGTTCCATGAGAGCAGTCCCTCACGTCACACCCCTTCCCACCCCTCCGATGGCCAAACCATCTCCCTTTGCCTTGCAGTCTTCCCGCCTCTGCTCATCCCTGTGTATTTCCAAATCCAAATCATCTCGACCATGATCAGGCGCAGGTTCTGGGCGGTGAGTGAAACATTCCCTCCATCCTTATGGGGTCTGGCTGAAAACTGGAGCAGAGAGGGAAGTGGGCAGGAAGGAATTACCCAGTGTTGCCAACATCACCAACAAAGGGCACGTTATCCGAGGTGGGCAAAGTGATGCCTGGTGTTTTCTCTGCCCCCAGGACCTGGCCTGGGCCATCAGCTACTACCTGCGCTACTTCATCACCTACATCCCGTTCTATGGCATCCTGGGATCCCTGTGTCTCCTCACGTTCGTCAGGTAGGGATCAAGGGCATCCCTGCTGCTCTCCTGTCCCTCCAGTGCTGTTTGAGCCGGGCCTCAGCTCTGCTGTGCCCCACTGCTTCGCTCCCCTCTCAGCATCTCCCGGTTCCAGCTCCTCTGCCAGTCTTCCTGCGTCTCTCCCATGCCCCTCAATGCTCCAGCCAGGATTCTCCTTCCTTTCCTCATTCCCTGTTCTCACACGCTGCTGATTCCCACTTTGATCATGGCTGGACCCTCCCAGAGTGCCCACCCTCTTCCCAGCTGACTCTGGAAGTAATTCTGTGCATGCTCCCAGTTTGAAATCAAGCTGGAAAACTTATCACAACCAGCCCATCAGTCCCAAAATTTTTGATGAAGCTCAAAGTGCGAGAAAAAAAAAAAAGCGAAATTCCAAAATCAGATCATCTGCTCATGCAGAAAACAAGGCCTGAACAAGGACAATTCCACCCAATTCCTTATTGACATCCAAGTCTCTGCTGCTCCCTGCAAACCCCACTCTGCTTACCTGATGTCCCCACCTCCAGTAGAAATCACCATGATTTTTCCTGGTTTTGCAGGTTTCTGGAGAGTCACTGGTTTGTGTGGGTCACCCAGATGAATCACATTCCAATGGAAATTGATTCTGAGAAGCACAGAGACTGGCTGAGCTCCCAGGTAACTGGAAGTGGGAAAAAACACCCCTGACTCACCCCAAAATGGGATTTACTCAAGAGTGGGTGGGTTACCACCACCCCCAGGTACTAGGGTAGAGTGTCCATGGTTTCTCCCATATTCTTCCCAGAGCCAGCAATGCTGGGTAAAGATATGGAATTTCAAAATTCTGCAATTAATCTGACAATCAAAAAGTTACCTGCTCCTGGAGGCAAATCGAGAGAGGGGGTGATTGTGGTCACTGAACCTGGATGTGATTGCAAACACAAAAAAATATTCCTGGGTGTTTTGGCCAGACCCGTAGACCCCAGCAGTAAAACAGCTGAGGAAAAAAAGTGGTGGCTCTTCATTTTGGAGCCTGCCTTTGTCCTTTTGTTCTGGAAGATGAGTGATTGAGTGCTCCCTTTCCTCTTCTTTATTCCAGAGCCATAGTCTTGTTGTATTGGCAGTTCTATCTCCCTGCAAATCCAAGTAAAATCTCTTAGGGAGGAACCCAATCAAAAATTTGATTTGATTTGAATTTTAAGGATTTTAAGAAAAAATAACTAGTTTTATGATCATTAATAGCAAGAATAGCTAAGAAATATTGTCAGAATATTGCACTTGAAGCAAACTGGGCAATAACTACAGGGGGACAAGGAAGCTTTGTGTCTGTGCATTTTCCTCCTGTCTTCTACCCTGATTACCCGAGGCCCTGAGGAAGGATTAAAGCTCCCCTTGCTGCACCCAACGCCATAGGCACTGCACTCCCAGAGCTCAGGGAAGAGGAATTTCACCCTGATTTTGGGATGAGCCATCCCTAATCCTCACATCTCACCCTTTCCCTGGCAGATGGCAGCGACCTGCAACATCGAGCAGTCCTTTTTCAACGACTGGTTCACGGGGCACCTGAACTTCCAGATCGAGCACCAGTGAGTACAGAGCCGGGATCTCTCAGGCATTGCCAGCTTTGCCTGGGATCACTCAGGCACTGCACGGCCCAGGGGAGGGAATTGTGAGGTGGGGCAGGATCACATGCCAAGGAAAGGGAGTCCCAGACTACATTGTGGTGGAAGTTGTGGCCACGCCGTCCCTGGATGCGTCCAAGGCCAGGTTGGATGGGGCTTGGAAAAACCTGGGCTAGTGGGAGGTGTCCCTGCCCATGGCAGAGGGGTGGAACTGGGTGGGCTTTAAAATCTCTTCCCACCCGAACCATTCCATGGTAATCTGCTTCTATTACAGCCACGACATTTTTCTCTCTTGCTTCAAAGCTTTCACTCTGTCTCGGTTTAGAGACAAGTTTAGGAGAAAATGCTCTGGAATTAGTGTTTCCTCCAAGAAAAAGGGTTTCAGCAATCCCTTCATGTGGATACAAAATGAATTTTCAGTAGATGAAAGTGAAAAAAAACTGTTTATTTGACAAACAAGGTGCCCACACGGCAGGGGAGAAAATGAATAACTGTTAGATATTGAAGTGTCAGAACTTTACCCTCCACACGCACACCCCCCTACCCACAGCAGAACAAACAGACCCAAAATGCCAGGGGAAGGGAGAAAAAATTCTGCCTAGCAAGTGGCAAGAAAGTACAAAATGGTGGATGGCCTTTGCCTCAGGGAAGGAAGAAAAAAGTTCACACAGCAGCTCACGGAAGGAAAAAAACAAAAGAGAACCTGGTGAACTTCTGACCTTGGTCTACTTCTTGCTGCAGAGGGAGCTGGTGGCTTTTAGAGTCTTTTATTTCGCTGGCTTGGCTTCTCCCGAGGTCCAGGGCTGGACGGAGTCACTCCGGTGACTCCCCGCGGGTCTGCACCGCCCGGCTCCTGCTCCGGTGTGATGTTGGACGAAAGCTAAGATGGAACAGTTCCAGAAAAGACAACAGCAGCCACCGAAGAATCGCTCCTGCAGGCCGGGGAAAAAAC
The DNA here is from genome assembly GCA_013397935.1 of Dasyornis broadbenti. NCBI lineage: Eukaryota > Metazoa > Chordata > Aves > Passeriformes > Dasyornithidae > Dasyornis > Dasyornis broadbenti. The sequence continues at coordinate 9,720 of VZRN01006414.1, read as the reverse complement.
TCTTGTCTCAGCTAACACAAACCAAGCTAGCTAAAAGCAATAACGTAACACCCATCTGCTCTGAAAACAGAGCACACCAGAGTGAGCGTTTGGACAAAACCCCCAGAGCTCCCCTGGACGCTGCTTAAAGCTACAGGACCCATTTCTGGGCATAAAGCAGAGCATCAGGAATAGAGCATCATCGTGGAATCACCCCAAGACACACTCTCACAGCCTTAATTTAGGGTTTAATTAGGAGTCGTCGTTATGCATCCGTCATTACAAATCCCAAGCATCCGCATCAGAAAGCTGCCTTCCCCTAAAGCACTCCAGTGTTTTATAGAGTGTGGGACTGCGTAGGCTGCTGGGTGCCCGATTCCAGAAAAAATATGGAAACCAGGGCCATATGGACAGTCTGTTGCCAGTGGTAACAGCAAATGTAAAAGAAAGGGTTTTTAGGGTGAGGCTGGCTGGTTTGGAAGCCAGCTTAGGAAATCTCCATGGAACAGCACAGGGCAATGTGCCCCCAAATCCTTCTTTACCTGCTTCCAGAGGTGGGAAAGGGGCTCACTGAGAATTCAATTCAGCAAGAAACAATTATTCCTAAAGGAAATGGGTGGCCTTCTCTGAGGTTCTTCCCTCGCTCCCGCTGCCCTCCCACTGCACTCGGTGTCCCTTCTTGCATGAGCTGGCTTTCAGTGTGCCCTGAGCATGGCTTTGCTTTGAGGCACGACAGGAAAATCAGTTTTCACCACCTCCCTGAGACAGAGGAGTGTAAAACATGGATGTGTCTGTGCCTCTCTTCCTTTGTTTGTGCAGCTTGAGGCGTAGGCACCAAAAATGAGCCCCTGAGGATGCAAGCAGAGATGCCCATCCCTTGGCGCTTGTCTCGGGAGCTTTCTCAGCTTTGTTTTCTCTCTCTCCTCACCAGCCTGTTTCCAACAATGCCACGGCACAACTTCTGGAAGGTGAAGCCTTTGGTGAAGTCATTATGTGCCAAGTATGGAGTCCAGTATGAGGAGAAGCCCCTTGGGAAAGCGTTCGTAGACATCGTTGGGTAAGGCCCTCCTGATCCCGCCTGCAGCTCATTTTTCCAGGGACACCTGATATTTTCTAGCACAGAGGATTCAGGACATGGCAGACCCTTCAGAAATTTGTGCTGTTGCTGTCAAACAACACTGGACCTTTCGATGGGTACAAACCTGATCATGACATTTGGGGACATGGCGGCTCAGCAGTGCTGAGGTCCATCTTAGAGGGCTTTTCCAACCTTAATGATTCTGATTTTTATACCACCCTGTTCTGACAGCTGGTGGCTCCTGTTGCTGGGAGCTGCCAGCAGATCTGCTGCTGCACAGTGAGATGAATCAAAGAGAAACAGGTCAGGTTACAGCCCCCGCCGTGTCCCCTGAGAGCCCTGCCAGCAGCAACAGGCAATTCCCCGCAGACAGAGCTGGAGATGAGTCTCACAGTCCTTGTCAGCCACCTCGGTGTTAATGTTGGTGTCTCAGTTACTCTGAGGGGAATAATTCATGGCAGGGAACATGAGTCCAGGCACCTCCTGCACAAACCACTCTGAGCGCAGGCAGGTCACAGTGCGGTGGCCACGATGGGCAGAAGAGCTGAAAACTGGTTCCAAACCTGCTTTTGTCCTCCAGTCCAGTTAGGACAGGGCCATGCAGTACCAAGGCACAGTGGGGTGAAGCCTGGAGGCTCCCGGGAGAACTTACAGCCCCTTCCAGTACCTAAAAGGGCTCCAGAGGAGCTGGAGAGTGGCTTTGACAAGGGTCTGGAGTGACAAGACAAGGGGGAATGGCTTCACCCTGAAGTGAAGTTCTTTGAGCGTGATCCTATGATTGATACTAAAATTCAGTAACAGACTTCATTGCAGGAAAAACACAACAGAAGCGAGATTCCCAAACTTCTCCTCCTTTTCTTCCCGCAGGTCCCTGAAGAAATCTGGTGATCTGTGGCTGGATGCTTATCTCCATAAGTGATCATGAATCTTTCTGGGGAGGTGTGAGTGACCGGGAGGGATGGGGGGGAGTGGGGGGGATCACACTTGTGTCTTTTACTCTCAGATCTCAGTCTAAATCCACGGTTGGAGGGGAGTTTCCTGTCTTGTCAGCTGCTTCTGCTGCAGGCCCAGGCAACCTGTTTAATCCAGGCAGATTTGAAATGTGCTCCAGAGGGTGGAAAGCGAGGCCAGCATTGCAGGGAAGGGAAGGTTGGGAGAGGATGATGAGGAATGTTTAAAAAAGGGGCATTAATAGCTGACCTCGACCTTCTTTTCACAAGATTCGTTCTCATTCTGCCTAAACCACACAAGCCCTGATTCACATCCAAGGGTTTTTAGGCCTCAGTGAGTGTTTGCTGTCCAAGGGTACCCCAGTCAGCTCATGCTTCTTTCCCACCTTTGTGTGAAAGAGGAATTGCAATCCATGGGACCGGCAGCTGCTGCACTGTGCTCCCAGCCCTGTCCAGAACTCCGCTCTCTCCTTTCCCTGCCTCCCTTCCTCCTCTAATCATAGCATCCCTTTAGTCCAAGCTGTGACACTTGCCCTGCACACCTAACCCCTAACCACAGCAGGGTTAACATAGCTGTGTTTTCAGGATCAGCCCCTATTCCCAGGGGCCTGTAGAAGATTTCTGGGCTTAAACAGCAAAATGTCTCCTTCAGGAGAGGGTCTGTTTTCTCTTTAACGAGCAGCAGGTCTGGCACAGCGGATTGTCAGTAAATCACAAAAAAGACCAAAACAATCACAGAAGCAAAACGTGCTAATTGCTCCTCAGTGCTCCGGGGGAACCACAAATGGTCTTTTCACCATCCTGCCCTGCCGAAGCCCAGGGTTCTGCCTGTCTGCACATGCCTGGCAGGCACCGAGCCTCTTCCTGCCTGCCCGAGGCCAGGAGCCATGGCACTGTTCACCCTTCCCTTGGGAACAATCACAGGAGAAAATGAGTTCTCCCTGCAAAAGGAGGAGCTGCCCAAACAGCCAATCCCAGCTGGAGTCAGGACTGCTCAGGCTGTGCTGCTGCTGTGAAACCTTTGGAGAACCCTCTTACGACTTGTCTAAAACTCAGTTTTCTGCCCAGCACCGTAATTACCAAAATCCACTAATGGCTTATCAGGAGATAACATTGAACAGCTTCCAGGTGCTTCTGGAGCAGGCACCCTAACCCCAAATAAACCCAGGGGTTCGGGTTCAGCTGCAACACAACGGAAGAGATGTTTGGTTTAGGACAAAGGGCCGTGGTTCCAACAGCAGCCTCCAGCTCCAGCATCCACCTCAGAGCTCCCTGGAAACACCAGAAGGGAGGCTCTGCTTACTTTGCATGCCTCATTACTTCTCTCAGCTCTGAAACTGGATCTTCTTTATCAAATCCCTGAATCCTAGCAGCATCCCACACAATCAGCAAGGTGCTTCATGAACAGAGACGACTCCGGGACTGTGGCCAGCATTGCAAGGGGAAAAAAAAAAAAAAAAAAAAAGAAAAAAAAGGGGTATTCCCTTCCCTTCTTTGGATAATAAAATGAGATTTTATCTTCGCTTACAGATGGGCAATTCAGCATTTTGCAACTTCAGCAAGCCAGTGATACTTAGGGTTTGTAAAGGGCTTATTCTGGGGTTCCTGCCCACCCAAGTACCACCAGCAATGTTTAGGGTGAAATAACATCCTTCTGGATGCCCTGGTTTCCCAGGGAGGTAGGAAGGAGCTAGCCTGGAATTTGGCTAATCTCATCAGGACTGCCTTAATTTGTGCATCCCTTCCTGACTCTGTGAATGTACCTCACTATGCTCCAGCAAGGATGACCACGAGCACAGTGGAATCAACAGTGCAAGTTTTTAAATATCCAGCTTATTCTTCTGACAGCCCATATTTTTTTGGCTTATTTCCAGAGCAAATATTTTCCTCCCTAGCTCTATCACCTTTTCTTCTCACCTTTCCTCTTGGGAAACTGTTTGGGTTGATCTTGGGGAAAGATCAGCTCTTAGGCAAATGGGCATTTTTTTCCCCCAAAAAATTTACAATTTTTTCAAGCAAAGCTTCTCTGGCTCATACAGTTTTTTCCCCTCCTTCCAAAATATCCCAGCTTTCTCTCTTGGAATTTGTGCTGTTTCCTATGTGCCTTGATGCCTCCTTGTTGACACTCCATCCCTGGAAGTGTTCCAGGCCAGGTTGGATGAGGTTTGGAGCAACTTGGTCACGTGGAAGGTGTCCCTGTCCATGGCAGGAGGGTGGAATTGGACGATCTTTATTGTCCCTTCCACCCAAACCATTCCAGGATCCTTCAAGCTCTCCACCCTTCACAGGAGCAGGTCAAACAGATCCTTGTCAAAGAGCCCTGGAAGTCTGGCTCAATCTGCTTTGTTGTCCTTGTTCTCAAAGTAAAATTAAGTTAATCTGGAGATGTTCCAGAAGTTTCAGTGAAACTGCAAACGTAGATAGACAGAAACTTCCCATGAGCTTCCTTGGCTTTGTCTCCAACGCGGCAGCAATAAGTGAGACATGAGCAGGTTAAAATTCACCATCAAAATGATCAAAACAGAATTTTCAGCACAGCTTTGCACAGCTTTCTGAGGGCTCTTAACTAACCAGTTTCTCTGAAAACAACGAGGTGAAATCTTGTCCGCTTTCTCTCTTGATAAAGGTCGTTCATTTGCACTGTAATGAGACACAAACACGAAACAAAAAAATCCCCAAAGCAGTAAGAGGTGCTGAGAGCCTGCCAGGGTTTATTGAGCCCAGCTACACCACACGGCAAGAGGGAGCTGGAAACACAGAGCTGGTTTCAGGGCAGAGACTCAAACAACAGCCAGGGAAGGACTGGATTTGTTCCCCTCCCTCACTGTGGGGGACTGGAATAGGAGCTGGCAAAACCAGGATGGCTAAGGATGGCGGAGAAAAAGCACAAACTGCAGCGAAGAGAAGCCTCAGATGGGCGAGGTTTGGGAGGAGAAGAGAGAGATGGGAGAAGTTTGGGAAGGTCAGGGGTTGGGGAGGGATGCATGAGAGTGGGAGAAAAAAAAAATACAGAAGGGGTGAAGGAGAAGGAAAAGAAATTTGGAATCAGGTGTCCCATGTTCTCTCAGCATGGCTGGAATCTGCCTGGAGGACTGTGCTGGAGACACAGGGCAGGACAGGAGCCCAGAGGGGATGGCAAGGACTGGGGACATCCACAGGCACCTCGGAGTGAGCTGGATCTCACCCTGAGCCCCACCCCAGCTCTGCGAGCAGGGACTGACTGCCCCCGCATTGCCAGGGAGAGGCACAATGGGAATCGGGGGACTTCCCTTGGAGTTTTCTTTTCAAGCATGGATTTGAAGAGCCCGGAGCCCGACTGCTCACTGAAATAGGGCATGGGAGGCTCGTCAGGACCCATCATTCTCTGCTGCTCTCTGGCTGGATTTGAGGCCTTCATTAGGGCAAAGACACCCTTTTCCTCAGTAGATGCTTTCCTAAGAAAGCCTTCCTAACAAAGCCCTAACATTTCCAATGTCAAAACAGCAAACCCACATTCCCTTATAGGACAGCTCCTGGATTTTTTCATTCTTAAAAAAAAAAAAAAAAAAAAATGAAATAATATTCCAGTAACTCAAAAAGAACAATTTTTTTTTCTTGTGTATTCTACCACTCAATAAAATGCATAACTATTTGTTGACCATAAAAATGCTTTATGTGGTTTTTTTCCAGTCACGTCCAGAGTCTCTGGTGCTGAGGGAATCTGTTCCCTCCTGGAGTGCTTTCTGCCGTACAAACCCACAAACAGGTGGCATGGAGATGCCAACTGAGCAAGTTGGGACATTTTTAGGGCAGGAATTTCACCATCCAGGTTTTGCTCTGAGATGAAAAACATGTTCAAATTCAGAATTGTAAAGGGTCAGGGTAGGATTGGACATAAAAGGTGATTCAAGCTCCAGTTTCACATTTAGCCTCATAACTCCTGTTTTTAGCAGTTCAAAATCTGATTCCAAGCCAAGAACACTGTGGAAGCAAACTAAAAAAGGATTTGGGATCAGACTTGCTAATTATGGCTTCCCTTGGTTTTCCTGGGTTTTTTTGTTTTTTTTTGTTTTTTACATGGAGAAGCCTTTAGCCAGTGAGTGTAGAAAGTCCTTTTTCCACTTCGTGTGGTGAAATCAGTGGAATTACTTTGATACCGTTGACTTTATTAGCACAAATGGATTTCTTTATCAGCCTTCACAATCCCAGGTTCAATGGTGCTGCTTCCCCTCATCCTGGGAACGAGCCCCAAAGGAAAGGAGATTTTCCTGTCAAGGATTTACCTGGCCGCTCAAACTCAGCCTCCAGGACTGTCTGAGGAGGCAGCTGAGAGCCAAACTGTTGTGAAAACTTCATGGAAGCATTTTACAATTTTCCAAAAGTCCATTTTGTGCCCATTCGTGGCTCACACCGAGGTGTGGTGAGCACCTCCCCGCAGTTTTTCCAGCCCGTGATCCGATGCTTTGGTGGATTTGGGGTCGACACCAGCTGTGGGTTTTAGGTCAAAACTGTCTTGAAGTCAGCCCAGAGGCTTGAACAGAGCTGGTTCTGCCAAATGAACCCATTGAAACCTCTCTGATCAGGTGCAGGAGCACACAGAGGAAGCTCACAGGCTCTCCTGGCTCAGGAGACAAAGTGATGGCCAGATTATCCTTATCTGTCCCCTAAAACCAACACCGCCGCTCGCCAGAGTCCACAGGAATTGCTCCATAGGCAAACTCATCCTGCCCAGGCCGCAGGTGCCACGAGGTGTCCCAGAACCCAAAGGAGAAAATGACCCCACTTTTAGGGCTTTGATTTAGTCCCAGAATAAACTCAGGGGGCTCTTACACAAACAAAATCAACCTTTTCAAATCGATCTCTTCATCCATGAACAATATTGCTTTTAAAAACATCATGGTTTACTCACTCTGCAGGGGTCCAGGTCCAGAGGTCTCAGGAAACCGCTTCACAATATAATTTGTGTGTGGCATCAGCGTGGTGAGAAACGGGTTCCTGGCGTTCAGATGTGCGGATTTTACCCCTTTCAGCCTGGCTTTGAACACTTCCAGGAATGGGGCAGCCACATTTGTGAGCTTCCTTCTTGCAACAGGTTTTAAAAATTCTGTTAGGGGAAAAAAAAAAAAAAAAAATCAACAGCAAGCTAGAAAAAACCCTCAATTTTTGTTCACTATGTGTGCTGTCTTGTATCGTATGTTTTATTAAAAAATTGGTCTGAATTCTTCAAATATACCATAGAAACACTTCCTTGCTGAGTCCCCTTCACACCATCCCTCTGTGCAGAGGACTCTACAGAACAGGGCATTGTTGGAGCTGCTGTAAGGTGAATAATCCATTCCCATTTCCAGGCACACACTCATCATCCATTTGGGAACCATGTAGCAAAGAGCATGAAGGGATTAACCCAGAATTCCGGAGCAAGCCAGGAGGTGAATCATTCCCCCCCAGCATAACGTAAGATATAAAAAATTATATAAATAACAAATTAGATAAATAGAAATAAAATAAATAGAAATAATATAGATATAAATAATAAATTAGATAAATAGAAATAGAATGAATATAAACAATATAGATATAAATAATATAAAATAGCAATAAAGGTATTATCTACCCCCCACAGAAGCTGGAGGGTGCAAATATGAGTTTCATTGGGGTGAATGATGATGTTTTTTAAAATATCCTGTGTCAGTGCTTTTCCACCTTCTGCCAGCCACTGAGGTTTGGAGGTCAAGCCCAGGCTGCTCGGGTCAAGGGAGGCTCAGCAGAAATTCGAGAGAGGAATGGGAAAAGGAGAAGGATTCTCACCTGGAAGCACCACCTTCGCCTGCAGCATCCTCCTGAGCACAGTTAGGTAACTCCCCAACTCCTGGGCCAGGTGCTGGCTGCGGGGATGACAATGAGAGGATTAATCACAGTAATTGCCTGTGATTGCACCCATCCTCCTTGGAATGGGTGTGGCTTTTCACGTGCCTGATTAATTTAATTGGCCTCAATGAGCCTGGCCTTCATTAAGCAGCAGTTGTTTTTTCTATAAAATACAGGAGCCACACTGCACTTTCTGTGTGTTTTGTTCCCTTATTGCTTGCAGGTGCCTGACAAAACCCCGAAATTTGGTTCTGACCTGAAGGTGCTGTTGGTTCCTCAGCTGGAGCCAGCTCCTGCTCCGGCATCTCCAGGTGAATCACTGTGAGTTGAAATCATCACCCTTTGCAAGCCCACGAAGCTTTAGGCCATGCTCACAACCCCAAATGGAGCAGGGCAGCACAGCCTGTGCCTCATCATCACCCAGGGCAGGGGGAAATAAAAGTGTGAACAGAAATCAAAGTGCTGCTGCCAATTCCAATGCCATGCCTTGCTCGTTCTTGTCTCCACAGCACGCTGGAGCTCACCAAGTGCTGAGATTAAACACCTGATTTGATGAAGGCATGCGAGTGAAACGGAGTCCAACAGCTCTAGAGGGCAAGGAATGGTGAAGGCCCAGTGTTCCAGCAGCATTCCAGCACCATGACTCCTTCCACATCCCTGCAGAAAAGCAACAGCTCCACAATAACAGAATGTCTGGGCTTGAAGGGTGCAGCGGGAGCTTCTGGGCAAGTCAGGAGCTGGATGATCTTTAGAGATCCTTTCCAACAGAAAAAAAACCATTTCCCGGGGAACACTAAAAATAAAACAAATAAAAAAGTGAAGAGATGTTGGGCCTGCTCTGCCCCGTGATGCACAAATGAATCACAGACAAAACAGAGGACACAGATTAAGAAGCAATTTCCTTTCTGCAATGTCTCTCTAAACAGAGAGGGACAGTTTTTAATGCCTCTGTTGAGATATCTGGTAAAGAGGCTCTTCTGGCTGTGGTGGTATTGGGACAGGGATGAGCCCCACGTGCTGCAGTAAGAGAGAGAGCTTAAGTAATTTGTGTACTTTGAATGTGCAACGCCATTTTAAAACCAGCATCATGATGGAAAAGTAGTGACGTCCCTGCTGACAACAGAAAAATGGGTTTTTTGAGTTTTCCAAAGTCAGATGGATCAGGCATTACCCAAACACAGTCCGTGAGGTCTTCTCCACACACAAACAATTCCAGTGTGAGATGAATAGGATTTGGATCTCGGGTTCCCTCTTTTAATGTTCCCAGTGTAGAAGAGTCTTTAGGACTAATGTCAGCCAGAGCTGCCGAGATTTTGGGGGCATTGCAAAACTTCACCTGCCCAAAAGCACAGTGAGACCATCAGACACTGTTCCAACTCCTCCAGAGTCTGTTTATCACTGCCCTCAAATTTGATGGAAAGTTGGGTTAGTGCTTCCCCCCTCCAGGTTCTGCCAGCTGGCACTGATGGCCTGATGGGCTGGTTTGGCTTGGCCCAGTTTTTGGCAGTGGGGGGCCATAAAGATGGCTCCTGTGAGAAGCTGCTGGAAGCTTCCACCGTGTCCAGCAGAGCCAATCCCTGATGGCTCTGAAGATGGATGTGCCGCTGGCCAAGGCTGCGCCAATTAGAGATGGTGGTAATGCCTCTGTGATAACAGATTTAAGAAGAAATCAAAACAATGTATGGATGCAGTTTGTTTTTTTTTTTTCTAGCCAGAGAGGAGGAGGAGGAGGAGGAGGTGAGAACACTTGAGGGAACAACACGGAGACCCCAAGATCAGGGGAGAAGGAGGGGCAGGAGGTGCAGCAGGCGCCAGAGCTGACATTCCTCTGTAGGCCGTGGTGAGACCACGGTGGAGCAGCTGTGC
>VZRN01006410.1:89485-102477 GCA_013397935.1 Dasyornis broadbenti | reverse complement strand
GCCACGTCCCGCGTGGCAACCTCTATTCCCACATCCATCTTTTAAAATTTCACTTTTTCCAGCCACACTTTTTAAGAGAAGCTGATTTCCCTTCTCTGTGCTTTCAAGGCATATAAGGAAGCAACATTACCAATGGCACAGAGACACTCAAGTTCATTATATGCAAGCCCAGGTGTAATCACCACAAGCAGATGGATTTTTCATTTAAACTAGAACATGCTCAGCAAAAAGGGTCGTGTAAACTGCAACCAGAGATGCAGTGGTGGTCAGCTTATTGAAATTGGAGTGTTCTGAATTCCATTTGTAAACAACTGCAAGAAGTAAATCTGCAGAAAAGCAAATGTTTCATGAATTCCTTATTTCTAGTCTTCAGCAAAGAGTAGATAATTCATGTTATTAGACACTGTGGCAACATTTACTTCCCTCTTATGACATAGCAAGAAACTGAAGACATTTTTCATTGAAAAACAACAGTAACCTCAAATATCAGTGGTGCAAACAGAGTTTTAGAGCAAGGTTACAGTACTGATGAGAGGAAAACTCATTTACTTATTAGCACTCATTAAGCAATTGGGAGTTTGCTGTCTCTTATCCTCCTTTTCTTTTAAGATGAGGAGAAAGAAATATATGTGCCTAAGATTTAAGACTGAAGTCAACTCTACAAACAACAGCAAATATATTACAAACCATGCATCATGAACAAACCTGGAATATCTCTTACTACTTGGCACTGCTGATCCCAACTTTTAAAAACATTATTATCCCATTAAGTGGAGAACCACTTTTTTCCAAAGGAGAGATACCTATTTCTACCTTATGTGGCATGACAAATGGTAGTGTTACAGTCTTCCTTGGCAAAGAATATATGACTTCACTGTTAACACTCACTTTAATGCAGAGTAGATTGTTTTAGAAGATTAAATATTTCTTGATGTTCTGCTGCTGGAGTTAATTCACCACTTATGATTATTTTGCCTGAAGAGCAAAGACTTTATCACAAAGTTTCTAATTATCTGTCCAGCAGAGTTTCCTCAAACACTGGCAGAAGACCATATGCTTAAGGGCAGCTGTGCACTCCACAAAACAACGTGTAGCTTCGTCATGTCCCTGTAGCAGATAGCTTCTGCTCATGATGGTAACAGCAGACATGCTGCCCTGACCTAAATGGTGCTTGGACTAGGAAAACCTTATGTTTTATTATCCAGTGGTCTTGGAGTCAGTTTCCACAAAAATTTATCCAGAGGCTTTACATGCATTGGGATGTTGCTCTATTGTAACAGATTTATGCATAGTTCAAATAGAGCAAATGCCTTCAAATATTTTTTGAATTAAGAAAAATCATAATTTTTACTGGAATTGCAACCTCAGTCAGAACAAGCTGCCCCATCCAGACGTTAGACAAGTTGATTTCGCTCCTTCCGGGTGGTTCATTCAAAGAAGTTAAAAGACAAAAATATCTGACTTTGCCTGCTGACCATTCCATCACACTAAGCCAAATTTTTAGTCACTAACTGCTGTTTATATTCTAAAGCTGCCCCAGGCTGGAGCATAGGTTTATCAGGAAAGCAGTGGAGTCAGGATCTTCATGGCTGGTGCTGTCTGCGTATTCCTGAGCCATCTGACAATCCAGTGCCACTGCTTCCCTTCACTTTGTTATTTGTTCCCATAACCTTATAGATGGGCATTTTTTTATTTAACTGGGATTACAGAAACAAGTTTCTCAGTCAGTCAATAAGAAAGAAATTAGATGAAGAGGAATACATTTCTAGGACAAGACCTGATAATCACTAAGCATGAGTTTACACAGTAAACAAAAGATGGAAAACTACGGTATTATTGTTTGATAGATGGATATACTATGCAAGCAAGAATTACAAATAGTTATGAGCAGCAAATAATGCATTGCTGGATGGTTACTACAGTAAATATAAAAATCAATGCGTACTAATATTTGAACTCTACAGACAAAGTGGAACCGCTTTAGAAATTTGATTCAATTGCCCATAAATTTGTATTAGTTCTATGAGAAATGAAGACACATGCATTAATATTACACTAAGAGCTGGAATGGAAATGAAAAAAAACCACCTCCTTCACTTAGTGGACAGACAGCTGGGAGCTTTTAATTTATGCTCTCAATTCCTAATAGAAAAGGCAAATTAATAATTTCTTTAAAATCAGAACCATTATGTTTCATTATGAAATAAATAGAAAGTCCTGAAGTTTTTTCACCAGTAACCATTATTCAAGACTTCCAGCACCTTAAACCTGCCCACTTAGCCATTTTTTTTCCCATAGAGATGCTTGAATATTCCCATGTAGAGTTTTTCTAAAAGCACACACACATATCCCGCCAGCAGCAGTTTTATTCTATAGTCACTTGGACTGATTGATAGCTGAAGCAGGACCATCCACAACAGCACCTAAGAAAGCCAATAAAGAAACTAAAGAAAAGCAAATACACCTCACATGTGTACTGTATTTGGATGAAAGAAACAACAAATTATCTCTCTCTTCTAGAGGAGGTAGCATTGGGAAATAGTTAGGAAACTAGGATATAAATAACAACCTTAAAAGGAAATTTCTACCTGGGCAGAACCCAGGACAGTCTTTTTATCACACCTCTTCCAATCCTCATTTTACCTCCATCCTCATAGTCATGGTATAATTGACAAAAGTTAGTTAAACTGGTGAGGGGATGGGAAAGCTATTTTTCATTGACTATCACAAGTTCTCTAGAGGATAAGGCTAAGTCTGCTTCCATAAAAGTGTGGCCAAGTTGGGGCACATTTGTGGAATAAAGCATATGGTGCTGATGATACTAAGTCCACACCACGTCTATTTCAGAGACTAGAATAGCTTTAGTCTGATCCCATTAATTAAATTTCTCTCAGTTTCTGCAATATAATTTTCTATTCAGTTTTATCTTGAAAATATCTACATTTCACTCTTCAAGGCTACTCCAAGCTACCAGAGAATTAAGTGGAATTATCAGGATATCTACTCCCCATGCACAACTCTGGTCTGAACTAAGACATTTATGTAGCCACACTTTAAGCAGTGGTGACACGTAGAATACAGAATAAGAGAAAATAAATTACATAGGAAATAGAACAGTAGCTAAAACACAAGTAGAAAAGTAAGGAAAACAAAGTAATATAGTGTACAAAAAGGCAGCATTGAACAAACAAAATCTTCCCATTATTTGAACTAGGAGTTTAATTATTTCTCCAAGTTTCTCTTATATAAACATATCTATATATTCAGCAAAGACATTTTATAGGATTTATAGATAACATGATGTATCAAAGCTTAAAGATGTGGGGCGAAGGTAAGGAGAAAAAACATTTTCATCTAGAAACATGGAGAATTTTTATTATGAATGCATTTCTATGCATTTTTTTCTAAAAGAATAGTTACAAGTCTAAGTAAAGTGCAAAAAGTGTTCTGAGTGCACCTGGACCAGAATTCTGTTCAAGTGACTTTATAAAGAAATAGGTGACCTTTTCCAGTTGCTTGCACTTAAGAATACAAAAAAAAAGAGAATCACAGCTAACTGTATACACTGATCAAGTTATCTTTTCCATCAACCTAATGACAGTTCTACTATGATTGTAAACTTAGGTTTATTTCACACCTACAGTCTGTTGCTATAACTTAATAATTCTAAGTTGTTATTACCTCATGTAATCTTGTATACTTTAGTGCAATCACTAAATTTACATGACCTACAGATCCTGTTTTTAGAACATCTCGTGTACTGTAACTCATTTCTTCTGTGCAGCTTCAATTCCACTCTCAATATGGTAATTTTGAAGGAACGTCCCTTCAAGATTTTGAATTTTGAAGTATTTTGTCTACTCCTTTGAAACAGTAAATATTTAGATTTTCTTTCTGTAATCATTTACATATTTTGTTTTACAAAATATATAACATTCTAACCAAGGATTGAACATAAATTATTGTTCTCCCCTTCTGTAATCTTAATGATGACCTCTAAAAAATTGCCTATTAGATAGCAAGATGCACTTACCTTGTTTTAGAGACTGAGATTGTACAAAAAGATGATAAGAAAGAGGAACAGGAATTAAAAAGGAAGAGAAGGAAAAGAGAATGGGGAAAAAGAAGAGGAAGAATAGCACACCACTGAATAAGTTAGATAAAATTGCAAAACTCTTTAGGTTGAAAGCTTTCTCTGGAGGTCATCTGGTCTAACTCTCTACTCAAAGTAGCATCTATTTCAAAATTAGATCAAAATTCAAAGTTAGATCATACTCATAAACTAAAGAGCAAAACAACACTGCCCAACATGACTGTGCTGTAGGCTGCCATGAAGAAGTCTAGCTGTTTCCTATTTTCTCAGATGAGTGAAAAAGAAGATATTGAACTTATCTGTAAGGCTATTTATTATAGAAGACAGTTCAAGGAAAATATTTTCACTACCCAAAATGCATCTTAGATCAAAACTGAGACCAAAATAAAGAAATGAAAAGGAGAGAAGAGGGGAAATAAAACTAAACTCCCAACTCATAAACTGTGGCAAACACATTACCGCAGACATACTTGGAGATTGGTAAAAATTTATATCTGTTAACGTAAGTAAACATTAAGTATATGAAATATGATGGTCCAATTATAACACTAGAAGTCACAGTACTACACAAGGCAAAATGCTTTCTGTTTTCATTGGTAACAGATTCTGAGGAATGTTCTGAATTAGTATTTTTTTCTAAGAATGAAAAATGAAGAAAATCTGAAGAAAAGCACATCAAATCATTTTCACTGGGATCTAGATAATGGACATATTTTTAAATATCTTTGCATTGCTCAAATAAAAGAAATGTTTTGAGATTTTGAGTGAGATGTAAAAAATCAGAATCTATATATTAGTTATCTTTACTCATCTATTAGAAAATACAGACACATTTTTTATAAGGGAAAACACAGATATCAATAGCCTCACAAAGGAAAAAAGTGTGTGCTCAATCATCTTGGAAACTGGTTTTTTTCCTGATCAAAACAAGTATTCACTTTTAATGGCATATCAGCAAGGTGCTAATAAAAAAAAAAAAAAAAAAAGACATCTAGCTCATTCAGGTTTTGATGCTATGTCTTCAGAATCTGGAATTAATCTTAAATTTTTTGCCTGATGATTACTTCCACTTAATCTCTTGAAGCAATTGTTCAGTGTCAGTGTAATTGTATTAGTCTAACAAAAAAGGAGCTACTTTTAAGCGCATGATGCAAAGGCACCATCTGCCCATGGCAGTATTTGGGTCTTTTTAACAATACTGTAAGGACTACATGAACAACTGAGCTGAACACAGGCAGATAATGTGTTTAGTTCACCCACCCTTATGCTAAAGATTCTAAGCTTGTTATAAGATACTGAGTGGTGCTCACATGTCATAAGAGATGCTCTGGGCAAAAAAGGTTACATAAATATCTGTGATTTATGGCATGCTGAACATATCACCGATAGCTACAAAGTCCCATTTTCACATGTTAGCTTTCTGTCTGTATGTATCATCCTCTGGGTTGTTTCCTCAAGCTATTTCCCAATTTCTTTCTTTGAGTCTTCCATGTGTAAAGAATATAAGTGCACAACACTGGAAGACGATCCATTTTCTAAGTGTCATCTCTGAAAGACCACTTTTTTTATTTAAGGTACACTTCAAGCTGACTATAACTACATAAATCATAGTCTAGCAAAAAAAAAACTTCCCTAGTAGACAAACATATTTGAAATGTATCAGTTTATTGCAATAGTTTAAAGTGGAGAAAAAAAAAATCAATAAAAAGAAAAAGGAAAAGGAAAATAAGAAAAAATAAAAGGGGAAAAGAAAATGAGAAGTAAAACTGAAATAATGCATTTTAATGAACAGCATCAACTGCTTCTGTTTTCACTCAACACTTCTACATTTCAACTCATGTTAGTTTTAATTCAGTCTCTTATATCTGACCAGTAGGGGAAAAAAATTACATACAAAAACCTGATAAATTTTTGTGACAAATACTGTGCATTTATGCAGTCTATGTTTCACCATATGTTTATTTCTTGATCTGAAACTTCACATCTAAAATTAGGTTTACCAAAGGGGGAATAAAACAGTGCAAAAGCTGTAAAGTGTAGCTCTGCAGAGAGTGTCTACTCTATTAAAGATCAACTTCTCTCTCCATATAATGAAACTTACAGCACCATTCCCCTCACAGTGGGGTAGAAAGAGAAAAAGACAGGAGGATTTATTTCTTCTCATTTAAAAAGGTTGTATAACACATCTTAATCAAAATAAATGGCAACAAGCCTAACAGTAAACACAGTAATACAAGATTCATGGGAACAGTGACTTTAAGAAATAAAAGGCTAAAAGATGTTTCCTTGCTCTCCTTTTTGTCTGTTTAGAATTATTTTTAATTAACAGTAACCACTAATTAGTATAATTTTGTAGGTGAAAGAAACGATTTATGTATGTATGTGTATGTTAAGGTAATATGTACTGCCTAGTGAATGCCTGATGCGAGCCTTTGAACTTTGAAGATGTTGCATCTTGAAGCACAATTACCTGACTAAAGAAGTGCAGTATAGAAGAAATGTGTTTAAAAAAGTGTGTAGTGGAGTTTTACAAACACTAATATATAAACTATCACTGATCCTGACAATTTCTTTTATCTACTTTCTGCTGCAGTTTTGAGAAAATTGGAAATCCTTGGAGGAATCAACTGGTTAAAAGAGTTCACTGTACATCTTGCTGTGCTTTGAATATCTCATGAACCATTTTAAAATGTCAAAAGTCTATGTCAAGAGCAGAACGCAGTTAAGGACATTGCAACTGAGATGTCTTAAAATGTTTTCAACTTAATGCATAGCTAAGATTGGTTCATTGTACACAATGTGTTATTACCCAGATGATTACAGCACAGGCTTGTTACATGGTACGTACTGTGCCATCTAGAGACAGAACACCAGCAGAGCACTCCTACATTATCTGATCCCTGAGCGAGTCAGGTCCAATGACAGGTCTTTTAGATGATGCTTTATCTTTTGTCTCTGGCCTTGATGGATTTTGCTCTTCTTGGGCCAGCTGAAACGAAAAGGAAAGGACAAGATGATAACAGCTTGCTCAGTGGCATATCACAACACATCAGCGTGGCGCTGTCCCGCTCGTCACACACGCTCTGGCTACACGGTGCTGCTCAGAGTAAAGAAGATGCAGGAAATAAGAAATGTCAGTGCTCTCCATAGGCCTATTGAATGGATGTGTGGATAGAAACCTCACCAGATGGAGAAGATTAAAGCAGAGTGATGAATGCCTTAGGAGGGAAAAGAGATATCTTGGGAGAGGATATTGATCATTGGTAATGATCTGTGTTTGTAGATGAGGTAGGGTAGGATGTGAAATAGAAAAAAATACAGTAGGAGTTCAGGATGAAAAAGTACAGTTTAAAGTAAGTGAAATGAGAAAGAGAAAGGAGGATAACACTTTGAATAAAAATTAAAAAACAGAGATTGCATCAGAGAAAAAAGACATGACAGATTATGTTCTGGTTTTATTAATGTGTGTTGGTGGAGCGTATGAGAGGAAACTGTATCAGTAGTCCTTTCTTCAGTCTATTCTTCTAGTTTTGTTGGTATATTCAACTAGTTTGCAGCACTTTGTACTTCATGGCATATTGGAGTTGTTGGTCTCTTTTAAGCTTAACATTATTGTGGCTGATTACCTCTATAGGTATATATGTAAGTATACATAAAATATGTAAGTCACAGCAACAGAAAAAAATAGGTTGCTAACAAAGAGATGTAATTTCTGGATTTTTGTCACATTTTTACATCAGGCTTGGCAAATACAGCAGCTGCAGTACTGGAAATATTTCTGGCATGTACAAGCAATGACATTTCTCAGAGATGAGAGATAAAGGAGATTTCATACCCTAATCTTCCCATGTCAAGCTGTTCAGAAAAGAAGAATCTATATGAAAATATAATTTGACAGATAAAGTGTTCCTACCACGTTCCTGAAGAAAGGAAGAATTGTTTCTGCTATGGATAAATTTTCTTATCAGAAATAAAAGACGTGCAATACATATATGAAGCAAAAGAATTATATCACAGAACTGATCTCAATACAGAAGTAAAACGAGTTTAAACCTTTCAAGACGTCACTCTGTGAAACAAACATCAATAGAACAGGACTTTCATAGGTTCTTACTGTAAAAAGTATACCAGAGATACCTACACAATTTTAAAACAGGCGGACAGAGTGCACGCTCCTCTCCAAAACACTATTGGGCCTGAACAGTTTCCAGCCATCCAGAAAAACAGAGTTTGTAGCTCAGGCTTCAAGTACGTACATTTTTACTCTTTATACACTGGTTAGCTGACTAGAATAGATAGAAATAAATAGATAGGAAGGTCTGGTTTGGTGGGGGGTTTTTTTGGTTTTGGTTTTTTTTTTTTTTTGGGGGGGAGGTTTGGTGTCTTGTTGGGTTTTTTTGTTTGTTTGGGTTTTTTTGTGGTTTTATTTTGTTGGCTTGTAGGATTTTTTTGTTTGTTTTTTTGTTTTGTTTTGATTTTGTTTTTAGTTTGGGGGGGGGTTTTTGTTTTTTGTTTGGCTTGGCTTGGTTTTGTCTTAGTTTCTGTTGTTTTATTTTTGTTGGGTTTTTTTGTTGTTTTTGTTTTGTTTTGTTTTGTATCTTTTTTATTTTCTTTGGTCTTGTTTTTAATCAAATCTTCCAATGTGGAGGAGATGATACAAGCAGAGATAAGCATACTTCAAAACACTGGGAACAGATTCTCAAAATAACCACAGTGAAGCACTTGTCTTTTTAACTAATAACTTTATTTACTGTCATGGACCAAAGGTTAGTTACAATTGACTCTGTACATAATGCAGAAAAAAAAGTATGGATGTTCCAAAAAGTAATAAGCTGGTTACTTCAGTGCACATGGCCCAATTGTGTTCACACAAGTTACCTTTTTTCTATGTCAAGCAACCCCCCAAAATGTCTAAAATCTATCCAGCGGAAAAATTGGAACTGAACAAAGAAAGGACTCAAAAAGAGAAAATGACCTTTGTGTTTTCTTTGGTGAAAAAAACTCCATTCTCAGAAGTGAATACTTATCTTCCTGTTTTTAGAGCTCTCAGATATGGGGCCCTTTTTCCTGCAATGATTCTGATATAGAAAACCAACCAGTGACAATCACTGTAGTACCAGTTCCTAAGAATTTTTTGATAAACATGCACAGAAAGACAAAGAAAAATAGTAGAAAAATAATATTCAGACACCAAGTCCTATTGTACATTGTTTTAATTAGCGTAATAACAAAAATATTAATTTCAACATTAAAATTGATCAGTGAACAGTCTGCTTGTCCTGTGACTTAACCATGATTATGAAGCTATACTGTGTTTTTATCCCTCATAGTTAGATGAGGGCAAAATCAAGGATTTGCAGAAGAGATTGGAACTTTAAATCCATTTTTATCTCCTTTTGGGTGGTTATCATTCCTTCCTTCTAAAAATGAAGCTTAATTTTTGCATACCCTCTATCCTTTTACACTTGCGTATGCATCATATTTCAGTTTCTGAATTATAATTTTCCTAAAAGTCTTTTTACTTTGGAATCCCTATACATTTGTAATGCTGTAGGAGACAGTTAGGAAGGATACATAAACACATTGATGGGGAGATCTTCAGAGTAATACATTTCAAAATAATAAGATTAGGAGGGATTAGATTAGAGAAGAATTCTTGATATTAATGTACAAAAAATATTGCTATCTTCTTCCTTAGAGAATCAACTTTTTTTTGGCAGAATAATTTTATATAGCTCAGTCAAATATTTCAGTAGATTTCCTGATCTTTCCTACTACTTAATTTATTTTTACCTTACTTTTAGAGCATTGCAAGAATTAGAGGCCCCAACCAAAAAAAAACATGTAGGGATAGAAATAACTTTAAAAAAACCATGCATATATGACTGAGATAAAATGACCACGTAAAAGAATAATAAATTATACTTTGTTTTCTAACAAGGATGGAAGACAGTTAATATTTTTGAAATTAATATCTCTGTTCATTTTCAGACCAGCAGAAAAAAGATATCGCAGGCTTTAAATTCAGTGACTCAGACCTGATTGCAAAAACTTGTAGAAAAATCCATACACATAAGAATTGCTTCTGTGGGTACAGAACTGTTGTAAATAAGGATTTGCATAAGTATCAAGTTCATGCAGTTTCACAGAGCGCTTATAAGAATCGTTAAAAATCCATAATAGCTTTTTGGTTATTTTGTTTCTTATGACCTCTATTTAAATAGAAATTTTATTCTCTGAGATTAAGCTAATATAAGCTTAATAACAAGAAAGCCAGCAAAAGCTCTGCAAGGATCAGACAGGGACAGGAAGTAGAAATGGTACTTTCGCAAGCTCAGACCTCAGCCTGTGTCACGTGAGTCATCAAGCGAGCCATAACATACAAGAGACTGCACAAATAACTGCAACTTTCCAGGTATTTTAAACCTGTCTGCTCAGTACAACTCAAATTTACTCTTGAATTTCCAGATTTCTACATCACTTGCACTGAATTACTTTTGCTCAATTGCTACACATTTGGGATTTCAATACGTACCATCCATTTCTTGGTATGAAAGTAGCCTGTGATTCTATTTTCCCCCTATTTTAGGCATTCTGAAAAGGGAAAAGCATATAAACAAAAGTTATATTCATACATCTTAAGGAAGCTGTCGTACTAAATAATCAAGAGAAAATCCAAGGATAAGTAATATGGTTTGGCCTTATTGCTAAAAAATTATCTCCCACCTTGTTTTATGTCAACAGAGCTTGAGGTAGCAGAAGGCTAAAAGCAGTGTTGGTGAACTTACTGTTGCTAATCAATTCAGTCTAAGTGGGACAATAAAATCACAGAAAATCATTGAGAAATCCTATATACCCACAATTGTCTACTCCACTTACTTATGCCTCTTTGTTTTTACCAGCTGTCTCTCCATCAAAATAATCCCATTTCATAGAATAACTTCATATTGTTTGCATACATCACTAAATGTTGCACAGTATATATTACTATGTATTGCAGTCACAGAGAGAACAAAAAGTGAGCCACCATTAATACTGCAGATAAAGGAATACCTGATATTGTCAGTAGTCATTTTCAATGCATGGATAAGGTCTCAGACAGCTGCAGGTGAAATTTGTGGTTCAGGCACTAATTCTGTTTTGATTTATAAGAATTGGTTTTAACTCTAAATCTTATATATATAGCCATTAAATGTAAAATGTTCAAAACTTTCTGTTGGGATTTGCAAAATTATAATGCATTAAAACCTTTTTGCAGTGATATTTTAAAAGCTTGCTCAAACTTGCTATTCAGAACACCTGTTTGCCCTATTTAAAACAAATGCATTTCACTATTTTCTTTCTCCAGAACGAGGACCTGGAGGTTACCACACAGGTAGAGAAGAACATCCTTTGATGTGAATGAGAGTTTCTACATGTATTTGAAGGCAGAATTTTTCTCAGATAGTAAATATTTCTATAGTACAAAAATAAAATGGATAACATATTCAAAGAGCAAAAAGGTTAGGTGAAGAAAAAGAACAAAAGCTGTAATACTATTCCAGATTCTGCTGTGGCACAGGAGTTTATAATTTTTGTATCTGACCTCACTGACAAGATTCAAGACTTAAAAATCTGTAAATTGGGCAGAACCAAAAAGTGTCTACTGCTTACACTTTCTACTCTTAAAAGAAATAAGAAAATCACATCCAGCTAAAATGATCCACAAAATGATCCTTGCATTGTAGCAGGATATGGTAGCCACTGATGGCAGAAAAAACATTCAGATCTGGGTACACACTGTAACAATAATCTAGTTTTAAGAGGTATTGCCACAAATCTCAAAACTTTTAAAAGTTTTTAGTGAATTTTTCTGTATCTCACAATAGTGTGAAACTAAAAAGTATTCAAACAATTTTAAATGTAATTAAACATTTTTTTCTAAAACTTCATGACAGCAGATTTACTTTTCATTACAAAATATGTAGACAAATTACTTTTCATTACAAAATATGTCATATGAAAGCTCTTTCTGAGACATGGTCCTCCTCTAAATTACAAAAATATTAGTAATGCATGATTTATTGGTAATAGTATAATATCTCACTTCTACCATTCTTTCTTATGAAGAACTTAATAATTTTATTTTATGATTTCTACAGACAATGATAAGAAAGGCTTAATGTCCCCCTTGAGAAAAAAAGAGGAAGAAAAACCTATATAAGCACAAAATAAAAATTACCTTTCACAGTTCTTTATACACTTTATATTGGTTGTGAAATGTAATTTGTGACAATGGAACCAAAATATATTTCTAACGGAATATTATTTTAGATGTAGCTATAACTACTCTCTCTCAACGTCCCAGTCATTTCAGAAGATAAAAGTCTTGCTCTGTTTATCACAAAACCGAATTGAAAGGTTTATTCAACAGTAATTTTTCCTATCCAGGACAACCCAGCATATATTATAATAGTACTCAAAGCAGGAATATTTTACAAGTCCTACACTTTCATATCCTATGACTGCATTAGTTTTCCCACAGAAATAAAGACTAGATGATCAGTAACATCTAGAGAAACTGGATCTCCATAGCTATTAGGTTTTGAAAACTGTGGCCCAAACTCCATCCTCTACTACAATCCTATTTTCCAAGTACCACACATAAGATTTTGACTTGTCATGTCCATACACCTGCCTGGGGAGAAAATCAAACCCCCAAACCAAACAAACAAAAAGAGAGAGAGAGAAAGAAAATAGGAAAGCAAGAGAGAGGAAGGGAGGAAGGCGCAGAAGGAAGACGCGGAAGGAAGGCAGGAAGGCAGGAAGGCAGGCAGGCAGGCAGGCAGGCAGGCAGGCAGGCAGGCAGGAAGGAAGGAAGGAAGGAAGGAAGGAAGGAAAGGAAGGAAGGAAGGAAGGA
>VZRN01006410.1:0-79374 GCA_013397935.1 Dasyornis broadbenti | reverse complement strand
TATAATATAATATAATGAGAACAAACTGATTATACAAATTACATTTTCTGATTAAGACATTAGAAAAAGAATTCTAAAAAACAAACATCTTAGAATGAAAAGCAAGCAATAAGTGAACGTAATTACACTCTTCAAATGTATTACTCCATATATTCATATATTTTTACACAAAGTAAGCATTTGCAGACAAAAAAGCTTGTCATCTAGTTATACAAAATTCGACCTAATAACATCCTTGTAGATGAAAATGTGCTTGCTAAGTGAGCTATTGTTTAAAACAAAAATCCAAGAGAGCTGCTTTGTTGTATCTTTTGAAAGGATGTTTCATTGTTTTGAAGCAAAGAATACTGAGTCATAAAGCATTATTAATGATTCAGAATATCTTGATGCTTCATCTCATTTTATTAACTATAAATCTGTTTGGAAAGTCTTGCCAGAACATTAGATGTGATCCACTGAGTTAAGAACATATTGTATTATTTCTTTTGAAAACCAGAATAGGTCTTTGGTTACTACAAGTAATTTGCTTCCATTCCCAAACATGTAATTGAATATAATTAGAACATAACTATCTCCTTTTTATAAGCACATGAAAACTGTATTAAAATTCATAATTAACTCTGAAAATTCAAGAGCTAGAAAATGCCAGAATTACTGTCTACCTTTAAGTGCTTTCTAAGTGTAAGTTTCACATCATGAACTGAATACTGTCGCCAACACACTGCCCTCAACTAATTCAATTGCTGAGATGGGTGGTATTCACTGACTCTGGAGCTATTCAGTGTTGCGGTTTTCTTGTTAGTGTTGGGGGTTATTTTTTCATTCACTGTGTGGATCAATACATTATTAACTGCACATTATCCAAATTCTGTTAATTTTGTCATGGGGTTTTCGGTGGTTTTTCTATCACATCATATATCACCACAATTCCCATCTAAGACAAAAATTACTTGAGATCATTATTAGCGCTATTTAATATATCAGAGGTGGGCATAGACAAATTTATGCTAAAATCATTGAGCATTTGAGCCATCTGAATTTTTAAAATATCTCAACAGCGTAAGAGACTTCTCACGTTCATAGCATGAATGCTAAAATAGTTTAATTATTCATACATTCCAGAACCCAAGTTCCATAAAAAAATATATGGAAGACATCAGTGACTTGCTGCAGGCACTTTGTTTATGTAATTTTCCTAGCACCACACAGCAAATTCAGAGCCCCAGAATCCAGGCAGTGCTCAACTGTCATGGCCACAACAGATTTTTAAATTCCCTAAGTGACACTTCTCAACAGACTGAACAACACTCTTCCAGCTGTGGCTTTACTCACTACAACCTCAGGTTTATGACTTAGAAAAATTAGTTTAATTTATTGTCAATCAGGTTCTGACCTGAGGATAATGAGAAATAAAACCAAATGTAAAAGAATACCTTCCTTGACCCTCTCCCTTTTTCCAGGACTCAACTTCACTCCTGATTTTCTCAGCCTCATCCCACCGAGCAGCACAAGGGGTTGTGGTCAGTTCATTGCATTTGTCTCTGCCACTTCCTCCTTCTCAGGGCAAGGACTCCTCACATTCTTCCCATGCTCCAGTGTGGAGTTCTCCCATGAATTTCTCCAGTGTGAGCCCTTCCCACAGAATGCAGTTATTCCCAAATTGCTCCAGCATGGATCCCTCTTCTGCTGGACACGGGAGAAGCTTCTGGCAGTTTCTCACAAAAGCCACCCCTGTGGCAACTTCCACCCTACGACCCAACACAATCACTTAATTCAACTGTGGTATGAGATGTGGATTCGTAGGGTAGCAGGTAATGTGACAGATCCCTGCTTGCAGTGTCTGTATTTGGTGTATATGAAGTTGGACAGCTGAGAGAAATAAAAGGAAAGGAAAACCACAATCCAAGCCCTCAGCCTTCTTGCTGGATATTGTTGTAGTTCATTCCTTTCAGAGCCTGCTGGCTTTCCAACACTAAAGCACACATACACACATGATGTGGAGAAGCAGGATGGTAATCTACAGTTTGGACTGTTTTAACATCGGAATGACTGATTGTTATACAATTGAAATTTCATAGAACATCACTGTTAAATGGAATAATGCTTCACTCAAGTCACTGCTAGCCAGGAAAAATGTCCATACAAGTGTACATCTACGACAACATTATCACAGATCATTTGAAGACTCTTTGTCCCTCTGAATCAAGTAATTTTTAAAACTCTTACAAAGCAAAATTTCTTGAAATACCTGCACAACAAGTAAATTAAACATCCTAGCTTTTGTCAACAAATTTTTTACACTTGTAGACCAAACGCTACATGTTGAAACTGCTAAAGATTATATAAATTGGTAATTAGCAAGATAGCAGATATACTATTATGAAACAATATCTGAAATTGCATTTAAAGAAAATAGTCTTTGGTTCTTAGAAAAAAAAAATGACTTCAGAAACTTGCCATGAAAACTGATTTCATGCATACACACACAGATTGCAAAACTATTCTTTACTGTTTTCCTCTTGAACCACAGGATCTGCTTTAGTTTAAATGTAAAAATAATAGAGTAACAATTCTATTTATCTCATGCACTTAGAATCTAACACAGCCCCTTTCAGGTCTCTCTGATGAGACCATTTTGTACAGAAAGTATTGCTTAAAGGCTAAGTCTGTGAGCTTGAGATGCCCAATCTGCCTCTCTAACAATGGTAAATCTTGTTTAATCTTTGCTAAAACAATTTTGAAAATATTGCAAACAGATGGAATCTGAAAGAACAGGATTTGACGAACTGGAATATTTCTCATACTGATGGACTCATAACACAGTGAGCTGGTATAAAATAACGTCCAGTTCCTAGCCTTGACCCCTTCTGGCTACTGCACAAATTAACCCTGTCCTGACCAGAACCAGGACAATGTCTAATGAATTTTTCTTTTTGCTTGCCCTTTATCTTTTGTAGCCAGACTAAATAAAATCTAGACATGCTATTTTGAATAAACTGGTATAACCTAGAAATCAATCTACTGCAGAATGTGAAGTTCAGTTCAACCTGCTCAGTAGGGATGAAGTAATAAATGGTATTAATGCACTTTGAAAATGCAGGAAGAATAATGTGAGGCTAGGGTGCTGGGTTTCTTGATTCAAACACAGATTTGCTGAGTGTCATGATGTGATTCCATTTGTGTGGTTGGAAATGCCTGTGAGGAAACCAAATGTTAGATTTGTGTCATCAGTATTTAAACGTGTTCTTAAGCTGCTCTTCCATATCTGAACTATTTTGTAGGAAGAGAAGAATTACAAAGCACTGCCATGTGCTAAAATGAAGGGGGAAAGGGTAGGAAAAGTACATGTATTAGCAATCTACAAAATTACAAATATGTGAAAATATATAAAAGCTAAAAATCTTTAGGCATCATTTAAATAATGTTTTAACAGAGCAGGAGAGACCTTATGTGTCTCAATAAATAGCTTTTTTGGTTTTTAGAGAACATGAGAAAACAAATTAAATTAGCTTGAGGTTACATGGGGTTTTTCCTTTCAGGTTTTTTTTGCTTGAAAGAAGTCAAGAAGACAAAACTGTTTTCTGGTTTACAGAAAAAAGTCAAATCAGTGTTTGAAAAGTTCAGCACATATTATAAAGAGATTTGCAGACAATACAATACAAAAGGCCAAAAGCTTATTAGCTACTCTAAATAAGTAGGTCATCATTTATTTCAGTATTTACAGGAGATATTTACTCTCAGACCAAGCTAATTCATTAAAAGAGACTTTGATCTCCTAAGTTATAAAAATATATTTGTCCACTTACATATACTTAAAATTTTAAAAGCCTGGCAAGGTAATATTTAGGTAGGAATATACTGTTGCATACACAAGAAAAAAGCATCAAGTACAATACAGAAAATCAGCAATTTGTACTGACAATTTACCTCAAAAACTCTAACAACTGGAAACCCATAAAATTCATCACACCACAGCAATGCCATAACCATGTGCTCTGTAAGCTGACTGGGGAAAGCTACAATACCCAAGTCCTTACACACAGATAAGAGAAGGGAGGATAATGAAAATGCTATTTTTCAGATCACATTGATGAAAGAATGGGAGAATTTGTATCCAGGCCAACAAGTTCATAGGGAAAGCAGTGATGCCAAAGCTTCCAAGAGAACATTCTCAGAAGTCAGAATTAAAAGCACATTTCTGAAAAGCATAGCTTTATCCCTGAGATGCTTCAGTTGGCAACATCAGCCAGCACCTGGCTAAACCGGCAGCACCACCAGTCTGGAGTGAAAGCTGTTAGCAGCCAGGCTCTGTGAAAAAGAGCCAGCTACAAGATGAGACTGAAAAACAAACCAACAAAACAATCCATCTGACTAATTGAATAAATGTAAAATACTTGGGAAAACATTCAACGCTTGTCTAGTCAGGGGAAAAAAAAAAAAAAAGCCTAAATATGCTTTCGACAGCTCTGTGTCATTGCAAGGGGGAGATACGCAAATAGATCCTGATTTCTTGGTGACATGAAGTGACACTGCAATGCTTCTTTCATTTGTGAACTGAAATGGCTAGAAGAGGCTAAACCCACAGAAATCCATCCAGGCTACAGGCTGCTGCCTTGAGCTGAATACCTTACAGCCTTTGATCCCAGTCCTGCCCAGCAGGCAACAGCTCTCTTTAAGGGACAGGGTCTCAGCTCTGACGTAAGGTGGATATATGTACAGCATGCTGAATCTAAAGGCTGGGCTCCCGACTTTTAAAAGACTTTAGCATGCCCCCAAGCACACAGTGTCCAGTCCTGCAACAGCTTCCTGAAGGGGCATCGAGATTGCGTGTAATGTATAGCAGGAGTTTACAGCTCCAAAGAGAAAGTATCGCTCTAAGCAGAGAGATGAGTAGCACATGTGTCTGAGACAGATGCTATGAATCACAGTAAATCCAGATTTTTATTATTTACTCTGGTGTGGAGAGAAATGTCTCCCTCAATTGGAATCCATATTAACTCACCTGAAGGGTTAACCTTCTAAAAGACATCCCCCTCCCACCCCCAATTTTTTTAATAGTCCTTAAATATAAATCGTTCTTCAGCACTGATGCCACTATTTTATTCAAGAACTGAGCAGCTGATAAAAGTATTGCATATCTGTTTTTAACTTCATAGGTTTGAAAAATCCCCTCTAAAATGCTTGAAGCAGCTCTTTAATGTCGTGCTTCTTAGCAAAAGCAAAGGCGCTTTCAAGATATACTGGCTGAATTCAACTGCAAAACTTTGAACTGTCATAATTTCTCATCTTCTGATGAGAAATTTGAACACAACTTCCAACCATTCAGCTCTGCACTGTGTATTTACAGGGCTGTTAATGACTCTCATTGATTGTATTTTTTGCCTCACGAACTCCAAAACAAATGGAAATTTATATTTATCTTTAATAGAATTCTTTCCAACCAAAACCAATATGCTTGTTTTTACATCAGTGTCCTGTGGTAAATGGAGCTGTAATTTATTAGCATCACCCCAAATGCCTCAAAACACATGCAACATCCAGTTAATATAGTGTGGTTTAAGACTTGTCATGTAAATGTTATATTTCATTACCTTGTGCCTTTTGCAGACAGTTAGTTAAGAGATAGAGAAATTATCTTCTTGAAATGGAAGGTAATTTACATCTAGGGAGGTATGTCTAGTGATTTTCTCAGCAGTGGCAGGCTAGGATACATCTCTCTTTCCTAATAAAACCCCAATAGTTTCACTTTGGGAATTATGAAAATACATAGAATTTATCCGTAATGCACCTACTCGCAAAAACCAATAGAGGACACTTTGGCCACAGCAGATCTTATATTTGTCAAAACAGTTTACTGCATGGTGGTTTACTACTGGATGAGAGCATTTACTACTGGATGAGAGCATGGTGATGGGAAGACCCTATAAGACATACACAAGTTTTTCTCTTCTTTACTTCACCTTTAGTGACACTTCTGGAGCAGTGTTGAGTCAAAGCCTGAAGGAATATTAATAGAAACATGCACAATTTTACAGGAATGTAAAAATTAGCTTTTTTACCATAGCGCACTCTCCCATGGATTTCTCTCTCCATATACGAAAGCATCAAAAGGATATGTTCCTCCACCTTTTCTTCCTTTCTCTGTTTTCTGCACAGAGGAATTGTGCTGTCACAGTTTCAGGTGGAAAGCACAAAATGATCTGCGCTCAGCTGAGTTAACCAGGGACCAGTACCTATTTGAAAAGAAATTATGAGTCCACAGCTAGAGGAACTATTTCCAAACAGAACCTCAAACTTGGTGCTCAAGAGAAACTTTTCATTGCAACCTCAGCTCTAGTACAATTCTTTCCAAGGGACAAAAATATACATTTTCTGAATGCAGTTACTGCCTAAACAGCATACTAAACAGAACATCCAAACTGATATGTTAATATACTGCTTTTGGGGATGCATTTGTAAGTGCAGTAGGACAACTTCAGTATTTTCCCTTCTTTAGCTGGGGAACATTGTCTGTTGCAACAGGACAGGGTTTACAGTCCTGTGTCTAATACTCCCTGGTGTGTTTCTAATAGTTTTGAAGAAAATAGGTTTCGTTCTCTCAGTGCATATTTAGTAGGGTTGGGCTACATCAATCTTATTCAAGTGAAACTTGCAGTTCTAAATTAAATGTACTTTTTTGAGCTCAACCAAGTCTCAAGTGAACAGCAGTTTTCCCCAGAAAAGTGCTACACATAAATCATCATAATTCATTGAGGAAAAAAAAAACAATGGTATTGAACAAGATGCTGGTTACTGCATGGTGCTAATAATGCCAAGATTGTGGGTTTGATCCCCATACAGGCCATTGACTCAAGAGCTGGACCTGAGGATCCTTGGTGGTGCCTTCTAACACAGAATATTCTGCAATGCTGTGAATGGTGAATCTGAACTTCTTTTAAACTCTAGGATAAATGGACATCTCAATGTTCATGTTATAGTCGATATAATATGGGAGACTGCCTTTAAAAGAGCATGTATTAAATTTTGTAGTCCATTAAAAGCAAGAGGTATGAAACTGGTTCGATTTTACATTCAACTTTCATTTCTTTTCCATCAAAAATATAAGCTACAGCATAAATGCAGGCTAACCTGAGAGTTTTGATATTATTCTTATCAGCATTGTACTTTTATTTATTTAATAGGTTGGACTTATTTCCAGATCAGTTCAAAGCTCTGAAATTTTGTTCACAAACTCAAAACACTAGATCCTACTATGTCCAGTCAATATAAAGGAATTTGTGTTTTGTAATTAATTCTGGGTTCAAATAAAAATAGCCAAATTTAATAGTTCTTTATAAGACTTGGTACAGAAAATTAAAAACTATGAAATCAGCTATTGAAAAGTATAGTTTCAAAAGGCCCTTGACTATGTAGCTTAAGACAACTGATAGAATACAGACATAAGAAAAACAATCAAGGGCTCTTTGCCCGACAATGTGTCCCAGTCTTTCCTGTCTTTTCCATTTCCACATGTGCTCTTAGGTAACGTGATGAGGGCATGAGACATACTGTGATTACATGTAGAAAAGTGAGCCTTATCCAAAAGCCTTAGAACAGAGTCCCTTCAGTCTTCTCTTTACAGCCTTCACAGTTCCCTGCTGTGTGTTCATTTCTGTCCAGCTGGCCACAAACAGTCTCCCACCTGGCTGGATGCATCAGAAGATATACATCTGAGTTTGTATGGCTAGAGGAAGTCTGAGTCACTACTAAAGCACAAACTGGTGTTCAGGACTGCTGCATTGCTGGAAACACACATCCCTTCAGCTGTCTTGGGACTCCTGCAACTCGCTTTTTGCTGGAGGTTACCCTGGTCATTGCCATAATTTTTTGACTATTGGCAGAAAGCTCTAATCAAATCAATAGGCTTCTAATGCAGAACTTTAGCCTAAAAATCTTAATCCTGACACAGCATGTGCTGATCTAGATGATGAAGATCTGTAAAACACTCTCACATAGTACTGTAAACCACATCAGAAAAACAAGGGGCATATTGGAATTTTCAAGTTAATAACTTCAAGACTTAAAACTTTTAGACTTTAACATTTGAGACCCTTTTCTCATACAGCAATATTTTCTGCTTCATTGTAAGGGCATTTAAGCCACTCCTTTTTGAAAGAGACCTATCAAGAGCTGTCAATACACACACATTGGCCCTCATTTTTCTCATATCTTCTGTAACCCAGAATGTTTGCACTTAATGCAGAGATTTCTGAATATTTTTACTTTCACAAATAATTTCCAGCTTTAGAAATCTAAATAGTGATACATGGTAATGATACATATGTGTGTCTGTGTATATTTATAAATAGAATTTTTAATGATACTGAATATCTAATATTTAATATATTAAATATCCTCTATTTAATATAGGAAGAGAAACTTAAAGATCAGTGTTTATTTAGGTTGGTCATTGATAGCTGTTTATGTCTAGATGAAGAGAGAGTTCTGTTCCATCGTCACTGCATGAAAAGGCTCATTTAGTTTCAGTGAAGTTACTGGGAAAATCCTCAATGTGACAGCAGGGTTAAAAACATGTCATTGCAGATGCAGTCTCAAAAAGATTCACTTGGCACAAACGCCATCTCTAAAAATGTGTGTGGGTCCAGAAAACAAATATAAATCAGATGGCAGGCTTCACAGAAGGAAGAACAGAATTTAATTAAAATCCTTCTCATCTGCATTCACACTGATAGGCACCTCTGAATTAAAAAAAAAAAAAAGCACCAAAATCTGATTTCACCATAATATTGGAGAACATTTGCTGAACTGCAGCATGTAGTATTTTCCAGAAGAATTGTATTTGTTATGAGTATGAAATCCTTTCTATACTTTGGGCAGATATCACATCTACAGATGATTTTTTGTCAGAAGCAGTCTCTTGATTTGTGGAACTGGTCGAGAGCATCTATGATGCTACCCTCTATTATACACAAACTTAATTTCAATAATATGCATGTAGCTTATAAAACAATTTTTAACAGAACAAAAATTCCTGTATATTTCATGTGGTTTATGATTGACAGTTTTATGTTATCCTAGAGTAATTAAATTTAATCACTGTAGTT
Organism: Dasyornis broadbenti; assembly: GCA_013397935.1. Taxonomy (NCBI): domain Eukaryota; kingdom Metazoa; phylum Chordata; class Aves; order Passeriformes; family Dasyornithidae; genus Dasyornis; species Dasyornis broadbenti. The sequence goes on along the minus strand of VZRN01006410.1, from coordinate 70,270 downwards.
GACTAACATTTTGACTTACAAATATTGCCAGATGCTAAATAAAATGTCTGAAAAGGGCAAAGGAAAACCAAGGATTCCCAGTCCTGTAAAGACAGCCAAATTTAAGGGAATGGATCCTTTTAATATCTATGACTACATGAATTCCAAACAATTTCAATTTGGTGCATTTTTTTGTATTTTCAGAGGCTATCATAGTCGCTGTGGTGATTATGAATACTGCTGGACCTGTCTTCAGGCTGCTCTGATGTTTCAATGAAGAAATTAAAAAATAATCAGAACATTGAACAGATTATATATGAAAAAAGACTAGTTAGAATGTATGAGGGTTTATACAGAGAAATTCCATTCAATGAGAGATATTAAAAGACTATTTCATAAGGAGATTAATAGTTAGAAAGTGAAAAAATGTGAACAGGCAGCTAAAACTGAAAACAAGATGACTACTTGCCAACAAAAAACAAAACAAAATAAAATTTAAAAAAAAAAAAGGAAATTTTCAACAGTGAAAGGATATTTCTGCACAGTTAGATTGCCTAATAGACTTTTAGATCTATATTATGTCATACTTGTAAAGCTATGAAAAGAATAAAAAGGTGCATAAGTAAGAGTTAGCAGCATTGGTTTCGTATTGATGCCTTTTTTCCATGGTTAAAAATTGATGCAGACACAGCAGTAGCAGGGAAAAGGGTATTTACCTTGGTTTTACTAGGATCCTTGGAGCAAAGCCCGTTACAGATGGAAATACGGCGGCAAGCACCCGGGCCCCCCACGCATCCAAGTGCCGCGAACTCAGAGCACGGGTCCACACTGGTGCAGGAACAGGCTAAGCCCCGAACACGGGTATTGGAACCTAAAGCCCCCAAAAAACCCCGAACACTCCCAGTATACAGTTTTTATGGACGTCACAAATTAGCATATCAATCTAAAATCCCCAAAAAGAAATGTGATAGACTGAGTAACCGTCCCCCTACCCTCCTCAGCGCCCCTCAATGAAATGCCAGTCCAGTTTACAAAAAACATGTTCCAGAGAAAGAGGCCCATCAAGGTTGGAGCCTACAGCTCTGAGGTAGTGTAGAGCTGTTGACGTCTCACTGGGTATGTTTCATCTTCTTGCTTGGTAGGACCCCCAAACTAAGCTACATATCAGACTACAAGAATTATAGGTATGTGGGCTAGGGTACAAGGGATATGTGTAAAGGGTGCAAGAAATATGTGTGAAGGGTATAAGGAAGGCAAAGGAGTTTAAAATGTATTAAGGGTATAAAAAGGTTTAAAGGGTGTAAAAGAAAAAGACCTAAAAAACCATCAGGCATCAGTATTAGGATTATTGACAACTCAGAATTTAGTGATATTGAACATAATAGATTATGATCAAAGAAGAATTACAGCAGGCAGTACTTTTTAAAAATCTTTTTTTAAAAAAAAGGTTTCAGGATTTCCTGTGGAGTATCAATTCAAAATAAATGACACAAAGAAGTAAACACTGAAACTTTTAATACAGGACGTACTTCTGAGAACCCTGTATTCACTGAATGAAACAAAAAAATCTTACTAAGGGGATAATAGCAATCTTGAGTATTCCTGGCTTAATAAAATCTTAATAAACATTTTTTAGTATTTACCATCGTAAAAAATTATCTATTCCTCTCAAGGTTTTCTTGTGTCTCAACCATTAATATAATTTTTATTTTAATTCTTCAGTATTGATTTGTTTTTATTTCTAATGAAGCTAGAAATAAATTCCATTTTGATTTAGAGAACTGATAGCAACTGCTATCCATTTCTCTTTTACGTAAATACATAGGGCTTTTTGTATGAACAATGTGAATGTTTAGTCACTGGAACTGCTTCTAAGTGGAGTGGAAGATTCGTCATCACATCAAACAAAAATTTTATGACATAAAATATTAAAAGCCTGGTCCAGTTTGACTAGATGAAAATTAAAGGTCTGCAATTACAAAAGGTCATATCATCATGACATCATGCTTCTTCTATGCCCTAAATTTTATGAAAAATTATCAAAGTTGCTGTTTTTCCACACCATAATTCAAGAACTCTATTCTTACAGTTTCATTCTTGTAATCAACATGAAGTACCATCACTCAAGCTTAAATCTGGAGAAAAACTGCGTTGAAAGTCTGCCTCTCTTCCCCCATTTTTTTCTAAATATTTAAGCAACAGACATAATTTAACAAATTAACAATTACAAAAAGAAGATCCTAAAAGTAGTTAAGAAAGAAGATGAAGCCTCTGTCTACATTCATGCACAGAATTATACACTTTGTGCACACAATACACTAGTTCCACAGAATCCCAGGATGATTAGGGGCTGTAAGGGCCTTTCAGAGAGCATCTAGTCCAACTTCCCTGTCAAGGCAGGGTCACCTAGAGAAGCTGATACAGGAGTGTGTCCAGGTGGATTTTGAATGTCTCCAGACAGGGAGACTCCATGACCTCCCTGGGCAGCCTGTTCCAGTACTCTGCCACCCTCAATGTAAAGAAGTTCTTCTTATGCTGAGTGAAACTTCTTGTGTTTCACAAGTTTATGGCTTTTTGCTCCTCCCCCTGTCACTGGGTACCACAGAAAAGAGTCTGGCACCATCCTCTTCACACCCATCTTTGAGATGTTTACATGCATTAATGAGATCCCCTCTCCGACTTCTCCAGACTAAGCAGGCCCAGCTCCCACAGTCTCTCTTCATAAGAGAGATGCTTCGTCTTTGTGGCTTCTGCTGGACCTTCTCCGGTATCTCCTTATCTTTCTCGCACTGAGGAGCCCAGAACTGGACATGACACTCCAGATGTTGCCTCACCAAGGCTGAGTGGAGGGGCAGGATCAGCTCCCTTTGCCTGCTGGCCACCCTCTTCCCGACGCACTCCAGGAAACCAGGATTGTTTCAAATGAGAAGTCTTCAAATGGAAACTATGAAAAATGTATAGCTGTGCCAATGGAGTTGGTACAGTTTCCACAGGCTCATACAATCATAAAAAAGTATCTGTTTTCCTGTGGCTCCTTCCTCAGTGATGTAGAAATCCAGCAGTGACACAGAGCTCCTTGGTACAGTTTCTATGCTTTCACCCATCCAGACAGGACTGGCAGGAGTGTCCTAGCTTGCCATGAGCTGGAAAAATTTCTCGAGAATTTCTTTGACACAAACCAAATAAGTTTGAGGACTACTTCAGACATCACTAGAAACTAGCTTCCAACCACCTCCTGATCCTCTAAAATTGTGCTAACATCTTTCCAGCCAGACCAAGAAAAGGACCTCTGAGATATGAAATAGTTCTAGATTTTTATCAAACTTCCTAATTCAGAACACCAGTAATCAATTTGTGTTGAAAGACTACTAAAAAGAAGGCTTTGAAAACAAGTTTCCCAAAAGAAAAATAATGTAAATGTTAACCAAGAAACAGGTATTTCAACTCCATAATACATTAACTAGCAAATGATTAAAGATGAATATGGGATATTTAGCATCATAAAACAAGCTATAAAATTGATTAATAGAATATTCCCAAAATGCTATTACAAATAAATCACATAGACAGTATTGAAATAATGATTAAATTCCTACTTAACTCATGATATCATTGAAGATTAAGTATCATGTTCAAAATAATTAACTTATAAATTGTATCTGTTAAAAGGTTTTTCTTACCTTTTGTTTTGTTTCTCATGGACTGCATTTACAAGGTTAGACAATTTTCTTTTTTTTAAAGCTGAACCTTTCCAAAAATACATAGACATAAACACAAGATGGTTTTCCTCAAATCCATAAAAATAAGAATGAAGTCTTTAATAAAATCTGTGAGTTTTAGAACCCTCCAGTCATGATGACAACATGGTCTTGAAGATGCAAAGTTTTAACATGGAAAATTCTCAGCAGCCCAGAATCAACATCCTGAGCTGTGGGCAGACTCAGGAGTGAAAGAGAGACAGCAAAAACACCCCAGAAAATTCTTTTTGTCACCGGTCTAAATTACAGTTGTTAGAAGACATAAATAATAAGTCAACTTTACACAGTCAAAAATGTTTCAAGGTCATTCCAGAGCCAGAGGAATCAGTGTCAACCTACCTGGGTTCAATTCCACATTAACATTGTTGGTTGATCTCCAAGTTGTGGGAGTATCATATCTGAGCAATGCTACCCTAAAATACTTAGGCATGTTACTACAAACTAATCTGGGTATTTCTTCATGTTATTGTGTCATGTATATATTGAATATTAGTTAACATTTCCTTTCATGCTTCTGTGTGTTTGACATTTCTAACATAACTGCTTTAAGAAATATATTTTGAACAGTAAACCAACATTCTTCATTTAAAGAAATAATTGAAGAAAGTAACATTTATAAAATATTATGCTTTTCTTTTTTTTCAATTCTTTTTCTTTTAAATTCAGAAAATTGCTAAAATTAACTCTGTCATTAAAAAACCTATTGGTTTGAATTAATGATAGGCAACAATGTTATTTGGATTATAATAAATAAATAATCTTATCCTGAAGGATAGTACAGTTTTATTAAACTTAATCACCTGTGTTTATTATTTATCAAAGTTATGCTCAATGGAATATATATAATAGTAATTGATGAGGCTTGATGAGCTTGTGTTTTGCTATCTCTTCATGTGTGTCACAGAAATCAAGATCAACCCTCACCCTCCAAATATCTCATCTGTTTTCATTTAGATTATGTATCCTGCCCCCTCAAATTTGAATTCACTCTATGTGCATATTTGACTGAAAGATCAGTTTCAGTTGACTTCTAAGCCTTTATGAGAAGAAATATAATTTTTAAGCATACGCATTGAAACAAATATGTTATAACAGATTCCTCTGAGAAGCTTTTCCTAATATTCCTGTTCCAGATGGCAGGTTCCTAATAAGCTTAAAAGCTTCATGGATAAGGCCCTGGACATCAGAACCAATAAATAAATTGCTTTAAAACAAAGAAGAAGAAAAAATATAAAGTTGCAGAGGTCAGTCAGTACTCTGAAGTGGAGGTTTTAATCTCTCTGAAGCATAGAGATAAGAGGACCATCTGCAAACTAATTCAATTTAGAGATGGCTGTGCAAAACTAATTCCTTGCTAGAGGTAGAAAAATGAAACAAGTTGCTTAGAACAAATAAAATTTATTCTGTAAAAAAAAAAAACAAGCACAAAAAACCACCCTGTATGTTAGTGCTTGAACAGAGGAAGGAATGCAGAAAATAAGTAATCCTATTTTAAAAATAACAAAGCAGTTTAATAGACAAGATGACAAAAAAGATAAAAAAGGTTTTAAGTGAAGAATAATCGGAAGAACAGATACTTAAGGAAAGAGGCAATACATTTGCACTTCAAAACATACCAAAAGCTAACTACAAAAACAGCAAGGGGTCAGAGAGAAAGTGTAGGGGGAGGTTTTCCTACCAAGCAGTCATGGATCTTTCTTCTATAATACTTTGTCACTGTCTGTCACATTGGAAGGTGGTCAGTAAAGATGCATCTAGCTGATTTGTCATAGCGACAATGTAAAGATGTTTATTAAAGTTAAACCAAAACAAACCAAAACCCTCAGAAGATAATTAACAAACATGAATTGTCAGCTGGGCTGTTAATCCAAGACGGTGCAGCAGAAAGTCAACTTGAGCAACACCAATGCTGTTGTTGTCTCATATATTGATGGTGCAGGTGACAGAATAAGGAATTCGAAAACACTTTGAAAGTTTTTGAGGACATTAAGATGAAAAGAAGTGAAAGCAGTGTGATGAACAAGAGCAAAATTTGAAATTTTATTGATGAAATAGGGATATCTCAAAAGCCAGCATGGAACTGAAGTAATTGCAGACTTCTGCAATGAATAGGGAGCCATATTTCCATGCATTGTTACAAAACCAAACTTCTGGCAGAAGTCTGCATGGAAAGCAATGTGAAAAAAAAAAGTTTACACAGTTGGTGTTTTGGAAGGATTAGAAGCTCCGTACCTTCTTGATAAGAGAGTTGTTCGTTTCATCTGATAACGTAATTATGAGATGCATCTCAAATAAAACCAATCTTTTTAAACATCTATTCTCTCTGACTATATCTATTCCACAAATTTCCCTAGAAAGCTCACAGAAACACAACCAAAACATAGAAGGAAACTGGCACAGTGTTTGTTGAATAAATGAAGCAGGTTGTATTGGATCCATACTGGGAAACCCCTCAACCTTCAAAAATACAGTCTCAGAAATCTCCAGTTTGTCATGCTTAAATCACATTTCAGTCCATTAGCACTTTACAATTAAGACTTAAAGAGTTTAATTTGTATTTACAATCTTTCACAAGATTATGATTGTTTCCTTAATTATATGGTGATTAAAAACCACATCCCCGTTTATTTTATAATCAAGATTAACAAGTATACCCATAAATGATGACTACAGCAATTTCACAGATTTAATGAAGGTAGATAGGGGATTAGTGGTGTTTAAGCCTTAAAAATATAACATAGTTATTCCAAACATTTGCCTATTAGTAAATTTCTCTGTCCTTACCCAGAACAAATAACATTTTTAAACTGTAATTAACCAGTCTCAGACTATAAACAAATCTAATGCATAAAGTGTGGTGAAAATCAGCCTATCTGCTAAAATAAAATGAATGGATAGGGAATGAGCATTTAGGAATTAAAATAGGTTATTTACGTTTAAGTTTCTACAATAATATTTCAGATTAATCTTACCAATTGCCGCAGTTATTGTCCTTGAAAACAAATAAGAAATGAACTAATAAAAGCATTTTAACAGCTAAAATTGCTCATAAATAAAAAACAGTCCAGAATTTTATAAAAGCATGAATTTGGGCTCTCCAGTTTGATCATATCATGGAGATGAAGATTTTAAAAAGCTTTTCAATAAACCTTAAAATATTGAGGATATAGACTAAAGTAGGTTAATTCTCGTAATACGTGACAGAATTGGGAGGTTTTAGAAGACAAAAGGTCTTTCCATTAAATTTGTATCTTAGATGCTAAACTTGCACATGAATTTCAAACTCAAGGACTAGATGAGACTCATTAGCTTTTACTTGAAATAAAAATAGTTTTTAAAAAATCACAATAACTTGTAATAGAAATAAACTGTTTTCCATTTCTGCTCTACTCCAGTGCTCTGGGTAAGAGATGTGTGGTATCCCTAGATCCACCAGTTGCCCAGTTTGGGTGCAGTGCTACCAAATGAAGTTCCAAGGTTATTTCCAGACAATCTGAAATGTTTTTCAGGAGGAATTGGATGGATATAACATGAATTAAAAGGGAATTTCTGGGAAAACAGGGTAACAGAAGTCCATTAGGACACAAAGCACAAAGGCCAAAGGGTTCCCCTTAGTTTCTCATAACACCACAAGAAGAAAAGATAAAGTTTTGGAATTCACCTGCAGCTCAGGAGAAGTACAGCACCCAGATCACAGGCTGTTTTAAATATTTTCTACCTCTTCATATTTGTTGTTATATCAAAACTCTAAACATAAACAAAGTTGCATAAAAATCAGATTACGTATTTTCAATCTCTGTCTCAAATGAAAAACTGTAAAAATTCTCTCTCACTGGAGAAAGGACAGAAATTTTCCCTGTATAACTATTTTCACTGAGGAAGCATAGAAATAAAAATCATTTCAGGCAAAGACTGATGTTAAACCTGAGCATGGTGCTGAGGATGAGTATACAGGGAAACAAAATGAAAATAAGTATTTTTTCTTATATATCATCACCATAAACACCACATTTGATATCACCATCACCACATTTGATTTTTCAAGGTTACAGAGGTGCTTTCTTGTATCTAACTTGAGTCATAACTGAGATACTAAAAAAAAGTGGGGAAAAATATAAAACAATTTAATACTTTAAGCTTCCCTGAGTGCATATTGCATGGTAATTATTTTTCATTACAAATGTGAAAGATCTCAGAGGCTTTGAAGCATTCTACATATTTGCCTCTCGATGACCTCATTTAAACAAAATGTGCAAGCCACTAACTGTTTGTACTCACTGAACTCACAGTGAACGGAAGTAGTCTTAACATGGAATAGTTGACATCCACAATCAGATTTACCTCCCTGGTACATATTAGTCTGCATGCAGCAAAACATGTTACAGCTAACTGTGCTTCCCAATACCTGTCCTTACACACAACACAGCAAAAGAAATAGAAAAGATAAGTTTTAAACAGAAAAAAATGAGAAAATATTATTATATTTGACTGGTTTAACTTTTCATTCACTGTTATGTACTGCTAGAAGAGCAAAAGATTGGGTTGCTTTTCTGACCTAACCCTATACAAGTAAGTGATTAATAATTCTGTTTGCAGTTTATATCGAGTAAACCAGCACAGCCTTATGGATAACAGTGGAAACCACTTTGAAACATAAAAGGTTAAGTTCATCTGTTTAACCTTCATCAGGATGAAATGGAAATGTTGTAGAGCATATTTTGCTTACCTCTTTTAACATCAATTATCAAAATCAAAAAAGTTTTTAATTTGGAAGGATTATGCAACTCAGGATGTGGTAGGGGAAAGTACTGGAGTAATATTTCAGTGAACTTGCAATCTACTTGATTACTCTTTAATCGCTTTAGGATTGTCTTTTCAGTATCTGAATTACCAATTTTTTCTTTTTATCAAAATAATTTCTTTTTTTTCCTTGGAGAAAATTATTTCATTAAACAAAAAATATGATAATGTGAGAAATCAAATTTCAATCAAGCTCCAATTCAGACTACTGCTTTATAAAGTGCTACCTTTCACTAGACGTCACAGGATGTTGTTTGAGTTGAAAGTCCACAAAATATTTCTCCAGTAATGAAAACAATTAAAATGATCTGGGTTTCAGAACTGGCAGGAAGCATCCAACCAGTGTTAAACAATAGGAAGGACTTAGTGTTCAGGCAGGCAATTTTCTCTGCATGAATATGATGTGATTACAGTGGGAGCTGCTGTAAGCTAATGAGCTCCTATTCACTGTTTTTATGGCTTGAAACTCAGGGAAGTGCTCAGCATTTCCCCCTGCACTTTCGAGCAGATGGTACAGTGGTGAGACTGTGCCCTTCCACAACACACCGCATAATCTGTGTGCTGCAGCAGCACAAACAGCACAGAGGTCTCTTCTGTATGTTGATGACATTTAAGATAGACTAACAGGAGCTCCAATAACACAAATTGGTTTTGCTGAAGGCATTTAATTAATGGGATTTGAAATACATATTATCAGACTCAACAGAGATTTATAACAGCCATAGTTTTCTTCAGTAAACAAAATCTTTGGTGCTTTTTGTTGGTTTCGTTGTTGGGAGGTTTTCCTCATAAAAGACAACAGCAAAAATCAAATATGGTTGATTGAAGATGGTCCTTTTATTTAAGAAGATTGTCTTCAGCAAATTCTCTTATTAAGGAAAAAAAAAACAGAATATTTTGCTAAAGAAAGAAAGATGTTAAACCTTTTTGATGCAATTAGATTGAATTCTATATAGGAATGGACCCTTTCACACTTACTTTTCAATATATCATCCATTATTTATAGTGGCAGGCTTTGAGTGTTTAAGTCAGGGCTAAATATCCTTAAGTACTGGTAGCATCTTATTATCATAGCTTTCAATTTCAGAAATTAAATTGGATTTGACTATGAAACTTGAGATGTTTTGTTTAGAAATATTTTGTTCAAACCACATCTAAACAGTCTAAATATTTATGAGGTATCCAGGCAAGTGTTTTGTGATACCAAACCAAGACTGGCAAAATCAACAAGCTAAAATGATTTTGAGGAGAACTCTAAGACAACAGTATTTCTCCCTCACCCCTGAACTACTCCTTGGAAAAGCACACCCCAATGCCCCATTACTATTCAAGACCAACCACAGAAAAAATCATCCATTTTCTCAAGTGATTGTGAAGTGAACATAAGGTTCAAACAAAAACTTTGAACTTGATTGCAGGAACTGACTGACAAATCAAATGAAGCACAGGGTCATGTGAGTGATATTGCTGTATTGAAATCACCAGAATCCTTCCATTTTAGGCAGGTGCACAAACTGGCACAAGGTAGGCAGGTCACCCTCACTGTGCTGGTACTCATCCCCTTGGACTCTTTAAATCAGGATTTAACTGTTTCTCAAGCCTGGCCATTGTTATACTTGAGCTCAGGGACTGCAAAACCCAGATTACCACTACAAAGTCCACATACAGAATAGTGTGATGCAGTCGTTTTGCCAAATGGAAAAGATTTTGCTTGTTTGCTTTGTTTTCCTGGCACTGCTCTTCATTCTTGAATTAAAATTTCCTTTGCCAGTTGCAGCAAAATAAAAACATACTTTACTGTATTTCTTCTTTGACTGCAGAACTGAAGATCAATGTCTACCTCCAGTTTAGTGACAAAGTCTTATTTAATATTGAAGAACTATATTTTCTTCTATATCTCAAATCCACTCTCAAGCTCACGGGCGATGCATTTATTTTGTCTGTATGGAGCTTTTATTCAGTTTTTATTACAAATGCTGTGGGTGATCATCAAACACTATTTGAAGCAGTGTGCAGAGAAATTACACAGGAGCAGAGCAGGTGTTCAGACTGGCTCAGCAACCACAGAAAGCAAACCACCTCCTTATCTGTCAGATTTATCGAGACTGCTGCTCTCCCAAGATGTATTGCTACAGTGGAAAAATGAAAGGTAGATCAGTGCATCTTACAGACAGTGATTTTATCCTAGATTATATAGGTTTTAAAGAGAGATACATTAGTTTTTTAAAAAAATACAGACATTTGTGGTTAAATTAACAATATTACATACAACTTGTTGCTGGGGAAATGCATATACAAACCACCTCAGCTCCTTAGCTTATTCTCATTCAGACAATTGTTTGGGTGCAGATGCCTTTCTCACCTAAAGAGCATTGCACTTAAAAGTAATTACTCTTCAGATATTAAAGGAAAAATCAGATAAATCTACATTAGCAGAACTTGTCCTTGACAAAACACATAGGCTATGTAACCGTGGCTTTGATAAATGAGAATGAGACATTATAGTACCCTGCCCTCTCAAAACTCAAAGAAGGAAATGACAAATATCTGCCTACCCTATAAATTAAATTCTCACATGCATTCTGCAGTTATGTCTAGGATTCAAAGTAAAACTAGAAAGAGCAAATTAGAACATTTTTTTCTCTATTTCTACCACTAAGTCTCTATCTTTCCTCAGTGAACAACAGTTTCAATAATTTGCATTTTGCTCATCATCTAAAAGGAATTTGGAGATTTAATACAAAATTTGATTTAAAAATAGGGTTTTATGACATTGAAGAAACAAGGTGAAAGAGCATGATTATTGTTTTTGGGACTAAAAGCATTGTAATCTCAAAGAACATTTGCCAATTCATAGATCCACACAACACAATTGCAAGTTCACACTTTCAGTTTGCAATTATTAAGCCAGAGTTATCATTTCATTTTCTATTAACACCTGTTCATGGATCCATGGCAATGCTTCTAGCCTGTCTTAAACAGTTTTCTCTCCATTCCATGATTCTTGCATCATAAATAACAGTATTTATTCCATCTTAAACTCATATGAACAGTGAAAAAGCTTATTGGAAAATGCACTAATGCACCATCTTCTTGCTCTTCAAAATTTTAAAAGATAGAAATGTTATAAAGATGGCTTCTTATTCTCAGTGGTACGATTTTATTGCTATTTTTCCAGAAAAAAAATCTCAATAATTTATCAAAATTTACAATATTGATATTGAGGAAGAATCCAGTGCAGTCTGTAAACATCTGCAGAGCAGTAGGATTTTCTGTATCCTTCAGACTGAATTTGTTTTGGTTCTCAGCAGAGAGCTCTGTGTGAAAGGAATCATACCTACTTGTCATGATTTCTACACTGACTTCAGAAAAACTCCCAACTGTTTTGACTGAAGTAGGGATTGACGTGGTATTAATCTAAACAACCGATGAGTATGCAGGCATTTATTGAGCTAGTTCAATTCTCCTGTGATTGTCTGGAGAACTGCGTTAAACCTAGGAAAAAAGGCACTATATTTTAAATTTTTGCAGAATGGCAGCCCCGGAACACAAGCAAGTCTTCATACAAGTGCCTCCAGGGATTCATTCATGTTAAAGGAATAGTTAGGCATGAGAGATGATGTCCTCCTTCAGCATCAGGCAGGACTGTTGCTTAGATACAAAGACTGTCCTTTTATTTGTATTCTTCAGAGGAGATGCAGCATTGCCCTTAGCCTCACTCCTATGCTAATGCAGCTCTACAGTTGCACTGCATGTCACAATCTGTTCCTTAAAAAGAAAAAAGAAGGATTCATAAAAACCTTGGGATGCATCTTCCTAATTGTTCCTATTAATTCATCGTCATAATAAGAGTCTGAAAATTTGAGAGTACAGGTATGTTGTGTGAAGAGCTTACTATATTCAATAGCTTTTTAAATGTAAACTGAGACCAAGAAATCATTTTGATGGAACTTTTAATACATTTCCCTCTTAAAAATAAATTCTTTATTTTCTCATAAGCAACAGCATAGGCAAAGTAACCACTGCTGCTCTGAGATTTCGGATTATATGACTTTTGGGGGGAAAAAAAATCCTTTTCCTAAAAAAATAAAATGTCAAAATATCCTGCTTCCCTGCTTTAAGTTATACATAACCACAATGAAATTTAAATTATTTGTGCAAAAATAAGTACTTTAATGAAAAAGAGAAGCCACTTTGTTGTATTGTTAAAGGAATATACTAAAAAATTAATAGAATAGTAAAAGCATACTCATGGCATTGCTTTCTTTATTGCAGATGGGTCTTGGTTTTATTCCTGTTTTAAAGATACATAAAACCCCCTACATATAATAACATCTATTAACACAAATTTTCCAGAATATTTTGGAAAAAGTAGCAAATATTCCACTGTTATTCAGTCTCAGCCTTACATTTATTTCACAATAAATTTCCATTTCATTGGTGATGTGTCTGTGTGTTTTACTTAGAATTTACAAGGTTTTACAAGCCAATTTATTTTTTTGTTGTTGTTACATTTTTAGTGTAATTCTTGCCTGTTATGGACTATCACAACAATCACTTAACACCACAAAAAAAAAAAAAAAAGTGTTTCATCGTGACAAATGTTTATGGATTGGAAATAAAATCTTCTCTAAGATTTATTATATATATACACACACAAAAGTGGTGCTTATATAAAACTCATCTGTAAGACCTTTGTGCCACGCTTTTTAAATTATCCTTTGCCATAAAAAAACCGGGATGAAGTTGTCAGAGTGTGTGCTATTTTTAGTTCTTCCTCAATATCACAAACAAAATTACTAATTTCTACAAATATACAGATATATATGCACTGTCCTGCCATCTTAACCAGAAAACAGAACTGAAGCAGTCATAGGATATGAAATTCATTATATATAAGGTGTTCAGGTGAATTTTGTTCCTCAAAACAAGGTGGGTTTATCATATTACTCTGTCTTGAGGTCAGCAAATCACAAACCACGCCTGGTAATCATCTAGAATAATGGTGGCTGGCATAGGCCAAGACTAGTCAGTGACTGTATTAAAAACAAACATTTTCAGTGACGACATGACCATGCCTGTATACATTTCTAGCACTATGGCAGTACTTTCCCAGGACTGTGATTATAAGTACAGAAAGAAGGGCTCATCAAAAAACACTCCGCTGTCTAGAACAGGTTTACTGTGCTACAATAAACATGGTTTCTTGTGTGAAAGAAAATGTTGGCACAAAACCCCTCAGAATTTTACAAAAATAAAAAAAAAAAAAAAAAAAAAAAAAAAAAAAAAAAAAAAAAAAAAAAAAAAAAAAAATTGGACAAAGACAATTCTGTTCCCTTAATACCATAAGGTCTGAATGAGTAGTTTCACTTTTTACTCAATCACATAATTCTGGAAAGTGACAGCTGCACTTCCATATTATTCCATATATTATCAATGACTCTCAGACATTAAAGTTCAAATTCCAAAAGTTCATGGATGTTTTACAGCTCTCTGTCTCACCTCAGATGTTATGTTTTGTTTTTTTCTTGTTCCAAATACTTTTCTTCTTTAAGACATAAAAATTTTGAAGAAGATTCTTTGAAGCTTTAAGTAGTAGTGTTCTTCTCACATAAGTTACTACATTTTTGAAACTTAAAATAACCTTTAGTAAAACCTTTGCTTGTTTTAAAGTCACCTATACTTGTTTCTATGGCAGTAATACCCAACAAGTATAATATTTACTCATCAAGACCAGACTTTCAAAATCTTATTTATTTTTTCTGTAGTATTTTTTTGGCAAACTGTGATACCATAATTATGGCATTTCTTTGAAATCTAGGAAAAATGTCCCACGGAGACATTTTTTGTGATTTTAAATTTATTTATATTTCTGAAAAAAAATTCAAATTTTCTCATCTCAGATTGAATTTATACCACTCTTTGCAATATTAACAGTAACCAAGACCCTAAGTCACAATTTCACCTATTCTGGTGTCACTAATTGTTGTACTGTCAACAAAGGAGTCTAATTTATCAGCAAGAGCTGATAAAACTGAAGGAGACCAGGATGACTCTAAAAAAAGAAGTGTTGCTGGGGCGTTCTCTTGAGATTCCTGACAGAACTGACTGTTGCTGAACAAACTCCGTGTTTGTTTGGTGTCTGTTTCATAGATCATGATGCTTATCCTCAGTGTTGTGAAAAGCATGTATGTGTTTTCTATTGTGAAAGTGGCATTTATATACCTGCATTATACCAAGTGAAGAAAGTATTGTGAGTTTGCTTATAACAGAAATAACTACAACATTGTAGCATACCTGTTTTCGGCATGGCTGAAGAATAATCTGACATCGGTTTTGTGGGGTTTTTAAACAGTCACATTCAGTAGGAGAAATTCAGAGCAGATTCCAGGAAGTAACATAAAGTTCACCTTCCCACCATCTGGACTTTTACCTCAGCAACTGCCACCTGCAGTTTTATTCTTAGAGTTATGGCATATTACAACCTGAAGAAAATAATGAAAACCAAATATATCTCCCTTTTCAATGTCAATATTTTCATGAATGAAAAATGAATAACCTTTTTGCAACATTCTCGCTGACATCCAATTTGACTCCATCTACAGAATTATGTTATTCATTATTCTGTCCCAGTAATTCTCTAGAAAGGGACTACATGAACTCCAGAGCAATTTCCATTACAAAGATAAATAAGCAAATATAGTCCACTCTTGCAGTCTTCGGAAAGTAAGAAAAAATATGGATAAGAGTTTGTTAAGGCAGTGGTTGCAACTGCAGTGAAGAGAATTTATTTGTAGGATGTTACTCCTTGCACTCTCTTTGTGCATAAACCATCATATGTATAACACTTGTAGATAGACACTTCACATTCAAGTTTACAAATTCAAGACGTGACTCACAAAAAGGATATTTGCTTGGGATTGATTTGCAGACTGTGGACAAAAAAAGCTTGACTCTGCAGTGTAGTAGACACTAAGGCCATGGAAGAGAGATGTGTCTATCACTGAGAGTGAAGAGCATGTTGCAAAGTGCCTCTATCCTCTTTGAGAGGTGAATTGCTCTGCTCCTTTCATGTATTTAAAGCATAAGTCACCTATCACAACAACCAAGAACTTTTAAAGGTTACAGTTTGTCACTGGTGAGCACTAAAATTCAAGTACAATTACTGTTCTTCTCTCTCAGTGCCTAAAGAACAGTGTGATCATACAGGATTCTGGGAGACGGGAATGGGAAAAGGAAGAACTATTTCAGTTATAATGACAAATTACAGGAACTATCATAAAATTAAATGCCAAATGAGTCAGGTTCTAGAGGAAGAAGCATGACTCTATTCCCTGTTCTGTCTCACTGAACCCATTGCCATCAGGTCTTGATCAGAGAAGCTACTTGACAAATTCTGGAAACTAATTTTCTCTTACAGTGTAAAACTGCTACACTGTTTAAGCAGCCAATATTAGCAAATTGTAATTGTCATGCAAGTGGAAGGCTAATATTGATCTCTTCCTGCTTATAGCACACGTGTTACAGGTCTTAGGAATTCTGCTAAGGCTCTGCTCTGCTTAATGAAGAGATCCTTCGATTTAGAGCTGCATCACCTCAAGATAGGGACTTCTGGCAAGAGGATTTCAATCAAAACAATTGCCTGATAATCAGATCATTAATTTTGTTTTTTATGTAATGATATTTATAAAAAGTAAAAAAACATGATCACTTGCTCTAATAAAAATGAATCCTATTTCTTAATTGTTTGTGTCTTATTTAGTTTAATTACCATACTAAATCTATCTGTCTCAAACTGATATATATATCCACCCAGAAGTGTTCCTGATCTTACAAAAACAAGTTTGTTTTCAGTCCTATGAAACTCTGCTAGTGATTTATAATAAAGTATTAATGAAAAGGCTTCTAAACCAATGTTTCACTTCAATTCAAGCAATAAAAAAAGCTATTAATTTTGTGTTCAGACACTTTGGAAAGTAAATAGGCAAGAAAAAAAAACAAAAAAAAGGCACTAAAGAACAAATAAGTAAAAGCAACATCTCCTCTGTATGATGCCCCACAGCAAACAAGCATTCTGTCAACAATGGGTGTTAGCCAAACTGTATCAACTGGGAAAAATCCACCAGAAAAAGACAGAGCACAAAAGATGCCCCAGATATATATGCTACAGCCCAACAGACTGATGCTTCAGACTTTCCTTTACGTCTAATGCTCAGATAGAATTTCATAGAACTTTGAACCAAAGCTATTTACTGTGTGACAGTGTTGCCTGGAATAAAACACAAAACCTTTCCAAACAATGTTAAGAACGACAATATGAAAGAAAATCTTTAAAGAAAGCTTTCAGGTGCAAAAAATATTTCTATAAGCACATGTGATACAGTTCTTCTACAATTTTTACAGGGTTAATTAACCAGTATATCTAGCCAATACATCCAACCGGAGATTAGTTACTCCAGGCAACCACCCCAGGGTCAGCCGCTTGGAGTTGGTCCAGGGACTTCTTTGCCCTATTTTCTTGTTATGTCTCTTAAGTTCTGGTAGAAAGAAAGATGTCCTTGTCAGGGATTGTCTTCTTAAGACCAAGACTAAACAGAATTTCAGGAATGTATTAATAAGGAATAAGCTAAACTATGAAAGATGGTAGGAAAAGTACTGGAAGATATGTTACTATATATTAAGACTCCACAAAGCTACAAATATGAAAAAGGCTAAAAATCTTTAGGCAACAACTCATGTTGTTCTGGCTATGGTAATTTGAATACATGTATATATCCTTGCTCCCACCACCTAAAACTTTTTCCAAAGTTAAATACAAACCATGGGATCTGAAAATATGTTTCCATTTATTTTACTATATCTATCTCCTGAAAAATCCACATCAAAATCATGACAAAGAAATACCTGTTGATCATTCTTTTTGGCAATGAATTACAGCATTCATTAATGTAACCATAGGATCTCCATTAACTACAGCAGTGAGACATCAGGCAGGGGTTGGGAAGTGGGGACAGGAGTAGAAATCACATAATCCTTGAAATAGCCACAGCCACATGAAAAACAAATACCAACATGAAGAGCAGCCACCAGATTTTCTGCCACCAGATTTTTTCAGTGTCTCCACAGCAACAAAACACCCAAACCAAATGCTGCCACCCAACCTCGTAACAAATGCTGAATTTGGCAATAAAACTGAACTTCCCTCCCAGTATAGATTTTGTTAACTGTCTTTCTCAGGAGAAATGGCACCAACAGAAACACAAGGTCATTGCTACTCTCTATGAAAATAACTGCCACAAGGTGACATAATCATGGTAAAGATGTGAAGTCCTTAAACAAGCAACAAGCATGAAAAAGACTTGTATAAGTGTACTTGATTCTATATTAATCATCTATTTGCATTATTTCATAAGATGTAAATGACAACTAAATGCATCAGAACTCCAAAGATTTACTACAAATTAGAAAAAAGGGAAACATTTATTTCCTTACACTTCACCTTAAGGTCTCATCACTATCTAAACCGTAAAGTTAAATTAAAACTCTAGATACATCACAGCAGTAATAATTTTCAAGCCACACATACAGACTTTTACAAAAAGTATTAGCTTTGATCTTGGATATAAAATGAATATGAATTCAATCTTGAGCAGTTTGTTTGTACTGCATACTATCAGCAATGAATGAGCTTTTTCTTGTCTAAACCCCAATTTCTAATGCAATAGGAATGGGATATTAGACTGCAGAAATGATTGAGTTCTGCTGTAGAGAGAAACTCCATTCAAGAGTGTATTTCTGACTTAATATTGAAATTTAATGCTTAGAGTTTTTTTTAGATGAGAAAAACTAGCAGTACTGTATTTAAAAGAAAAGAATCTTTGTAGGCATAAAAATAATCTATATTTTTTCTTCTGATATCACAGGTTTATTTAGAATCAATCTCCCAAAGAACTTCAGAGTGTTTATTACCCACAGAAATATTATGTGTTTAACTTTGATATACTAGTTCAACTATACTGAGTTCCAGTCGCAGAATCAACAATAAAACTTCTCCGGTCCCTCAAGAAAGCTTTAATCTTCAAGTAAAAAACAGAAAAAGGATAGTATTAGATACCAAAAGACAAATTTTAAAAAGATATATATTAAATATTACATATTAAAATAATAAAAGCTCATAGTCTTCTAATTTGATAATAAACTCCTTTGTCACCCATCAAAGTCAATCACATCTCATTCAAACCCCAGAATTTGTGAAATTATCTATCAAAGTAGCTACTTTTTTTTTAAGCCAAAGAATAAATTCAAGTCAGGTATAGAAAAAGAGAATTCCTTTGCAGTCTTAAAAAATAACTTTGATATATAATGCTAATATGAGTGGAAAAACATGGTTACAAAATTAATAATGAAACACAGCTGCATGTGTTACTTTTAATGGTATATACACAATCATAAGTTATATGATTACAATAATTATTGTATTGACCTTTCTGGTATTAGATACAGTTTAAAAGTCCTGAGGTAGCACATAAGACTAAAAAGGTAAAATGGGTTTGTAATATTGTCCTTGAAACAAAACAAAAAAATTTTTTTTTCCTTTTTCATATAATCTAATGCTTATGTAAGCATGCAAATTGCTCTCAGTTCTATGGTATTTCTTTAGTGAATCAAGTTTGAGTCTCTAATCCATGAACATCCTGTGATAAAGACACTAAAGAAATTTGCACTTCTAAAACCCCAATGTTATGCTTTCTCACCTCTCTGAAATGCAAATCAGGAACATTTCACAGCTTTTATAATGCTTACTAAATTTAAACAAATCCACCAAAGGAATCTGGACCTGAAAAAAGCACCTTTATTATTATTCTGCATAATTGGAAACATCGTCTAACAATGGTGCACTGTATTAATCACTTTCATTACACAGGTGCCTTCAGATGGGACTGAAGTGCCATTATGCAAACACAGAGTTTGCTCAAAGTTTACAAGCTACATAACACAAAGTGAAGAAAGAGACATTACACATGACACTGTTAGAGCACCAAATATCATTTTGGCTCATGTTTATTCATTTTCTAAAGCTACTTCAAAAATGTAGTGAAATACTTAAGAGACAGAAGGGTAAAAAGGGGGTTAGAGCAGGTGTTAGGAGACACTTCTGAGGCAGGGTAACTGAGGTTCTTGATAGCAGATCCCTTGGGGTGGATTAGTGTGAAACGACGTGGTGGTCTTTCTTTGACTGGTGATGTGTACATGAAAAGATGCTTCCTTTCACAGTTTGCCACAGTGGGAATTTTTGTCCATATGTGTTAACCAGGATGTGCTAGCCAGGTCTTGTCTCTATCAGGCCTGGAATCAGCACCTTGCTGTTGCAAATTTCTCCCTTCTGTGTCCTCCTCCCTCTCTCAAGTTCCCACTGTTGTGGTTTATCTTATGGCAAATTCCTTCCCTGGCCTTGACAGTGTTTGGACAGGCAGCGGTGCTCTTTAACTCCTTACAGCAGGATATACAGGAAACCAAGTGAGAAAAGCAATGCAACAGAAAGGTAGGCAGGTAGGCATGAAGCTGAGATCAAAGTTGAAGGCAAATTAAACATTAAAAAAAAAAAAGACTAAAAATAATGAAAGAAAATGAACTGCTGGAGCATACATCAGCTCCTAAGCAAGGTTAAAAAGCTGTCTCTAAAAGTGCACGCTGGGTCTATAAGAATCAATTCTACCATCTTGCCATCAACAACTGAGTCCAGAAAGTTTCCCCAGGATTGTTTAATTTACTTGCACAGTCCCTGAATGTCCATACGTCTGTGAGAACTTTGGTTCCACTGGGATTTTTTTCAGGTTTCACTCTGTCTACATGGCAGCAAGGGAAGAAGACATCACCTTTATCATAATTTCCCTTGACGTGATATGCTCTACCATTGCTATATCTCTGGGCACAGGAGGATTGATACAGCACCCCATTCGATCTGCTCTATCTAATGCACATTCGATTTCCTCAAACACATGCTACTGCTGGTATCTGTGCAGTAGCAAATGAGGAACAGTTACAAACTTATATTTATCATAGCTGGCCAGTGTGGTGCATCAGCTTCATCTGGCTGCCAGAGGGCCATCAAAGCTGCTCTGTCGCAGCCCCTCTGCTGCAGGATAGAGGCAGAAAATAAGATGAAAGATTTCTGAGTATTCAAATGAGTGTATATACCTCATTTCACCCAGTGAAAGACAGCACCTCTATACTGCAAGTTTGTATAAATTAATTTGATCCTTAAATGAAAGCATAAACACAGAAAAGTGGGGAACACAATTCAACTGAACTCCGGCACCTAAAAATTCAATATTTTCCCAGAGCCTAAATTCAAATATCTTTAATTCATCATTTCAGTGGTAGAAGTCTAGAGTCTGCTGAGAGATGTTGCAGCTCTTTCTGCACCCTGAGACAAGAGCTCATAGCCAAGGATATTGAGATGGAGGACAGTCAGAAGACTACTCAATCATTTTTGTTGTTGAAACCAGCACACCTTCTCAGCAGATTCCTCACTAACACAGGAAGGGCTCCAGACACCAACAACTGGGACAACTGTCCTTAAATCTTATAGATGTATGAACTTGTAATTCCCATCTTTGAGAACAACTCATTGATCACAGCTTTTATTGAATGTTAAGGGAGAGAAAAAGTAACAGTTGGAAAATTTTCTTCAAGGAAAAAAACCACAAAACAGACCCGAGTGAATTTAAAATTAATAATTGTATATTTCATCAATGAAGTTCACAGTTTTTTCACTGGTTTTTGTACAATATTATGATCCCTTTGATGCCCTAAATAAGTAAAGTGATGAAGGACGTGAATGCCTGAGAAAGCCTCAATTGCAGCAGTTTATGTACTGCAGAAAATTTAAACATGGTGCTGTTGCCTTCTATGAGGAAAAGGTAGGCAAATTAACCTTTTGGAGATCTAATATCTCATAGCTACTGGATATTTATTAATAAAAATTCAAACTACTGTTTTCACCAGAAGATTGAAAGAAAATAAAAGTTGAATGTACAGATATTGAATGCTAATTAGTGGTGATCTAGAGATTACTTGATAGTATACAAGAGAAGAAACTGCATGTAAACATAAAAGGAGGAAAAATGTAACATTTAGTAAAATTTTCACCAATATTATCGTCATAAGTTCTGAAGAAAACACATTCTCGTCCAAAAACAAAGTATTATAGAAGCCTTACATGGAAACAAAATGTCACCCATAATACTCTATCAATCAGCACAACTCTATAAACTCTTTTTTCATGGCCTTCTTGTAAGGATGAAGTGATATATAATTCATACTTTCAAATAAATCAAGAAAATAAAGGATAGATTCTATTTCAAGAAAAATAATAAAAAAATAATAACGACCAATTGCATGACAGCAAGACAAAACCCTGCAGAAAGTTCTTCTTTGAAAGTAGATTCAACAGCAAGCATGAAGTTATTATCAAAAATGCATTGGCCTCACTATCAATGATTTATTTGAATGAAGTTCCTGGCAAATGATCTAAGAAAGCAGTAACCAAAGACCTTATACTGAGATGTAAATACAGTAACACAACATTGTAGCCTCAGAGAATTCAGTGATGAACAAAACAAGACAGCAATTTTTAGCAGCAGCAAACTCAGCAAGTCAGCCCAGAGAGTTAATTTGCTTTGAAGTGAAAAAATAAACTTAGAAATAAAACAGCAGAGATAGACTACAACATGGTTCATAAAATGCAGTCAATAAAGACAACTATCCAGAGAATATGAGTTCATTCAATGAGAAAGGACAGTCATGCCAGCAAAATTACAGATATATGGTAAATCTAAAGTGCAACAGAAAACTAAGGGGGAAAATCAGGCTAAAATAAAATAGAATAAAAAAATAGATCCCCCCAATAAAGTAAATAAGATGAAAGTCTTGAAGAAGAAAGGGACTATATAGACTATTGTCATATAAACATAAAACCACTATTGGAAGAAAGTGGACAGACTTAAAGGTACCTTTTACAAAAATGAGAAATAAAATAGTACGCACACAACAGTCTGAATTTTTAATTTCAGAATATTTGTGAAATCCCCAGTTTTTCCCTTTGGATTTTTAAAAACATTTACATATTGTATTTAGAAATACTTAGTGAATTGTTACTTTTTATTAATGTGATGAGCTCTTGGAATACCCTATAAATGTGCAGACTTTCTGTAGCATTGTTTTGCCAAGAAATTATACTGTTATTAGATTAACATAAAATTTTAGTATTTGCAATTTTTATTATTACTGCTATTTGTGTTATATTAGTATCACATATCAATCATAATTCATAGTTTGTAAACCAATATTTTATTGCACTATTTAAAATGGTGCCCAAATTCACAGCTAGACTGTCTTGACCATAAAAGAATTTGTTTTGGAAGCTGTTTTCAAGTAGAGTATTAATTTAAAACAAAGGTACTGTATTTCTGCCTGATTCGAAACGACTAAGATATTAATATAAGATGCAGAATACATTTTTGAACATTAGTTTTATACTCAGATAAACCAAAAAGTGAATGTCTGTTTCTTTTCTCTGTTGAGCCGTTACAGGTGTCTGGTTTTAGTGACAAAAGGAATAATGAACGTAAATGATTGGTCATGAGTTCACATGACCATCCTGCCATTTCTGGTAGAATAATAATTCCTATGTCTACAGGATAAATTAATAAACACAATGAGTCAATTAGAGAATGATCTTTTTTTCATTTGATATTATCTAGCTTAAACTTTGATCATTGGCTTCAATTAATAAAATATACAAAATGAAGAGACTCAATATCACAGTGCTAGAATTGAAAATGACAGCTCTCCAGCAAAGACTTTGGGAAGGGAAAAAAGAAAGGGATTGCCTTGAGTTTATAAACCAGTGTTTTTCAATTTAAATAAGCAATGTATGGATTTTGAGCTCTGACTCTTCCCATGTGTGGTCCAATTATGAACAGTAACTGCATTTTCAAATGAATGGAAGAAATTATGAAAAACACATTCAAAAAATATGAAGTTAGATCCACATTGAGCAGTAGTGGAATGAATGTAATAAGAAAAGATATGGTTTTTTAAGTTAAGAAGAGATAGAAGTACAAATTAGATGGGGCAACATTCTCAATATATAACAGTCTAAACCCCTCCCCTGCCCCGATTAATAAAACAGCTATGATACTGCCTTTTAAGCAAGAGTTATCTTGGGGGTGTGAACATCTGCAATGAAAAAGCATTTTAGAACTAATTAAAGTTTTGGAAAGGCAAGGTATTTTCAGACAGTAAAAAGAAAGACTGGAATTTCTCCCTGAACTTTTAAGCTCAATCTACAATAAAATAAAGTGTCTTAATCCTACATATTCTTATTAAACAAGGCTAAGAATGCATGGAAGTTACTACAGGGATCTGGAGATTTTTAGACTTGTTCCCTTCGGAGTCTAGATATAAAGAGTTAGAAACTGGTTTTCCGGCAGTTACTGTAAAACAAATTTGCATTGATCTCAAGAATTAGCCATTGCCAACACTCACTGTTCACCTCCTAGACTTTCAGATATGTCAGAAGGTCTGGGCAACTTTGCTGAATTTGACTGGGATAGAGCCACTTTTCTTCACAGTGGCTAATACAGAGCTGTGATTTAGGTCTGTGCTGGAAGCAGGGTTGATAACTCAGGGATGCTTTAGTTACTACTGAGCAGTTCTTACACAGAATCAAGGCCTTTTCTAGTTCTCACCCCACCCCACCAGCGAGGAGGATGGGGGTGCACAAGGAGTTGGGCGGGGACAGAGCCAGGACAGCTGACCCCTACTGACCAAAGGATTGTTCCATACTATGGCATCCTGTTCAGCATGTAGACCTGGGGAAAGGAGGAGGAAGAGCAGGAACATTTGGAGTGAGGGTGTTGTTCTTCTCAAGTCACCATTAAGGGTGGTGGAACCGTGTTTCTCTGGAGATGGATGAACACCTGCCTGTCCATGGGAGGTGGTGAATGAACCCTTTGTTTTGTTTTTCTCATGTGAGTGGCTTTTGCTTTACCTGTTAAACTGTCTATGTCTCAGCCCGTGAATTTTCTCATTTTTGCTTTTCAAATTCTCTTCTCCATCCCTCCAGGAAAAAGTGAGCAAGCAAGCAGCTGAGTGGTGTGTGGTTGCTGTCTGAGGTTAAACCACAACACCATTCATGTTTAAAGTGTCCAGCATGTTTGTTTTGAGGAAATGACAGTTATAACCACAGAATTCTAGAAAACTAGACCTAAAAATCTACTGACTAGATTTACTGGTATGGTCAAGGTCATGTCATATAAATTTGTTTTAAGAGCCTGAAAAAATTAATATTTCAAAGTTTTCCTGATCCATCTACTCTAGTGTTAGAAGTTTTTTCTGCACCATCAAGAAATCATTCATCATTGTCATTTAAAACCCTGTGCTTTTGTATTATAGACAAAGACAACACAAAGAGCGACTTATTTCCTATCTTCTTGCAGAATTCTTTTTACATAATTTTTTTTTATCCATTTCTTTTCTAAAACACCTCTTCTCTAGACATTCTCAGCTACTTCAGTTTCTCTTCCTAGATAATTACTTTCAGATTTTTCATCATTCATATTTGGCTCCCAGGAACTCTGATCGATCCAGATTTTTCTTGGGATACCAGTGTCTTGTATTGGTCACAATATTACAGGCAAGCGTTGCCACTACAGAGTCAAGAGTAAGACAATTTCCATGTGTGTGTAAAAAATGCACCTATTCATACAGCTCAGAAGAATGTTTGTCTCTTTAGCAACAGCATCATTATCATTATATACTAGTGACTAAAATAAAATTTATTATTTACTTTGCCCATTTTGTTATTTTCCAAAGGCTGCACCTTGGTCAGCTGTGTCTCACCTTTCTATTTATATGCCAGATTATTCCTACCCGCATGCAGGACTGTACATTTATTCCCATAGTCCATCTAGTTGAGGAATCAGTTAACCAGTGAGTTTATTAGCCAGTATGGTTACTGCCCTTCCTCACCTGGGTCAACAATTTAGGAAGTGTCTCCTATTCATCCAGAAAACATAAAATGAATTAAAATAACATCATTTAAAAGAGAAAAAAGGAAAGAAAGAGACAGATAGAGAAAGAAAGAAACAGAGAGAGAGAGAGAAAGAAAGAGAGAGAAAGAAAGAGAGAGAAAGAGAGAGAGAGAGAAAGAAAGAACGAAAGAACGAAAGAGCGAAAGAATGAACGAACGAACGAACGAACGAACGAACGAACGAACGAAAGAAAGAAAGAAAGAAAGAAAGAAAGAAAGAAAGAAAGAAAGAAAGAAAGAAAGAAAGAAAGAAAGAAAAACTACCAGACCAGGCCCCTACAGAATCACAGGTGGTTATATAATGCTGGTCTTCATTTTGACAGCAAATCAATCATTACTTCTCTCCTGGTACAGTTTTCCAACTGCTTGTGAATTTACTTTGCAACAGTTTTTTTGCAGACTGTATTTCCCCTAACTGGAAGTCAAGACAGAGTATAAAGAAGCTGAGTCAAAACATTCCGTATTTTCTGTCAGTCTTTAATGCATAAGCCCTTCTCCTTCTCATGGAAGGAAATTAGATTCATTTATCACTGCCCAGTTTCTTCTCTTTCTATCACATACATGTGTGTGCACTCACACACACACACACAGAGTTTTACCACCATCCCTCCAGTGGGACGTGCTGTTGCAGAACGTGGGGGTCTTTTTTTGTTTT
Organism: Dasyornis broadbenti; assembly: GCA_013397935.1. Taxonomy (NCBI): domain Eukaryota; kingdom Metazoa; phylum Chordata; class Aves; order Passeriformes; family Dasyornithidae; genus Dasyornis; species Dasyornis broadbenti. The sequence continues at coordinate 43,980 of VZRN01006410.1, read as the reverse complement.
ATTGCCTTTTTTTTTTTTTTTTTATTAACTGGAGTTAGGTTTCTGTCTGCTACAAATCTAAAACTCCAATTGCTGCTGTTGTCATACATAACTAGTGGAGTTTTAGCCAGCACATTGCTATTGGTTCAGAATGGAGAATTCTCTAGGGTAAATAATGTACAACAACTCAAAGCAATACTTAAAAGTGAGTAGAAATTTCAAATTGAACACTTAGTGTTGGCAACTAAATGTTCCTGTAAGTGGTTGGACAGTATTTACTGCAAAGGGGAAAAAAAAGCCATATTCACAGAACCACAGAATGGATCAGAATGGGTTTGAAACAAGCCACCGTCATATGGTCCAACCTTCCTGCTCACGCCAGGTCATCCTAGAGTACACTGTACAGGATTGTGCTCTTAAATATCTCCAGTGAGGGAGATTCCACACCCTCTCTGGGCAATCTGTTCCATTGCATAGGCGCACACACAGTAGAACAGTTCTTCCTCATATTCAGGTGGAACTTCCTCTGCATCAGTTTCTGCCCATTGCCTCTTTTCTTACTACTTAATACTTACTATTCTGTCATATACGCTGAAAATTCTTTATTAAAAGGTGTTAATTCTTTTCTCACATTTTTTGCAAGGACTCAGTGAGAGACAAACTGTTAATCAGCAATAATTAACGGGAATTAGGTAAATGTTTACTTACATTTTGTGTCTTGACTTCTCCCTTTTTGTCATACTCATCCTTTACAAAATATTATTCAGTGTTAAAAGCCATGGTGGTTACAATTGCTCTAGGATCAATACTACCAGCTTTATACCAAAACAAAAACAAAAACAAACAAAAAAAATTGTTTATTAATCCATTCTTTTTAGCAAAAAAACAGTGAAAAAAGAACTCCTTTCAAGAAGCTGGAACATCAGAATCCTCTTTTTCAGTTGCACAAGCAAAAGTGGATAATGTACCTTTCACTAGCTATTCTTACCTCTGGTCAAGGAGCTGACCTGAGCTTGATCAGAGAGAAAGAGTGAAGGTGCACAGAATGCAAAAAATGAAATTAGGTCACAGTTCTCTTTCTAATTCTAAGGAAGAGTGGATTTTCACTTGGAGAATTGCCAAACAGCTCACTTTATGCTGTGGGTAGTCTCTCTTCACCTTGACCCATAAAACAGATTATCATATGGTAAGATTCAGGTAATGTTTCTAAGATTCAAAGTTGTCCTTGCTGGTTTACATTTAGAATTGCTTAAAATGTGGACAAAAAGTAAAAAAAATTCTGCACTATTTATTCCGGGAATAACTATTCACTTTTGTCTTGTTTACATCTTCCAAGATCAGATGCAGGCGGTAGAGTCCTTTTCTATTCCTCTAACCAAATACTCATAAATATTCTCAAGACCCTACAGAGGCAAAATCCTTCTTAACTGTTATGATTCATTGGGCTACAAGTTACACACGGACTAAGTGAAGCCAAGGTCGATATCTCCCATGAGGTTCAATACATCTCAGTATTGATTGAAGCACTGAAATCAATGGAATTATAATTGGACAGAACTTTTTAGGTAACTTGAAGTCCTACTGAAAACTTTGAGGGCTTAACAAATGTTGAAGGGAACTCCTTGGCATTCACGTCTCTAGAGAGAGATTGTCACAGATTTTTGACTCAGGTGACAGACCGTAGACATGTTTGGAGTCTTGACAACACTGTGTAGTGCCTCTCTGGCACTGAAATAGGCATTTTAGAAGATGGGCCAGGGTAAGGGTAAAAAAAGAATTTACTGTAACAGAGGTACCTGAGAGCATAGTGTAACAAAGGTTATACACGCTTTCAACGTGTCTTCTGAGGCAGGTGATATGCTTCATATTCTACCTAGCAGAGCTAAACACCTCTCACTGTGGCTTAAATGCTGGTGGTGTATGAAGTTGAAGGCAAGAGAATCATCACTTCAACTTATTGCAATTCCAAAAAAAAAAAAAAAAAAAAAACAGTAGAGTCTTGGATACAAAACTCACTCATACATGTGCAATCTACATTATTATTTAAAAAGAGTTAAGAAGGGTGTCAGGAAACTCACCAAGACTGAGTAATGTGGTAATAGCAATGAGCTGAATAATTAGATTCATAAGGAACAAGTAAAAAGAAAACTTTAATAATCAAAAGGATTGGACAAAAACAAGACCTAAGGCTAAGAATTTACCTCTCTCCTTCTTTCTGAGAGATACAGATTTATAATCATAGGTCTGTATTTCTTTTTTCATTTTTCCTGGATAGATGCAGTAAGCTCATTTTTCACGTTAGTATCTATTATACTGCACATCTCTTTCAGCTGCCTAAAACTTTTGTTATGTGATTCATCTGCAAAAGAAGAGAGGCAATGAGCAACTCACAAAAAAAGATTAATAATGAGCGTTGATTGTGCGTGATTGTACCAATCAGTGAGCCTAAGCCTGAGAGCTGTAGTAAGGTCACCTAAGCACTATGCAAGAAAGGGTAAGCAGAATCAGCACGAACAGCATCCTGGTTCCAGCAAAACTTTTAATTCAAATAGTTACATTTGGCATGCATAATAAGTAATATCTTCTACCTGTTAGGCTTCCTTTGTTCTTTCTTTTCAGAACTAATTTGTGAAAAAGAAGACGAAACTCCACAATACATCTTTTCTTCTTTAGCTCCAAGAATATCCTTATCTGGTGTATGATGTGGTAAAGGAATATGCCAGGTATTAAACTGTTATTAGTTATCCCATAGCCCTTTTGGGTTTTTTTTGTTGCCTGTTCATTAGTGTAACTGCAAAAGGAAATCTCTTGTATTAAGGCTCCATCGTGTGTCATCACTCCAAGGTCCTTCTGATTTCTGCCTTATCTTTTAGTTCTGTGCAAACAAACCTGCAATCTTTCCATCTTTCCTTTGCCTGTCTTTATAGAGAAACTGGAACACATGATAATATTGGTCAGTGAAATGGATGCTCAACTTTTGTAATTAATTAACTTTGGGTTTTTTGGGTTTTTTTGGGAAGGGGTGGGGATTGCAGGGGGAGATTTCTAACTGGTTGACTTTTTCCTGTCTTTTACTTGTGACTTTACACATTTAAGAGATTATTTTGGTTTTGGATTTTATATTTTAAAGTAGAAAAATCTATTTAATGTAGTGCAGAACCATGTACTTCAGTGCTGAGGGTGGTTGATAACCTCAGGCAAACGTCAATTAATTCTGTAAAATTTGTTTTTTTTTTTTTTTTTTGAGGAGATGGTGATATCTTATAAAAAACTGCTGCCAATTTTTAAAATTTAGTTTTAAACTAGCATTATGGAATTCTAAAATGATAGGAAAAAAATCAAGCCCTGGGTGGGTGAGAAACAGAGGGAAAAATTAAAATAAAAAAAAAAAATTATAGAACCTACTCAACTTTAATTATCTATTTGTCACAAGTTTCAGATTTCTTTACAATTGCATCCTATTCACCAACCAAAACCCAAAATATTATGATATGTAATTACAACATATTGCAATATTATTTAAATTCTGGCTTTGGTTGGATACCTTGAGTGCCTGATAAGAGTACTTTACTATCATTTTTACAAGTTAGCAATTAATACTGTGCATATACTTACACCTCAGATAGATGTATTTAATCCATTAATTGCATAATAATGAGCATTATAAAGCACATTATTAAAGGTTATAACTGTCAAATACATGTGATTAAGAAAAACTCTTCCTTTAAAAGCAGAAGAAAAAGATATCTGAAATGATTCTGTTTCAATAGGAAATTCAAGATAAGGATAGTGGGGAAATACAGCCTTTAGAAAATCAATGACGTTTTTTGTCATTTTGAATCTAACTCAAAAAAGTGGTTAAAAGTCAGACTGTAAAGATGCATAACATACTGAATGGAACACAATATGACCACATATGAAAATGTCTTACATCTCTTTTTAAATCTTCATACAGTCATGAAAATCTGTCATTCTTCATTCAAAAGAAAAAAAAAAATAGGACAGTAACTTCAAATTATCAGAAAGTGCTTTTCCACGTTTTCCTCATTCTTTGCACAATTTTCTAGATAAGACTGGAAATAATTTAAGGCAAAATCATCTATTTGGCATTACAAATATGATATATTTATATCTGTAATTTTTTTCTTTTTTTTTTCAATATAAACACCTTGCTTTGTCTTCTTCTGACAGCACGAATCAATTTCTTAAAAAACTCTTATCCATTGTCAAAAATTAATCTTTGGAAAGCTTAAAATGTCACATCATCCAGATTGTGTTTCTAAGTTTTTGCTTTTAGGCCGATTCTTCACCTGCAGAGAGTACTTTTGTGCAGAGATTCTTCATCACTTTTTTTTTTTCCTTAGAGGCTTAAAGAAAGCAGGTTCTTGTAAGGTACATAAACTTTGCTACTGGAAGAGTAAAACAAAATACTGTCAGACATCCAAGCTCCCAAATCACAGAGAATATTACACATGGATAAGTGAGTAAAACTACCTAAGATATTCCTATATGAAGACTTTGTTAAATTACAGAGGAAAATATCCTGTGTCTGTCATCATTACAAGTTCCAATCTTGCTATTACATCCCCAGCTGCAAAAAAACCCAATAACTTTCTAATTATTCAACATTTTCTTGAATTTTTTGGCTATTATACTGGCAATTGCTTTACCACCAAAATATCTGGCTACTTACAGGGAAATATCATGGCACGTTCTTATTTTCTTTCAAAGAATAAGTAGAAAGCTTTTTCTTAAATATCTCAAGAGAGATTCTTGCTATTGGACCAGAAAAATCATAATCAGAAGAGGACTTTGTAGAAGATAAAATATGAATTAAATTAATTGATTGTCAATATCCAGATATGAATAAAACAAAATATTTTAAGATTTCAACCTTCATATATGTAAATATTAAAAAACTCACTCTTTTATGAGGGAACTTTGTTTTGGAGATTCTTTAAGTCACTAAAATATTTCATTTGAACAATTGTTAATGACACTCTACAACTACTACTACTACAACTATAACTACTACTTATAACAATTCCCAGAAACAGACCTCAACATCTGAAAACAAACCAATTACATATAAGACTTAGTTATTTTTTTTCCTTAATATATAATAAATTTTTGAACAAAATCAAGGCTCAAAACCCAATTTCTGTTCAGTTTTCCATTTGTTTTGGACAGTCAAGGGCAAAATATGCCACCTTCCTTTTGCTACAGTAACAGTAATACTTTATTTCAATGTTGTACTGCAGTGGAGGCCTCCTGACGTGCTATTAGATTAGATAGGAAAGTGAAAGACAGATCTGAAACAGGAATAAGTTAAATACCTGACCATATTGTGGTCAGAATGGATCAATGAGAACAAGTATCGAAGGTCGTTCATCTTCCCAGGCAATGCAAATCCAAAGGCCATTTCACCTGAAAAACAGCCAGATTCTTAATGTGCTATATCTTGAAGGAAAAACATGCAATTTAAACAGTATATGAGATAACTAGACTTCAGAAAATGAAACAAAGAAGGGGTTTTAAAAGTTTGAAAGCAATTCAAATTTAATTTGAAATGGACTGCAGAGCCCTTTAAATTTTATCTCTACATGTTCTTTTGACTTGTAAGAATCCCTTTGAGAACTGGTTTAATCTGCATAAGTACATTATGTGCTTTCACAAGTCTTTCATAATTTGCACTCCAAATGCTTCAAGATCCTGGTTTCAAGGGTCCTTTTGAATAAGTTTTTAGGGTTGTGGGCTTTTTTTTCTTTTTAAAATCCATGCTACAGTTATGAAATGTAATGAAGAAATTTATACAGGGGAAAATGATGAAGGGCAATTAGGACACCATAAATTGAATCAGTATAAGAAGTTAAATGTTGAAGGCCTAGAGTTCAAAAATGCATTAGAAAATATTTAAGTTCCAAATACACTTACAATTATATTTTTAATTATAAACTTCTCAGAGATTAATATTCTCCTCTACCAATGTCATTGTTGAAGCAGTCATACCCACAATCTCTGGTATAAATTCCATTCTATCTTCCACACTTCTAATACAAAGTGCTAGCTCTGTTACTTCAAGCACAATGATTCAGACCAGTTTCATATACATTCTGCAGTAACATAAACGGTCTCTAAGAGAAGGAGAAGCAATTATGAAATATTTTCTCATTTATTTTTCTCCATATAAAAAGCTCACGGACAATTTACAGGGATGTAGGATGATGCTATCTTACAGCGTATCAGCTGCTCCACTGATCATGCCAGTATGATTCAAATCTTTTGGTGTCAAACCCATGAACTCAACTTGGGTAATTAAATCTGCTCCCACGGATGTTTAGGGTAACTGTGGATTAATTAACTTGGGATAGCATTCATCAGGTTAACACCCACAAAGAGTAATCTGCCTACATTGACATTCACTAAGTATTATTGTGACACTTCTGAGACTGTGAAAAGAGCTTCTTGAAGCTGTTGGAAAAAGCATTCTTTCTAAATATAGCTTTGTTAATTAAAAAAATTATATTCAGATTATGCAATGGTTCTTATGGTTTTTGTCTGAAATCAAGCAAATTTGATTCAGCAATGAGAGTTTTGGTCCAAATATCCAAAATTACAATGCAACATGAATCACTAAACCCCAAACTGCCTCAGCTACTGCACCCAGGCAGGATGTTACCTGGGAAGCTGAGTAGATTATCTTTTTTTTTTCTTAACTCCAATCTGGATTTGTTTTCATGTTTATGCTTGGAGATATTAGAATCTTTTTCAAACTCCTCTCTCTCAATTGCTTATGCAGTTTACAGACCAAGATGTTGGCAGTGACTCCACGTTGCACAGTTTCTATATACCCCTGACATTCAAACCATCTCTCAGAGATGGCTAGGGACTTGTCAGTACATGCACTGTTTGCTGCCTAAGAACAACAAAGAGACAATGTAACCATTAATTGTCTCCTACAATCCCAGGGGGAAAAAAGAAAAATAGGCACTAAGAAAGACTGACATGTACAGTGTGATTTGCTTAGACTATTTTTCCCCCTCTTAAAAAGTACTGAGTTATTGATGCTATTCTATAAAAAAATCAATTTGTCTGTAAAAGACTACCACTTACCAAGAGTGATTCAATGAAAGAAAGAGTGAAATAAAACACCAAATAACTGACTTGTATTCAAGTACTTATTGAGTTCATTTATATCTTTTCATCTCTAAGAGCTACTTAGATTCCTAACCCTAAGCAAGAAACTTCTCTAGAAAACAGGAAAAAATCCAAGCCATACAAATTTTCTTCAAGAGGTATTGTAAAAGGTATTCCATCCCTCCTTTGGCTTTGGAGAGCTTCTCTTGACTACGTCAGACTGCATGATTTCCTATTAAGACTTCTAAGGAAACTGTACAGGATGTATTTAGTTCTACTGATTTTTTTGCAACATTAAGGACCATAGATATGGCATCAGTCAGTGATTCAAAAGCACTGAAAATTCTACTTCAGGCCAACAAGTAATAGTAAAGATAAGTTAAAAAAAAAAAAAAATGCAGATGCCTAAAGTTATTTCCTTTCTGCCTGCACTGTTAGAGATATTTTAAGGCATCTTGAGAGTCAATTTAGTAGTGAAAAAGTTACAAACTTGACAACAGCTTAAACCCTTAAAAATCTTCAGGTTATGAGTGATGTGGCTGCCAGTTTGAACAGCTTTCCCCCCTCCTTGCCAAAGCATGCAATGCCACCACAATTAAAAGAGATTTCTTTGGAGCTTTTCTCCAATGATCTCCATCAAGCTGTTACTGCTTTAAGGCAGGAAGAGGCTGTGGCTTCCCCGGGCTCTGGTCCACTCGCATCCCTGCCATACCACATACAAACACTCCAGGTAGATTCAAGGTGCAATAGGCTGACACCTGCCTGCTGTCCAACCAGTTTGGCTGTTTCTCTGAACCATCTCAGACCTGCCAGAGATGCACGCTGGTGCTGGGCTGCACAAAATCTGATGCAATTCCACCATTTGCTGAGCTCACATCTAAAGCATTCAGCACACAATATAGGAAAATCTGGTCTTCACACTAATTTGGAGACAGCTTCAGCAAATGCTATAGGCATATGTGCCATGTCTAATCACCCCTAGGAAGAAATTAGCTGGCAGTTAAGCAAACTAATGCAGTGTCCTTTATTCGATCTTCAGCTCTCTGGAGATACAGAAAATCAATTGAGTTGCACTGCAGCAATTGTAGGCCTGAGCATAAATGTTCCTTGCCGTAAGAGACATCACTCATCAAGCACACTTCTTTGTTTCAGCATGCTGTAATAATACATTATCAAGTATTTAATGTAATTTTACTTCATTCACAGCAATAGACAAAGGGAGCTGCTCTCCATTCCACTCTTCATGACATCCTCTCTCTCTGAATTCAGTACATGTGAAAAGTATCAGGATCATAAATTAAACATTCAGTGTGGTTTATCTTAAACCAGCTCTGCTGATATCCATTTTTGTAATGATTTAAATGCATTCACAACCCATTTTTCAGCACAAAAATGTACTTAGCCTGTCAGCATCATGTTACATTCTCTGAGACCATAAAGTACAAATTTGTATATGGATTCAAGGCAATCTTATGAAAACCAAATCACATATATACAATTTGGAAAATCTTGGCGACTCCATGGATCTCAAATTCAGTGGATGAGATCTTCACATAACAAGTCCTTGCTGTGACTCTTAAAGAAAGAATAAACACTAAAAGCTCCCACACATGTCATGGACCTGCACTTCCATCCCATCCCATCCCATCCCATCCCATCCCATCCCATCCCATCCCATCCCATCCCATCCCATCCCATCCCATCCTCTCATGTGTTAACTACTGAGCTGAAGCCCAGAAGGAGAATATCAGGATTACATTCTCCATTTTGTAAGCAGAACCTAACAAAAAATTGGAAATGGCTTTTGAAAAACTCCTAAATGAGTTGATTCAACATATCTGATTTCTACACCCCGTCCAAATCATAACACATCCAGCTGAAACTGAATACTATTTAAGCAAGTTGATATGCAAAATTTTTTGGGGGGGAAATAACCTATGCACTTAAAAGCAGCAGACCCAAAACAACCCTGTTGCAGTCCAAATAAATATAGAAATCCACAATTATTGAAACCGTATAAGTCTTTCTTCTCTATTTATTTAAATATTGTTTGGATAGGATTTTGCTTGAGCGTGATAGAATCTAACATTTATATTTAACACTAAATTTCACAAATATTTAGCAATTCATTGTGTCTTTAGAATTCTCACCATGACAGAAAATCCAATATAAAATTTGTCAGACTCTTCAAAGAGTGTAAATAGCATGATTCATTTTTGTTGCTGCAATTTAGCTGTCAGATCTTTTGGGTTTTAGTCCTTAAAAATCAGTATCTGAAATTTTAAACCCCTCAAGCTTCAATTGAATTGTGGCTTTTCACACAGAATTATTATTAACATTGACTAAAGTATTAGAAAATTACTGCATCTTACAATTACAGTATAATTAAAAAAAAAAAATCTTCCAATTAATTGAGCATCAATTCAGAGCAAATCTCTCTTTTCACTGTAACAACAGTGTCAAAATGCTTCACACTAAAAAGTGGTCTGAAAGTAACTATTAAAGGGATTTTAATGGAACCTATGTCATCTACAATTCAATTTACAAAATGAGCCACATTTTAGTAAACAACTGATGCCTTAGGATTTTATCTTCTATATTTTTGTGTATCTGTAATCCTGCAGTGCGTAACTCTGGACTCCATATAGGGTGCTAAGCCCTGTTCTCAACACTTTTAGACAAAACAATTCTTCTAAGCCTGAAACTCAAGGACACCTTACTGTCTCAGTCCCCAAGACGTGTAAACAACAGCAAATTGGGGGTAACAAACTTGGAGTAATTGACATCATTACCTGAAGCTGTAGTTGGAGGATTAAAGCTCAATGTGCAAACAGACAGAACTTATAAAGTATGAAAAACTCATGACCCGTCGTCCATTTTGGGTGTAGCCCCTCAAGTGGGCTTTGTCTGCCCTAAATCCACCTGGAAGGCCCTTCAGTAAATATAACTGCTTTTTATTTTCTTAACTTTGTCTAGCCTCTGTTTCAGGTAAGCTTGTCAAGGAATCACAACACTTTAGACAAGCAATATCGTTGCAGCAATTTTGAGTTGAAATTCTAATTAAGTCTAATTTATTTCAAAGGGTTTATAATTACGAATTCAGATTTACAGTATTGTAAGTCTTAATATATGTATTTGACTGAATTTCATCCTTAGCACAAACCTAATATTCAAAATGCAAGTTCCAGAAGTTGCACAGTTCTTAGTGTTTCTGCACAGTCCCCCTTAGAAACAAACTTGATAATAATCTTTAAATTATTATATACTGTGGTGTTGTGGTTTAACCCCAGCCATCAGTCAAGCCCCACACAGCTGTTTATTTACTCCCTCACCAGAAGGACCAGGAGAATTGGAAGGGTAAAAGCTGGAAAATTCATAAGCTGAGATGAAGACAGTTTAATAGGGCAAGCTGCACACACAAGCAAAGCAAACCAAGGAATTAAGTCACCACTTCCCAAGGGCAGTCAGGTGTTCAGCCATCTCCAGGAGAGCAGGGCCCCATCACACATAATGAATTTGGGAAGACAAACACCATCACTCCAAATGTGCTCCACCTCCTTCTTCTTCCCCCACTTTGTATACTGATCATGATGCCACATGGTCTGGAACATCCTTTTGGTCAGTTGGGGTCACCTGTCCTGGCTGTGTCTCCTCCCAGTCTCCCATGCACCCCCAACATCCTCCCAGCATGGCAGTACAAAAAACAAAAAAAGCCTTGGCTCTGTGCAAGCCCTGCTCAGCAATAACAAAAACATTTCTGTATTATCAACCCCGTGATCAGCACAAATCCAAAGCACAGTCCCATACCAGCCACTGTGAAGAAAATTAACTCTGCCACAGCTGAAACCAGTACATGTCATTAGATTTATATAAGGAGATATGCCTAGGATAGATTCAATCTTTGCTATAAGTCTCAGTCTTCCAGGGTATTTCAGGAGAGTACAAACAGCAGAACTGTAACACTTTTCTAAGTGAAGAGTATTTCACACTCCAGTGGAACTAGTGATATGCCCCTAACACACAGGGAAAAGTAAAAATAAGAAGAAAATGGTCTTCCAGACTCAACAGTGATATAAAACAATTCCAAGTCAACAGCTGGTAGTCCTTATTTGGTTTTGAAAAGCTCCTAGCAGGTGTTATATTTCAAGCCTTAGTATTCTAATGATAGTATCATACCCACCGAAAAAATGTAAATTTATTTGATGTAAGAAACAAAGATCAGTATAAAAAAAACAGGTGTTTTTCTTTTCAATTCTCATATCTAAGAACTTGTTGAATACATTTCCTTTTTCAGTCTGATATTGTAGCCACTGATGTAAATATTATGAAATAAAGATGAGACATTTCAGACAATACAGGGATAATAATTTTTAAAATCAGTCAGAAAAACATTTTCCACATCATTTAAGGAGTGATATAGTAAAACTGGTGTAGGAAAAATATATATATTTTTTGTTTTATTTGTTTTTAAATCACTTCTGTGTCTATTATCTGCACAGAGGCAAGATGACTTGCTTCCTTTGTAAGATTTTTTGAGCTTTATATTTTTCTTAGCAAACATCTGAATTTTTTCATTTTCCAAATGTAACTCTTCAAAGCATGGAGGATGCATCTATTTGTCAGAACATTTATCCTAGAGGTGAGCAGCTCTGTTTCATATCTGTTTCCACCTGAGATGCTTTATACCTTTGACAACAGTTCCCTAAACATCAAGTCTAATTTGAGCAAGAGTCACACGCCATTGCCCTTGGGGAAACGAAGCAACTGTGCAGAAAAGAGCACAAGCTTCAGTGCATCATGGAAAAAGAACAATGGTTGTGAAGACACAGGAGCTGAGTAGTTGATGGTGATACCCCATTTACCCAGGAGTAAAGTTATTGACTCCAGGTCTTCCACTTTTTCTCAACTGTTTACCTGATCTACCAGCAGGCTAAGACACAAGCAGCTGCTGCTTTCAAAATGTGAGAGCTCTTAAAACACGATGTGAGGCTTTTAGCTTATAGGATTTGGGGGAAAAAAGGTACATGTTTGTTCTTTTGTCCCTCATTCAGAGGGATTTCTTGGGAATGTGGAGAGGTCCCAGTTGACTGGAAGCTGGAAAACATCCCAGTTTTCAAAAGGGCAAGAAGAATGACCCTGGAAACTATAGGCCTGTCAGTCTCACTTCAGTGGCTGGTAAAGTTATGGAGCAGATTATTCTGGGAGGTATTGAAAAACATCTGAAGGAAAATACAGCTAGCACCTCTTCATAAGGGGAATGTCCTGCTTGTCGAATTTGGTTTCCTTTTCTGACTAGGTAACCCACCTAGCTGACCAAGGGAAGCCAGTTGATGCAATCTGTCTGGATTTCAGGAAAGCTGTTGATACCATCTCTCATTGCATCTTTCTGGACAAAATGTCCAGCACACAGGTGAATAAACACAGCATGCAATGGGTGAGCAGCTGGCTCATGGGTCGGGCAGAAAGGGTTATGGTGAATGGGGTGACAACAGACAGGGACCTGTCACTAGTGGGGTTCCTCAGGGCTCCATTCTCATCTTTTCTAATGACGCTAATAAAGATGCTCTTCAACATCTTCATTAACGGTTTGGATGCAGGACTCCAAGGAATACTAATCAAGTTTTCAGATGATGCAAAACTGGGAGCCGTTGACTCCCTTGAAGGCAGAGGGGTCATCCTGAGAAACCACAACAAAACAGAGGGCAAGGCAATCACCAACCATACAAAGCTTAACAAGGGCAAGCGCCCAATTCTGCACCTGGGATTGGGCAACCCTGGATGTACGGATAGACTGCGGAATGAGATGCTGGAAAACAATGCTATGGAAAGGGACCTGGGGGTCCTGGTCAATGCCAAGTTGAATCTGAATCAGCAGTGTCCTGACAGCCAGGAGGGACAACCTGGGGGGCATCAGGCACAGCATCACCAGCTGGGAAAGGGAGCGGATTGTCCTGCTCTGCTCTGCACTAGGGCAGCCTCACCTTGAGTTCTGGGGACAGCTTTCGGTTACACAACATAAGAAGGGTTTGAAGCCATTGAAGAGCGTTCAAAGGGCTACAATGAAGATGGTGAAGGACTCTGAGGGGAAGCCATACAAGGAGCAGCTGAGGACACTTGGTCTCTTCATCCTGGAGGAGGCTGAGGGGAGACTTCATTGCAGTTACAAAATCCTTGTGAGGGGAAGAGGACGGGGAGAACTGGTCACTCTGAAAAACAGCGATAGGACCTGAGGGAATACCCTGATGTTTTTTTCCAGAGGAGATTTAGGTTTGATATTACGAAAAGGTTCTTTCCCCAGAGGCTGTTTGGGCGCTGGAACAGGGTCCCCAGGGCAGTGGTCACAGCACCAGCCTGACAGAGTTCAAGAAGTGTTTGGACAATGCTCTCAAGAACATGGTATGATTCTTGGGGTGTTCCTCTGCAGGGCCAGGAGGTGGACTCGATTCTTGTGAGTCACTTTAATCTCAGAATATTCTGTGATTCTGTGAATTGCAGCTGTTTAGTCTTGGCAATGATTGAAGTTCTTGAGTTGTACGTGAGTAGAATTAATAACAAATAAAATCCAAACAAAAAAAAGATTCAATATAAATTTAATTTTTCATGAAAAACTGAGGTGTTCAAAAAAAATATAGTGTTGAGTCACTGCTTCATATTATCACCATCAACAAAGCTTTCACTAGCTTGGACTATTCTGATTAAGAAAAAAATAATCAGAAGAGCACTGTTACTAGTGTCATTTTTTCTACTAAGCTGAAGAGTACAGTTTCCATATTATTGGGATATTTACATTGCCTGTGTAGAGCACTTATAGTTCATTCCTGACCAGTCGTTCTTTTACTTTGCAGGAGTTCATTGTATCACTTTTCTGAAAAAGAAGATAAATCAAACTGTTGTTGAAAAGACCACATGCAACGCAGTCTTTTGTACTGGATCAAAAAGTGTCAACTAATAGGTACAAACCAGGAAGATTTCACTCATTTGTCTTATTAAGGGAAGCTAAAAATAACTATTCATCATCACAGCTGTATGTTCAGCTGTATCCTAGTGTATTATATATCTAGTTCCTGACTGTGCTAACTGAACCTCAATGCAATCAACAAGACATATGGAGGAAAGACTGAACAGCGCTTCAGCCATCCATCATGATTCTGCAGGTCCTGCTGAATCACAAAAAGCAAAGAGCTCAGAATCTTGAACACCCAGTGTTGTTGGAGGACAAAAGTGCTTTCACCGCAAGTGCAGTTTTCTATTTAGAAATAGAAGTGAGTCCACAGGCTTCCATGTTGCTTTCAAACTACAGAAGCAGAAGATTCTGGAATAGTTTGATACTTTTCCTGTTGGATTTCAAATGGACAGAAGAAGCAAAAAGATATTTTTTCAGTCAACTATGAACAGGACACTGCATAGTATATGCTGTCCCTCAATTACCTAAAAGTAAAAGCAGAATCTTCAAATATGGAATAATTATGGATGCAAATAACCAGAATTAGGGGTGCAAATAACCAAATGCAGAAATTCCTTATCCTGAATAAAATAAAAAAATAAATAAAAAAAAAAAATTAAAAAGGGGGTGTTATTTGTTACAAAAGAAGAAATACCCATCCTGCAATTTTGTTTTCCAGATGAAGGCATCAGTTACAGTGTGTAAACCTGTACAAGACCCCCAACTTCCTTAGAGGCATGTCTAGGACTGAAAAGTCAAGCAACTAAACAAAAACACTCTTATTTTTGTGGCAGACAGAATTCCACCTGTTACCTCGCCTGCAATTGCGCTGCTTTTGCAATTGCAATTGTATCTTTCTTGGAGAAGCAGCACACCTCATGGTTTTGGGGAAAATCATAACCCCTACAACACATACAGCTGCAGTGCATCACATACTGTGATGTTAATTAGAAACTTTCTGAATGCCAAAAAGAAAGAGATTCTAAATATAGCCAGCTCTGCAGATTGTACAGAATGTCTTTTGTCTCTGTACAACTGCATTTTATCTTGGCAGGGCATCTTGGACTGGTATGTACAGCCTCATGATAAGTGGTATCATTTTAAATGAAGCAAGATTAGGAAATCAAAGGACAACAACAATATCCTACAAAGTTGCTAATATGCTTGACACCTAATACTCACTGGCACCTGTAGTGTGATTGGTCTTCACAACTTGCTATCCTGAGATGTGCCTCCCCATCACTGAAACATGATGCAAAAATCCCTAAGGCAGCCATAGAGACATTCATAACCCTCCACATTACCCCAAACCAGCAAATTTATTATTTAGGGCCTCATAACAGTTTCAAAATGTTAATGAGACTGCACCAGAGCCCAAGGAATTCACAGCTTAAGATAATTAAGCATTTCTGTGGCTCACACAGACCACATGAGCACAGAGATGACACATCCTTCTCTCAAACTAAGGAAAAGAGAACTTGATTCCACCGGGGAATTTTTTTTTTTTTTTTTTTTAAATACAGCCAGCAGTTCCAAATCCTTTACCTCACAAATGCAGACTGGAAAATGATGTCAAGTAGTAGGTTATTGAGTGTATAAAGTATTCAGAAAAGTCACCAACTGTGATAATACAGACAAGTCTTACTAGTATTGACACCAAGAAATGCTTTCCTGAGAGGGAAAAGTAGTTTTCACACTTTTTCTTTCTCTAGTCCTGTGCTTTCTGAAGAATCCTCCAGTAAGTCAAATAAGTAAAAGTGAAAAACAGGAGTTGAACTAGTACCTTGAATTTATGATGATGTCTAAGAGCTTGCAGGGTTAGTGACTGGAAACATTAATGAATAGGAAGGGTTTGGTTGCAAAAGTGGCAATAAAAATTTGCAGCTATCTAATTTTCTGTGTACTCCAGCAAATAATTTCTTTGCAAAATATTTTAAAGTATTTTCTTGATTGAGAAAGAACATGCTTCATCTGGCTTTTTGCATATATAAATATTTGTTCATCATTTTGGTTTTCAGACAAAAGGCTCACTAGCGCTAATTGTTTCCTGAAAAAATTGATGTATTTGTCATAGTACAATCATGTATTTGCTTATGTGTGGTCTTTGCTTTGCATATTAAACTGTCTTGATCTCAACCCACAAGCTTTCTGATTTTTACTCTTGCAATTCTCTCCCTGGTATGGATAGATTATTTTCTAACAAGTCCTTCCATGTGGGAGGACTGGAAAAGACAAAGGATATTGCCTTCTTTTACACACAGCCACAAATAGTTTCCTCAAGTTTAATAAATGATTAAGTTATGTCTGTGGTAGGAATATATTATTGTTGCTTTATGTGTAGGCAAGCCCAATCATTAGTGCCACTGCACTTTGGAAAAAACCACATATCAACTTGTACATTCAACTACAAAGATTTTTATGGATCCATTTCCTTAAAACAGATTTCCAAAGTCATTAATAATTAATATTTGTGCAAAACTTACAGCAAACGCATTGCTGCATAAAATAGCAGCATTTGAATTGTGTTGTTCATAGGAAAATTAGCAATTTATATAACTGACAGTAAGCAAATATTTGAAGGTGAGAAGTATACACCAGCCTTCTAAGTAAAATTTATAAATTCTGATACTAGCAAGTGATCAAATGAAAAAACGAAGAAAAATTGTTACAGTCTAAGTTGTTTGCTTTGCGTTCTTTTTAAGATTTTTTTTCCTTTATTGCATTAGAAAAGAGGACAAAATATTTGAAAACAAAGGAAAAAATCTACATCTTAAAATTTCAAGAATAAGTTTGGGGATTTTTTTTTTTTCCTTAGCTGGTGTTTTTTTTGGTTAGTTGGTTTTCTTTGTCTTTGGTTTGGGTTTTTTTCCTCCATCTGGCTTGCTTTAAATACAGCACCTGTGGAATCATTCTACTGAGACAAGACTCATGTGCTTATGTTTTAACATTCTTTAAGCGACAATTTAATTCCAAATTTTTTTCTTAGCACTGTCCTTCTGTGGGGTGTTTTTCCATTCACTCACAAACTGCAGAAAGGGGTATTTTTCTGCAACAAAAAATGAAGTGGGTATCTACATAAAAATTTCAAAGATTTAGGTAGAAACAGAGGAGAAAGAAAAGAGAAAGGCAGCTGAATGAAACTCTGAAGAATGACACTGTGAATTAAGGAAAAGACACATACACATCTCTACAGGAAAAACTATTTATAAATACAAAGATGCACTTGCAGGCCCTCAGTGTTTAATTTGTTTAATTATATGAGGCATAGATACCACATTACCAATTTCAAGTCTTCACGCACTGGTTCTGGTTCAAGATTTCCAAATTCTTTCCAAAAATACAGATCTTAGAGAGGAAAGTAATTTTGACATTATATTTATTATAATTGGGTTTTACTTTAAGAATTATAATTTTTTTCCCAGTTTGAAAATTATTAATCAAAACCATTTTTTTCTCATTCTGCTATCATTGACACTGATGTGATTTCACAAATAAAGAAGTGAACGGAAAATCCATGTTAAACAAGTTTAATGAGGCACAGCTAGTGTAAATGGGTATTGCCTCACTAGTTTCCACACTATTTCCTGACATCAGTGGATCACTAATAATAGACATTGTCAGACAATCTGATTTTGGTGGGATTTTTTAAGCAGAGATGTTAGCTATCCAGAAATAATGAAAAGTGAAAGAAAAATGTTATCCAATCAGTGCAGAAGAAATATGTCAGTACATTAGAACAGGAGTAATGAAAAGAGTAAAAAATTATATTATAAGAAATTACCAGAAATTGTTGGCTGAATAGACTACAGAAAGCTTTTCATGTAAAATATAAATCATGTGTAAATTAGAAGTTTCATTGACGCATGTATAAGAATCTGTATGTTCAGTGAGCTACCCTAGAGCTGTTTAATCAGTAACTTTCTCCTTATTTCTTTCTCAGATCTGAATCCCAGTAAAGTGAGGAGAAAAAGTGAAAAAGCAAAACTGAGATGAATATAAGCAACCACCTAAGGAAAACAACAATCAGACCAGAAAAATAGACTTTATGAAATAATTAGAACACACACAATTGATCAGATGGTTCTAGAACACTTTCAGAAGTTCATTTGAGATCAAAAGAATTTCAATGAAGCCATGGTTTCTAAAACATGACATGCTGTATTGAAGATAATTGATAAAACCAAGCAGTGTAGCCACTGTGCTACTAATAATTTTTAAAAACTCACCACTTTGTTTAGGATCAAATTCCATTGCAGCAAGATTCCATGTTCTCAGCCATATGGTTTAGTTTTAGATAGTCCTGTGTGGACTCAACTGGGAGTCCAACTGATAGTTGGACTTAATGATCCTTATGGGTCCCTTCCAACTGG
The DNA here is from genome assembly GCA_013397935.1 of Dasyornis broadbenti. Lineage (NCBI taxonomy): Eukaryota > Metazoa > Chordata > Aves > Passeriformes > Dasyornithidae > Dasyornis > Dasyornis broadbenti. Next base: position 25,551 of record VZRN01006410.1, on the reverse strand, counting down.
AGAAATTCTATGACTCTGTAACAGTAGCCTCGCAAAAAAGGCTCCAGAGAGAGTAAGGTATGAAGAGAAGAAGAATATTCTGAAAGGCAAAATAAATTTTCTTTTACCATTTTCATAAGGCAATGTATGAATTGCCACGCTGTAGTGCATTGACCAAAAATGTTTCGCAACGTACCAGTCATTGATAGGAATTCTTTGGCCTTTTGTTTAAAAGCACATGCATTTTCTATGCAATATACAGCTGAAAATAAACTGTCCACAAAGTGTTCTCATTCACATTTGCATTCTAATGTCAAGGTCCTAGCAGGTCTCTGAAACAAATACTGTGCAGCATGTAGGACAATCAACTTGAAAAACCCAGCCTGGAAAACAGCACTCAGAAGCAAGTAGGCAGAACAGGTTGTACAAAGAAAAGTACTCTTTATTTAGATATTTAAATTACCCTTGGTTAGCCTAAAACTACATGTGGCGTCTTCTTTAGCTATATTTTATGCAGCTGTCCCTGATAAATATTCCCACCAATACATCCTATTTGCAAAGCAAATAGGCCTGTGCATTAATTGCCCAAGCTTCTGTTCAGGTTTCTAGAAAGAGGGTGGGAACAGAGGAGGTGGCAGTCAGGAAGAAGGAACAGTAGGAAGGCTACAATTAGGCTTCTTTTGCTGGGGGTCTGTGGGATGCAGATAAATTCCAGATTTTCTTGATGAACCAAACCAAAAGATGACCGAATTTAACTTCCTACCTGGCAGGATTTCTGGACCAGGTGAAAACATTGCCCGAGATGGAGCTGTATGATACGAACTGGCGGAGACTATCACCACCCAAGGGATCAGCACAGAACATGTAAATGTCATAATCCCACACTTCTCTGAGAGGCTGAAAATGCTTTGCATGCTGAAAGCTGTGTAGTTATATTAGCACAGTGCTTTACCTGAACAACACACTTAACGACTCAGCAGGCTAATGAACCAGGCAGAATGCCACACTAGCGTGACTAGACTGCTTCTGATACTAAAATGAGCTGGCTCCAAGCTTGCTATGCTGTCTCCAGATGGCACTGTCTTGTGATGTGTGGTTGGACTTGAATGGCATGAAGGATTAAAATTAAATTTACAAAACATAGTGTCTCCTGTTTGTGTTTCAGGTACCAGAGCTAGGTAAAGGTTGCGTGTCAAACCATATAAAAATATTTTGAAAAAGCAAAACCACAAATGGAAAGATAAACGAACTAAAAATGTTAAAAACAACTTTAATACAATGTAAAAAAAGCAAAATTACTAGCATTGCTGACTACAAAAAACCAATCTTTCTTAGGGGTAAGCTAGATAAGCCATTGTCTGCTCTTCCTTCCTCTCTTTTGCTGCCCATCTCTTTCACCCCTCCCAATCGGATCAAGGGAGGGGGTTATTATTATAATTGCAGAAGCGACCAAAATGATTTTCAATTTTGCTGCTGCAATCATTCACTGAAACATTTATTGATTGAAAAAGCCCCATGAGAATTCTGATTATCCTAACATTTTCTCTGGAAGTGAAAGGGACAGGCTTTCTTATTTCATTTTATGCAGAATTACAGTAATTGGTATCTGACCTTTTTGGAACAGACTGTTAAGCTTTACACTGCTGGATTTTTTTCATCGATTCAATTATTTAAATTATGGCTATCTCAAAAGGAGCAACAGGGTGCGAACAAGAATAGAATATTTAAATGAAACTGAAAACTGATTCTCCTCCACTACCCCATTAACACAAAACATGCTATTAGCTGAAAATCCAACCTCTGGAGGCTTCTAACAGTTGGATTAAAATTTAGTTTTTAAATAATCAAACTAAACCAGCACAAACAAAGACAAATGACATTTCTGAGAATTAAAAAAATGAAAAGGCTAAATGAAAATACAAGGATAGAAAAAATAAAAAGCTACATCAATATGTGAAAATGTATATTGGAGAAATAAGTCATTCTTAACTGGTCTAAAATAAGTTACTCATTCTGACCACATATCTTTATAAAAAATAAAGCAAAGATAGAAGAAGAGAGGGCAGCTCAGTAAATTGTCTGCAAACTCAAATGTTTTCCAGAACAATCATCAATAAAAAGTCACTATTCCCAGCTGGTATCACAGTCTCCTTCTTTCCTAATCTAGGTAATCAAGACAGGACAAAGGCTACTGACTTGTCATTCATGTGGTAAATCCATCAGAAACCAGCCTGGGCACAATTCTGGAGGAGTTAGTTTAAGGCAAACTCAGATTAAAGCACTACTGAAAACTATTTATCTTCTGACCTCAAGTGGTTAAAAAATACTAGGAGGCAAATATACCATTTTCAGAAAAAAAGATATGTTAGATTCAGGACAGGATAATTTAAAAATTATCTAGTGGAAGATAAAAAGTCATCATAAATTAGTACTTTCAGTCCTTTCAGACAGTCTCTTCTGGCATGAAGTATTGTCATGGAGTTTCTACTTACATCTTGCAAGACTTTGCCTCCCTCCCTTCAGTTTCTATGTGAGAGCCACCACTACCTCAGGAAGTGCTGAAAAGGCACCCATCCTCCTCAGGAAAGGACAAGTAACCAGTGTTAGCTTCCTGAAAGTAAAGTATAACTAATGCACAAAAAGTATATTTAGAGAAAATACTCCTAAGACAGCACTCATGTTGTTATCAATCTGCATTGCAGGGCTTGACACAGTTATTTCCTAAAGTCAGAAACAACCTGGCTTCCCAGCTCCTGGGAGAGTTTTCTATTTCCATTAGAATGCAATATACATGTTCTCATTTTCACAAAAATAAATCTGCTCTTTCCTTAGAAAAAGGGTATAAGATACCTGGAGATCATTTTCCTGTAAGCTTAAGCACGTGTTCAGAAGAAAAAGTGTTTTTATTAAAATTTTGATGTCATTAAGTGCAATTTCTCTAACCATAAAAACCATCCTTCCACCTTTCCTTTTCTCACTATTCCCTCCTGCCCAGCAAGTTGGCTGTGAGTGGGCAAGAGATTGGGAGGGAACACAGACAAGACAGATGACCTGAACTGGACAAAGGGATATTCCACACATTATGCTCAGGAAATAAGAGAAAAAACAAAACAAAACAGAGCAGGGATTGTCTTCCAAAGTGACTACCATTTAGACTGTCTGGGCATTGGTCTGCTTGCAGAAGATGGTAAGGGATTGACTTTGTATCAGCTCTTTTTCTTTACTTATTGGAATCAACTGTCCTAACTGCGATCCAAAAATTTTCTTGGTTTTGCTCTTCCTATTCCCTGCTGCATCCCAGGCTTGGAGGGCTTGAGTGCACAGGCGTGTGTGTGGGCTTATCTTCTGTCTGAGATTAACCCTCCACAGGCTACAAATGAAAAATACTTCCTTAGTTGATTGTACTGGAAATGATAAAAAAAACATAACATCATTAAAAGATACATGTACCACATTCTAGCAATTTACTCCGAGTAATAGTATTTTTATTCTTTGCTGCAATAATATTGGTTTTTCTACCCCTAATGATATAAGTATCTGTGGTAATCATATTGTTATAAGAAGGTTCTTCAAGAATTCCGGATAAGGTTACTATTGATATTTGGTTTCATAGGTTTTTTTTGCAATTAAGTTTTTAGCAAGAAGTTTCCGTAGCACTCACGCGGTGTAATGCTGGCATGTCACAATTCACGTGGAAACTACTGTTTCCAGCATCACATTAATCAGGAGCCTTCCTGTTTGGGCACAGCCTCCAAATAACAAAATTGTGGAGGTTACATAAGTCTTTTCATTACCTTACGTTCATTCATTTACATACACTGAAGCTGCTTAGAAAGCAACATGTGAAGGAAAGTGCTTGTCTTTCTGCTACTACAGCAGTGAAAAAATAAAAATAGATGCCAAAAATGAAACAGCATTCCGTGATTTTGTTCAAAATGAAAAAAAAGTAGTTTTGTCACAGTCACTTTTATTCTGCTCTGCAAGAGTTCACTATCACTCTGTGTAGAGGTATTCATAATTTACAGCAAATCCCAAAGGAGTTTGCATTCTGTGACAGAGCATTACAAATGATATACAAAACCCAGGTGAAACTTGGAGACACAAACGCGTTCCATCCGACCAAGTCTCCAGTCTAGTGCAGTGTATTTCTCCTTTCTCCTGCTTGTCAAGTACATACTAAATTTAATCACAAAAGCTTGAATTAAACAAATTTTCAATTTGGATCATAAAACTTGGTTCATCCATGAATAATTCAGACATTTTATACTATAAAGTCCATGGAACAATTTGATCACCAAATATGTCATTTTGATTTCTTAGAAATTATCAAGTTACTGCATGAAGATACTATTCTGAGTTTTATAAATATAAAAGTGAATGACAGCCTGTGACCTTCAGATAAAAAATTAAGTTTGTAGTATTCAAATTTATCTTCTTTAGGACTTATCCAATAGAGATCTTCATATCAATGTGAATGATTTCCTTTAATTTTTTTTTTTCCTTTGGTGAAACCTGTGGTAAAAGATCTATGAAACAGAAACATTATATTCTTCTTGATAATTAATTTTGCATGTGTTTGATAAAAATTAGTTACTTTGAAATATCATTTTTCTATCCAATGGAAATTTTAACCAAAAAGATAATTCTGAATAATTACCTTTATCTTGACTTTCATTAAAGTTTGGTGTCATTATTTAGTCTCTGTCTTATATACTAAATGCATTTTTCTTCGTGCTTTTGATTTATAGTTTCTTCTATGGTTTAGATATCTTTCAATGTTTTGTCACTGGAAGTAATCTCTGAAAGGTTCTTTGACAAATTAATATATATTTCTTAAGATCTATTGCTAGTCTGTTTCAAAACACACAATTCAGCTTCATACACAACAAAACTATTTTATTGCCTTTCATTGACTGATATGTTGTATAGTTTTTATTTTTAGAAGAAAGTCCTTGATATTTTATTTAAAATTCTGAGCATTGTGTAATTGCACAAACAACTGTAATTGCTCGTGACAAGTTCTCAGATATTATATTTTTTAAATTGTAAAAGTAAAACTTAAAAGTATTAGCTGAATAGAAATCCTTTTCTTACTGAAGAGCCCTATAATGAAATTGGATTCAAATATTGCATCAGTCACATTCACAGTATTTTTTTTCTTTGCTATTTTTACAATACCATGTTGAAGAAACTCAACTAACAACTAACAAAAAAAATTCTATTCCTGTGAGATGTTTGTAATGTTTTAGGTAATTGAATCCCATGCTGTTGATTCTCATTATTTATTGAAAGTGCTCATTCTCATTATCTTAAATCTTTAAAGACAGTAAATCAAGCCTTGCTTTAATTATATTTTATCCTCAAGAAGTTCACATGAAATTGTTGTTTTGGTAATGCATTATTCCCTTGTTCACTCTTTCTAAACAGTGAACCTAATTTGCCATTTTTTGTGAATCTTGAGTCCGTTTTTGCTTCTTATTATTTCAACTAATAAAGTTGAATACAACTTATAACTTATTCTAAAAGTTAAATTTTTTACTTAAAAAAAACCAAAACAGTTTCCTTCTTGTGGAATGTCTCACTGTTTGTCAAATATTACATGACATTATAAGGATTATTACCATAACAAACAGTAATCAGTAGTCTAATCTTAAATATTCTGTAACCAGTATAATGAAAATCCAGCGATAATTGTTAAACATTAATAATCACATGTAAATATGTTTAATCCTAGATATAATTTTCTTCCTTTATGTAGTCTTGATTACTTGTCACTCAATCTCTTTGTAAGATAGAACTTTAAATCCCCCAAATCAGATTGATCGAGATAAATAGGTGACAATTAGGACTGAATTTAAAGTGACAGGCTTCAATTTAAGTACGTTAATATACCAGATGTATCATAACGTGTTACTTGAAGAGTCCTGTCATACTTATATGCAATTCATATTCTACCCTCAGTGTACTCAGAAGAAGGTCACCTCAGAGAACAGTCTCCCTGTTGTGACAGGAAAGCTACAAAGCAATCTTCAGTGCGTGAAAAATCATAGCTATCAAAAAACCCCAAACCAAATCAAATCAAACAAAAAAACCCCCACAATAAAACACACCAACCTCCAAAAAAGATAGCCCCAGATTCCCCCAAAATAAAAACACCCTTCAAGTCACCTCAACTTTTTGAAAACTTGGTGCTTTTCACCATCTTTAATCAACTAATGATTGTAATTAGCAGGGAGAAAGAACCAATTTCTAAGGACACTGTCTCCTACATTTCCTTTCCTTTGACAAATGCATTTGTAAGCACACAGAGCTTTTCACTAGAGTGTACATATTTAGCTGGTTAACCTGAACTTACTGACATGCGTTTCATACTGCTGCAATTTTAGTCTTTAGTGAAGTTCCTTTGAATTCATGCAGTATGAATAAGGACAGACTAGATTCAGCTGGGGACCATTAATTTTTACTTTCAGCTTATTCTAATTTTCTTTGTAGAAGTCCAGACTATTGAACAACAGAAACTTAAAGAAGTTTTTTGTTGTGTGTACCCAGTTACGTACATAGGTGCACCACTTTCTGCACAACAGCAATTCACATACTGCACTAAGTCATTTTAAACAAGTAGGGTACAGGCTTTACATATCCTACTAACTAGAAGGCTCATTAGAGATGTTTCAGTCTACATACAGAGCACGCTTTGCACTAGTTTAGATAATTACCAGGGCAAAAGCAGAATGAAATAGCAAAAGGTTCTTCAGGAGGAGGAAAGGAAAAATCCTTCTGTATAGCATTTAGTCATTGTCAGCACATTTTTTTTTTTTTTTCTTGTCACCAAAACATTAAAATACATAAATGATCAAGGTTAGAAATCTGATTTAAATACATTCATATCCCATAATACAAAGTGTACATGAAGGTTTTCTGAAGCAGAAGAGTAATAGAGGTATATTAATTGAAAAATACCATCTTGAAAAGACCACGGTATTTACTCTCATTTCTGCTTTAAACTACATCACTTGTAAATTTACTTAACTTTAGATAGGAGAAAACATAACTCTTCTGGTGTTGATTCTGTATGATATTACTTAGATTTATTCCCTCTTTCACCAAAATTAGAGCATTTCATCCTTTCCAAACCAAACCCCGAATTCTTAATCTCCCATTAACTTTGCCTTGCTAGTTGTCTAGCTGCAGAGAATAATACATCTTACATACTTTTTCTTAATGTCACTTCAAATAAGAAAGTGAAAGCAAGAACAGGGATGAATTTTAACAGAGGATCTTCTTTGCAAAGAAAGGTAGTTGCCTGCAAGTATTGTTTCTGCTTGGGGGAAATCATGGTTCTGTTTACTCTATGAAACATGCTCTGTAATCTACTGGAACTCTGTTAGAGCAGGCAGCGCAGTGTGGCTGTTTTGAACTACCGACGTTGTTACTGACAGTGTCAAAGATCAACCACATTGAAACAAAGACACAGTTATGTACTGCATAATTTTCTGTCTAAAGCCTTGTTGCAAAATCAGGGTAAGCAGCCTACAGTCCCTACAGTCTGACAAATGTTCTCCCCATCATAGATCTTTTTCTTACTAAAAATATTGGTTAAAAATTCCCTAAAAGTCCTGATTAGTAAGTCTTTCCTTTACCTCCCCAAGTTCCTTCTCCTCTTATTCCTTGAAATTTTTAACCAAAGTTACTGTTCAGTATATCTACTGCACCTCTCATTTTTATATTTACTTACATAACTGGTATTTGTGTTTTAAATGAAAGTGTAACATTACATAATAACAGTAAAAAAGGAGGTAATTATATATAAAATTCTGAGGAGGCACCAATTTCTCCCTAGAATCTTAGACAATTTTTAAAAAAAAAATGCATAACTATTAGTACAGAATGAATTCTCATCATTCAATAGTAGAAAGGCCAAACCCCCTCACTTTAGTATCTAAATTAGTTTCTCTTTACAACACAAACACTACTTTTAAAAAAATTACCAAAAAAATGCAAACTTTTCTTTTACCCAGTGACAGAACATAAATCTTACTACAAACACCTATTTCATACATCTTTTAAGTAATAATGAAGTTACAACGTTAAGAAGATCCCCCCTATGCTAGGAGCATCAGTTCAGTGCTAACAGTAACAAAAACAAGCAGAAATTTAGACCCAAGGACATGGCCCGGTGTCATTAATAGCATATTTTTTTACCTTTCTGTACATATGCTCCATGTGCATCAATGTCATCTCCACAAGCCAACATGAGCTGTTTTGTTGCAAGAGAGAGAATTCTCTGTATTCAATTTCAAGATGCAAAACTGAATTCAAGAATGGCTTCTGTCCTAGCAAATTTAACCAGTGAAGTGACCTGTGGGAAAAAAGCTTTTGAAATTCATCATTGTCATCAGTTGCAATGAAATAATAAACTAAAAAATTAGACAAACAAACCCAAAATCCCACAAAAAATAGAATCATTACAAAATAATCTTAACAGTAGTTCATACTTTTGCCTGAGACATACTATTCAAAGCTGAATTATTACAGTCAAGAGTATGTTACTTCTCAATGAAAGTTATATAAAAAGATTTTCTTTGAAAGGTAAAACACAGGAAAATAATATCTTGGTAGAATAACTGAAATTAAAGAAATGTTCCTTAAAAAATTAAAAAATAAGAACATAGTACCTGGAGTCATTCTCATTCCTCAAGAGGTGGTCATGCTGTAAAGGTGAAGAGCCATTAGTGGGTACAGCCACAACTATTTCCCCATAAAACTTTGGGATCATTCAAGGGATATCTGTGCAGAATGTAATTGGGTTTTTGCATGCCATTGAGATAATTGAAGGGTGTAGATATGCCCTAATTTAGTTATATAAAGAATAGACAGCAATATCTAATTAATGCATTAATAAACTCTGAAGAGAAAACTATTTAAAAAAGTAAAAATCAACCACTGATAGTATAAGAGGATACAGGGATTTTGACGCTCTTTCCCCTGCCCCTTTTGATTTTTAAAAGTAATTAAGAAACAACCTAATTTCATTGGTTTGGTTTTTTTACTAAGAAGCTCATAAAAAAGTTATTTATAAATGCCTTAAAAGCCATCTTGGAACTTGAATATCTGAAAATCTTACTTTCAAATTAAAAAAAAAAAAAAAGAAAGTACTTAAAAACATTTGAATTAAGATATTAAAAATATTAAGGTAAAATTTATAAAGAAAGCCTTTAGAATACAAATAAATGCTTATATTAATGGTATCAAAGGAAACAAAAATAGTGGTTTGTGGAAACTGCTGCAAAGAAGTTGGTCTGGTAACATATCTATAGCAGTATGGTTCACTACTTCATTTAACTTCATAAAGGCTATGCATAATTTATTAGAAACTAATTTAGTCATGAATATAAATATTCTACTGGTTGGAAAAAAAAATCTTTATTATGCATATTTAGCAGGTCAACCTGCTTTTTTCCTTGTTAAAATGTGCTATTATGGCAGTTTCTTGCATTAACTTCTGACTATATAATTATAAACCAGCAGGGACCATCAAAAGAAATCTCACAAGACCCAGGTTTGTGATACTTAACTACCAGGACATCTTATTTATAACCAAATGAGATATTGTACTAAAATTATAAAATTTTCCTTTAGGTTCCTTCACTATATCTAATTCTTTACTTGACAAAAATTCAGCTTTGTGGTTTGCAGTGAAAACCAAAGAGTTTATTTTCACAATAAAAGCTGACATAAAATGTGATTATAGTTCACATTTAGTTTAGCCTTCTACTATTACATGCTAGGAAAAAAAAACAACAACAAAACTCAGAAAAACAAAGACAAAACAGGAAACATCTTCTTATTAACTGTGCTCTACTCCCTTTTAAAAAAAGAAAGGTAAAAGAACTACAATAATTTGACAGTTTGATTTTTGGTAACAACATATGTCATTAATTGTTTTTAGTATGCCTTAGAAGCAGGGAAAGGGAACACTAGTGTTGACCAGTGCTCCACCCATGACCATATTTCTGAAAAGAGGGGAAAAAGGTTGTTGGTGGGGTGGGGTATTGAAGTCCTTATAGAACTGCACCGTGGTGCCATTCAGAGGTTCTGTTTGAGCTCTGGGGTCTAAGCAGCTACCAAAGGATAGGAAAAACTGAGAGAGGGAAAATGCAAACAAATGAGCAGACTTCCTTATCTCCCCAAACACACAGATGAAAAATCTGCACATAGTGGTTATAATCCAAATGTACTTTTCACTTCCATAGTTCACTATCCTGTGCAATATTATCGCTCTATCCCACGTTAAATAAAACCAAAACAAACCCCTTTGAATACGGTTATAGAAATTATTTTTTTGAAGAAGTAGCCAAGGATTAATCATGATAAGGAGAGTCAGGAACCTACTTTCTCAATGTACTAAAAGCTCTTGCTTAGTTCAGCGAAAAGATGAATGAGAGGGAATATGATTACAGTTTTATAAGTGCTTCAGCTGAGAATGCACAAGGGCTGCAGGGGAGATAAACTATTTAACTAGACAACAATACTGGCACAGAAACAAATGTGTACAGATTGACCATAAATAAATTTAAGCCGACAACAAACCTCTTACAGGCTTACAAAAGACAGCAGAGATGGTAAGAGTACAATAAAAAACTGTACTTCTAAATGGAAGTTTATAAAGCAATGCCATGTGTTACCCAAAGTAGTTCTTATGACCACCCATGGCTACACTTCAGCTTGTGGGAAATCCTTTCCAGTCCTATGTTTTTAGGACTGAGTTCTTATCTCACTCATCTGAGAAAAGAAAAATAAAACATGAAAACCAATTCTTACTCTTAAGGAAAGGATACAATAGCACAATGTCTTTTGATTTTTAGGTCTGGGTTTTTACACCAGAGGAGATAAGTAAGATGCCATTAATAGGTTTTTGAGAAACCTGTTAAATAGAGGAAATGTTTGTGTCTTGACAATTTTGAGATCCCTTTCCTTCACTCTTAGTTTTGCTCTAACATCAAGTAAAGAAATATGCACAACATGCTAGAAAGGTCAATGTATTCTGATTCACAAAACACATACATACAGAAAGAAAAAAAATCGCAGTTCTGAGAGTCTCTTTACTTTTTGAAGACAAACCTTTTCACTGAAAAACCTGTTAAATTTCTTATGCCATCACTAGGCACAACACAACCAGCGTGCCAGGCGTGAGCATAACCTTAATGAGGAGTACAGTAAAGGTTTTACTTAAAGCACTCCAGAGCATTAATTCTGAACTGAATGAGGATGTGCCAAATACAGAAGAGCATAAAGTAATTTGTTTTGATAAAAGAGATACTCTAAGATTCCTATAAAAATACACACAAAGGTGGAAATGTAAGTGATGTAAGAAATTAGGTTAAATTTTCCTGTTTTAAAAGCAGAAAGAAAAGCTGCTGGGTTTTGTTACATATCCCATTTATGCCATCACAAGAAAAAAGATTCCTATTCACGTGAAGGACTATGAATTTGGAATTCTGAATACTGTGACATAAAATCTTCAAAGCAGAGAAAGAGGTCAAATTTATGATGAGTGTAAAAGCAAAACAAAGGTATCATACACTCTCAGCCAGTGTTCAGTGTATGCTACATTACTAACGCTGTCCTAGAAAGTAACATAAAATTTATCCTATCAACAGTTCATCACTTCCTTTAAGTTCTCATTAAATCTGCATGTATTTCCTGCATCGTCCAAGTTGACAGGAAGAAGAAAAGTAAAAAGAAAACCAAAATAACAAAGTTAAAACAAAATCTTTAAAAGACTATCTGAATAAGCAAGGTGTTCAGTTTCTTTATGCAAACAGAAATCTAGGTCACACTCTAAAGTAAGGCTTTATTTGCATATAGGTTTTGAGGTTTCAGATGGTTTAAAATATTAATGACTTTAGAAATCCATTTAAAAGAAGCATTATGTTCACAGGGTATCGTAACTGCAGATCTGTGTGCTACTTTATAAAAATCTACCATTTTATGTTAAAACTAAATTGTTTATATAATATATAATACATTTTTTGTTACTTAATTGAGTAAACTACCTTATAAGTAGAGTTCATAGAAGTTTGTATTTACATAAAGCTCTAGACATTGAACAAATGGCAAAAATTTTGTTTGACTAGACAAATTATTGGCTGTGAACCCCACAATCAAGGAGCTTCATCAGGAAGATTACACATGTAGCACTCCATCATTATTTGCTACTGTAGTAAATCCCACAATCATTTTTTTTTTTACTCAGAAGACAAACTATGAATCTAACACTCAGTGTTGGGTATATAAAAACATATTCAAAATTGCTTGATACAAAGATATATAAAACTATTCTGTATATCCCCTCAGCCTTCAGTAACTTCAAATATTGGGGAAAGAATGGAGGCAACCAAAAAGAGCAATCAGAAACAGAGCTGGAAAGTCTTGGAAAGTAATTTATATCACCTCTTCCACCAGCAGATCAAATATCTTCCTCTCAGAGTAAGAAAAAATAAGCAGAATGGATGCCATCTGCAACTACATTTTTTGCTAAACTAAATCCAAACCTGATTCAAACTGCCAGGACGCAGGATAAAATGTGTCTGATCTGGGCAGAACAGAGCTAAGGGACAGAAAGTGATGAAAGACCTACAAAGAATCATAAAGATTCATGTTTGAAGAATCCTGGGAGAAACCATTAACAAGCCTATCTGGTGACAGGCAGCTGCAGTTCCTGAGCAAAAGACAGCAATAAAAACTCAGTCCTAAAGAAGCGGGAATCAAACATGGAAGTTGAGAATAAAAGGTAGCAGCAAGTGGTCAAGAGGCAGAAGTGAATTATCAAAGTCATTGCAAATATATCTCTAGATCCAACTGTATGAGAATGAAAGTGTAGTTCATTTAATGATAAAAAAAACCTGGAAACAGTGCATTCAATTTATTAAGCTAAGAAAAAAACTAATGCCAATACAAATGAAAGTTATTATTTTAAATACACTATTTTACAATGGTCAAGTAGAGAATAATTGCTATAAAAGCACTGCCTGTAAGGATAAAGAATCAAAAATGTCTCAGAGAAGCATCTTTTGCAGAAACAGAAACAGTGATTTGAAAGACTAGAAGTATCATTTCAGACACACGAGCAACACCCATTTTGGCATCTACTCTGACAGAGCCCTACCATCAGAGATGGAGTGAGGTGTAACTAATAGAGGGAGTGGATTAATAACCTTATTAAACAATATTACAATAAAATAGATACAAATTCACACATTCCTATTGTATCACCTTTCAGAGCGGATTGAATATGAGACCTGAGGAAGTTTCAAGTGCTTATACTGGTTTTTTTTTTTATCTTCTGGTGTTTTTCTTATTCTCTGTGCAGAGAATATAAAACAAAGAAAGCCAATGTCCTTCCCTTCTTAAAAAAAACCGAACCAAAACTAATTGGGGCATTAGTCAATGCAGTTAGCAATATCCTGATTACCTCCAGCATGCAGCAGTGTTCAAATTAGATTAGCCTTATAATGTACTGACATATTTGGATTGATTTAAATATAATCATTAGACTAATACTTAGTAACTACATTGTGTTACCTTCCAATAAAACTTCTGTGTTTCCATGTTTTATGTTTTTTTAAAAAATACTTTAAAAAATTTAATATTTTCGTTTTCATAGTTCACGCAATATTTTGGCTGCATATTCATCTATAACAGGCAAATGGAAAAGAATGTGAAATAAACAGAGCTGCAAGATCATGTTCTCTTATAAACTACTTACTGAGCAACACACATATGAGGAAAGTAAAATATAATTAGAGAATGCAGCTTCAGGACAGGCTGCTCTGTGTTCTTCTGGGTCAAATTCCCCCTTAACATCTTACTGATTTTATTATCATTGAAGTTAGTCAAGAGATTATCTGACTTGTGGAACATAAGAAAAGCATGCTCAGAAGCAGAGCTTTGCAGATGAACCCTTAGAAAAAAGCCTCCCAGTATGTCAAGCAATGTTATCTAAAGATTTTCTTAAAGTTTTATTTTCAGGCTTGTGAATACAAAGCTTTTGGTCACAGATAATAGCTGTGTTGACACCCCTGGCTCTCCTGAAATGTTGATGAGGGCAGGAACACGTGAAACATCCTGCCTTAGAAGGGTGGGACTGTTTTCTGCACTTGTGTCAGAAAACTGGTTCCAGCAGAGATCTCTGCCTCCAACGAGTGACACTGACACATTAAGAAAGTCTCAGTGAGCTGCCAGCACTGTGTTCCTCTTTCCATTTCCATATTTTGAAGGTTATAATACCAGTATCCCTTTCCCCTCTCCTTTACAAACAGCAAGGTACATTTTCCAGTTTAGTGAATGCTTGGCATGTCTGCCTTTTCAGCAGGTACTCGAGCTGCTAAACTCTACCAAACTCAACTCAGAGGTGATTGAAACCTCCAATTTAGTTAAAACGAGAGAAATCTGCTCCTGCTGGGCTCTAAGCTGCAAACCTTCAGCATAGAAGCAGGGTATGTGTTATTTGAGTTGAAAAAAGATTAAGGGAGCCATGTGTGGCCAAAGGAAAAGATATATCACGAAAGCTGTCTCAGATGTAATCTAAGGAGGCAATGAAAACACAGGTCAAAGCCTTTCTGAGTACAATACCAGATTTAACTTCTGATAATGAAGTGGATCATTGTGGGGTGAATGATCAGCACTGATTGTAAATTAATCCAGTCAGAAGGTGCACCTGTTGTAAGAAATTAGTGATTTACAGAATGTGGGGCACATTATGAACAGCAATTTTTACTTTGATGCTAAGAAGCAATATAACTCTAAACCAAGTAATGCCTGGGTAAATAATTTGAACATGAGAACTATATTCTAGGCACATCTTTAATGTTTTTTTTAAGAAACTTCACCTTGAGAGCATTCCACTAACATATACATCTCCAATCTTGATGACAGAAATAAACTCTAATTAAAAAAGAAAATTTTACTAATACAGGAAAAAAGCCATCAAAATACATTACTGATTTGAAAACACTGCATCACAACAACTTTTAGCTGTCATTCTTTGCTGCCACTACAAGTGAAAAAGGGATCTTTCCTCTTCATGAGTTTCCTACAGGTTGTTCACGTTATTCAGAGGCAATGCAGATGCAGAAGTTTTCTAAATTACTTCATTCACAGCACAGAAGCATCTGTAACATTTTGTGATAAACAAAAAAAAATGCTCCAAGTTTAATCATTCTTTTGTATGTGCCAGTCTGAAAAAGAGATATAGAAAAATACATATTCCATACACATTTATGGGAAACACCTCCTAAGTATAAGATTAGGTCAAGGTAGTAGGTACCATCTGGAAAAGACACTTCACTTTTTTTCAGGTCCTTATTTAACAATGACTAATTACATTGCACCATAGGAGACACCACGTAGCAGTAATCTCATTTTGATGTTTCTGTAACAATGGTAAAAAATTAATTTCATTATTTGGTGGGGTGGTTTTTGTGGGTTTTTTTCTTCTTTTCCCCTAATATAGAATTATTGGGAGAACTATCCATTTCCTATAATTGATAACGTATTTCCTCTCCTAGTGAAGAGAGAATCTGCTAGTTTATTGCTTGATTTATATCGGTTCAGTCTACATTTTAAAACTTATTACATCTATCTCAACAATAAGTAAGTCATTTTCTTTGCATTTCATTACATAGAGAATCAATGGGCCATTGTCTACCTCAAAGGCAGGGAGGCCCTGCAGAGAGACCTTGATAAATTAGAGGGCTGGGGAATCACTAACCGTATGAAGTTTAACAAGGGCAAGTGCCCGATTCTGGGATAGGGCAATCCTGGATGTATGGACAGACTGGGGAATGTGATGCTGGAAAGCAGGGCTGTGGAAAGGGACCTTGGGGGTCCTGCTGGATGTCAAGTTGAAGCTGAGTCAGCAGTGCCCTGACAGCCAGGAGAGCCAAGCATGTCCTGGGGGACATCAGGCACAGCATCGCCAGCTAGGATAGGGAGGGGATTATCCTGCTCTGCTCTGCACTGGGGCAGCCTCACCTTGAATATTGTGCGCAGTTCTGGGCACTGCAATATAAGAAAGACATTAAGCTATTTGAGACAGTCCAGAGGAGGGCCATGAGGCTGGTGAAGGACTTTGAGGTGAAGCCGTATGAGAAGTGACTGAGGTCACTTGGTCTTTTCAGCTGGGAGGAGACTGAGGGGAGACCTCACTGCAGTTACAACTTCTTCATGAGGAGAGGAGGAGGGGCTGGCACTGATCTCTTCTCTGTAGTGCCCAGTGACACAACCTGAGGGAATGGCCTGAAGCTGAGTCAGAGGAGGTTTAAGTTGGACATTAGGAAAAGGTACTTTCCCCAGAGGCTGTTTGGTGCTCAACAGACTCCCAGGGAAGTGATCTCCGCACCAAGCCTGACAGAGTTCAAGGACCATTTAGACAATGCTCTCAGGCACATGGTGTGACTCTGGGTCTGTCCTGTGCAGGGCCAGGAGCTGGACTTTGGTGATCCTTGTGGGTCCCTTTCAACTCCGAATATTCTGTGATTACTTTTTGAATTTGTAACACATTCAGTACTCTGCATTTGTTCTGAGGTTTGGGGAGCAGTGGAATAATGTGAAGGTAAAAGGGAGTAGGTGGGAAAAGTGAAGGAAGGAAATTGAAGCGACAACACAAAATGTAAAAGGGAAACCAATCTGAATTAAATAAACTTATTCAAGGCATAAAGTAACAGTACAGTCCAAAGCATAAACAGTCAAAGTAACCAAGATCTCTGAGACAAAGGTTTTTAGAAGGGTGCATTAAAAGTGAATTTGAATTTACAGCTGAGTAACAATCACAATGGAATGCAAATGGACAAGAAATAAGACATAAATCCAGTCAGGAAGTGTTGGTATATCCTTTTTTTGATCATGCATAACAAGGCAACAGTGTAATAATTTGGGATATTTCACCTTTACCTTAACATTTTTTTAAACATCCGTTAAGATGTCAAGGTGTTTTACACCTTGTAATGAAGCTTGTGAGAGATGAATGGTGGGCATTAAACACTATTTCACTGTCACAGAATGAGCCGGAGAGAGGTTGGAGGGGTGATTTGAATCTTGGATGTCTTCAAAATACTGAAAAGGACATTTGTTCATTATTAGTAGTACCTGAATACTGAGAATCCGCTAAAAGCTGCACAGGGGAAAGAACAAAGAGAAAAAAAATCCCTTCCCTTGAGTCAAGAACCAAATACATTAATATGATTAATTCTATGTATTAGCTGTGATCACCAAATTGAAGTTTCCTATTACTCCATGCAAATTCCCAAAAAATTTCTCAAGAAGCTTCTGTGTTATGATGATTAGTCAGAAAAATACACCAAACTCTTAAGCCCTCAAGCCCCCTCAAGCTCTGCCCCAAAGAGCACAACATTAAACATGAACATGGTTATTTATATATTAAGTATGATTTTATAAGATCAAATACTTATATTAATACAGAAATAAGACTATCAAATAAAATACATTTGTTTTTTTTTTTTCATAATAACTTAAATACTGATGCCATTATTGGTTGAAGTAGACACAAAGAAGCAGAGATTTTTGCTAGGTTTCTCAAAAGCCTGGTTGTATTTTATTGCTATGCCTACAGCACCATTGCTACTAAAAACTTTAATTAAGCTACAGATACCATAGCATATGCCACTCATTTTTCAGTTCAGGACTACAATCACAGAATATTTCTCATCTGACAAAGATGTAATTGTACATATTTTATCTAAATGAAAATTTGCAATATAATATCTCCCTGATGTTAATGGTAAAAATTATCATGCAAAATTACAGTGATGTTGCTAAATTTGTTACTAATTACAAACAACAATACAGCTGCAATACAGAATATCTATCTCAATAAGCACTGGGAATAGCCAAGTTGTTTATTTACCAAACTCAAAAATGGCTAATCCAAAGGAGAAAGATGATTTTTTCTTTTTTAATATTACCCAAATTTAAAATTTGTCTTTAAAAACCAAATGGGAACACTGTAATGACAGTCAAAATATCACTTTTTAAACAACTTTTATACTTTCTCGCAACAGAATTTCAATTGCTAGTTATTGAATGGCAGATGGAACGAGAAGCAAATTTCAGAAAATGTATTAGGAAGTGGAAAATTAAAGAACGTCTGCTGCAGAGATTGTCTGGGAATGTTCAGCCACAAAATCCCCACTGTTTTAAATACACATCAAACATACAATATATTAATGAAAATGTTACACAGATTAGCTCAGTGTGGAGCTGTGTTGACAAATTTCAAGTGCATTTAACCTGAGATGGTAATTATGAAAATTTTTGAAACGCTTCTAAATTGAACAGGGAAGTCTCCCTCTGCTTCTATTCAGCTTTAAAGTCAATTTTATTTATTCATATTACTGGTGGACAGACAGATACAGAGAATGAAGCATAACACAGATTCAGTGAGTATTCAGGGCAGTATATATATGCTGTCACTAAGAGCCATTGTCACAAGGGAACACAATGTCTGTGTGAGGATCTTTTTCTTGTAATTTTATAAATGGGATACCAAAACCCTGGTTTAATTGACCTTGACTTAATTTACATCAGAGATGTCATCATTAACTTCAACCCTATGTAGACCTCACAGGAGACAAACACCCATGTAACTAAGGTTCCTGATTCTTCCAAAATACATCCTCTTGAGATAATATTTTGAATACATTTTTATTAATAACTGTAGTTTCAAAAAATACATTTTAGTTTTAAGGATATTTATATTTTCTTGCATATATACCCTTTACTCTCCTTTAGTTATGGCTCTACAACGTGTTGTTAATTCTGAAAAAGAATTATCTTTTTAAAAACTTTTTCTTGGTTTTGTAGTCCCCTTTTCATTTTAAGAATAAATGTGGTATTTAATAACTCTCATATTTTTGTTTTTATTTTCTTGCAATTCCACCACTTTAGGAAAAAAAGAGCCCAAGTGGCTAAAATACTGTACCAGAAAATTACATCATCTTCTTTCCAGACTACACAAAAATGGAAGTGGCTGAAGTCAGTGCCAGGATTGGATGATCACTGCAGTGAACAGCAAGAGGGGTGGACAGTTTGCACCACTGTTCTTAGTACACATTTGGAAGCTTATTAGGAAGACAATTATATATATCTCATTTGCTAGAGGCCATCTTCAAGAGGTTTCCTTTCATGCATTTCACCTTCCTTTACCAGATACTGGTGCAAAATAGGATGTTAAATCCTATGCTGTTTTGCTAACCCCTATAAGCTTCTGGTTTTAGATGCAATAATGTTATGTTGATTTATTTTGCTGTCTAGGTCTTTAAGCTAAACCAATTTTTTGGCACCAGTAGAGCCCTTTGTGAATACAAAGAGAGTTGTGATACACACTGTCTAAGCACATTCCTACCCAGAAAGCTCATCACTCAGCTACAAACCAAAAGGGAGCAAACACATGGCTACATTTAGGCAAAGGACACCCCCCCAAAAAAAAAAAAAAAAATAGATATTGAACTGCTGTCCACTTAGTACTAATACATCTTTCCCTTTTTTTGTCTTTTAAGAGCTCAGGTCTCTAATTGTTCTCTGTCCAGTATTTTTGAGGTTTCTGGCCTTTCTGTGATCATAGTAAGTGAATATAAGAAGTTTATTCAGCTATCCTGAGCAATTTGTGTAATCTCTATATGATGTGTTCCATGTATTTTTAATTTTATGCACTCTATAAGATCAATTAAATGCATGGAATTATGAAAACACCAAGGAGAAAAAAATCCACTAACTTTGCTCCTATGCACAGAAAAAACCCATACACATACTGAAAGCCAAACAATGTTAAGTCCAAGCCACTAAAAAAAAGTCCATTGAACCAGTTAAACCCAAATAACTGCATATACAGAATATGGTATCTGTTTTATTATCTATGTAGTTGCAGCATATGGTTAGCATTTTGAAAAAGAAACTATTTTAAAATTACTTACAAAATTACATAAAATACATCCAATAAAATACATCCTTCATTCTCTAGATTACATATAAATTTATGACCTATGTTCTACAGACATGCTGAGGAGTTGTGTTTATTGGTGCAGGTACTGTTCCGGTTACAACTCCCCAGACGCAATTCTTCATTTTAAGCAGCTTGTTGGATTGCAAACCCCACCAGACCTATCCAGCAGTACTCCATTATTTGGTGGCTCAGAAGTTCTTTATAGAATTGCAATAATCTTCAGTTCCAGAGACCATATAACTCAGATATATAGAATACTTTCCTCATGGCTATTTATTAAAACAAGGAAAATCCTAAGGATTAGCATGTGGCTTCCTATTGGGAGCAGATTATGAGATTTCTTTCTAGAAACTGTGGCTTATATAATTTGAAGTCTGTGTTTCTAGGAGTACTGCAGAGTGCTTTAATGTGCACGACTGGAGAACATTGCTAGTGTGTGCAGCTATGGAAATCCAATGGATAGTTGTTTCCTCTCTTCAATTTACATGTATTTGCTTAGTTATCTCCCTAAGCAATTATTTTTGCTCATGTGTCTTACTTGTTAAGAATAAGACAAACAAAACCCACCTAAACCTTACAGTGAAGCTAGATACCAAAATAATAATTTTCAAAAATCCCTGACAAGTCTGAATACAGTGTTTTCTCTAGTAAAAAATAACAGCAGAAGAATAAGGACTTTGCTGATAGACTCCCACAATGTCGACTTTTACAGAGACCTACCTCAGCAGTTACTTATTACCCATTAATCAGCTAATAAGCCCTGTTGTTATTCCCTCCATGTGGTTTAGCCCTCAGAGCCTTGAACTCTGCATGGGCCGAGATGTACTTAACAAAAATATCTATATGGTAAAATTTTAGCATTTTTAAGATATTGGAGATGCCTAAACTTACTCTCTAAAACCAGAACACACAGAAACATTGTAAGGGTCCCAGCTGACAGGTTTTCTATGCTATACACTGAAGAATTCAGGTTCCCCGCTTTTCCTCCAATAGCATTTCTTCCAGTAATTTGTGTTTTTTCCTTGCACAGAGGCAGAACACAGATGGAATCACTCTGTCTTGGCTTGTACTTCGAGTACAAACTATATTTTATGACTCTTCATAAAGTCTTTTGATTATCTACAAAGTGATATCTTTTCACAAACAGAAACACAGCTAGGGAAAAATCAGAGCTTTGGCAAAACAGACTTTCCATTGAAATCAGTGTTAGTATTGAACTTAGAAGCATGTACTATCTCCTTTATTGAGGAAAAACTCCAATGCTAACACTTGCAGTAAACAAATTAAAACTAGTATTTTCTTTGCATGCTACTAAATACAATACATTGCCTACTTTCTCATTAGAAGAGGAATATTTAAAGTGCTTATCAAACATATGTTAGAATTAAAAAAAAAAGTAAGTACATAGATTGTTAATTTTATTGTTTTCAGATAAATCCTTTAATTACAGAATGAGTTGAAAAATACTCTGAAGTCTCAAAGTATGTGAGATTTCATATAGTCTAATATATTCCAAAACCACTGCAGCTGCCAGAGCCTGAGTAGCTTGGTGATCATACACCAGAGTAACTGATCTGATTAAATACATTTTTCCATATCCAGTCTATACTTGTAATCTTCTAGCACATTTGTGGCATGCATGTACAACTTCTCAGGTAACAGCAACCCAGCAACTTGACAGTAGAAAGGAAAAACTAGCAGCAGTAATCTTAAAACAAGCTCTTTTTGGCCACCATAAAAGTGTTAAAAGCCATAAGCTCCAGCTGGAGGAAAATGTGTGTATATTTCTTTTGCACAAGTGTAAAAGCATGTCCTCTAAAAGATATTCTAATTTATATGACTTGTAAATTAATTTTATATTTATTACAAGTGAGGAGAAAACAGAGGTGATCGGGAAAGGAGGGGTTTGTTTCTCAATATAAACATTTTGAACAGATTTCCTAAATTTAAATATATTACAATGCTTCAAAATTTATGAACATGACAAACATTTCATACTGCATTAAATGAAAGCTCTTATTTTTACTGAGTGTATTACTCTCCCCCAATTTTAGATATATAAAGCACAGGTGTTTGTATGAAGTAATCTCCCCAGGTTCTTGTATCTAATATCTTGTGTAGTATAACAGTTTTGGCTTGCATTAATGTTCTGTTTTAGGATGATAAAACCAGACTATGCTCCTCTTACTCATAAAAGTAGTTTTTCATTACCAGATCCAGAGCTGTATCTTTACAAAGCAAACATCTGTTTAACCAGAGAGGAATAAACGAAACAACCTAGCATTTCTTTCCTAAATTTGAAATTCTGTGGGAAATTCAAGAGGTTCTGGTTTTCAAAATAACCAGAGCCTTTTCCCCCCTGGTCCATCATATAAATTGATAATAGTTTCATGGGTAGATCTTGTTTCTGCCAATAAACAAGAGACAGTTTGAAAACAGAAGAATAGGACAATATCCTTTCTTTGCTGATGGTAGTAGTAAAGTTCATGTAAAATGTAACCAGAATTTCAGTCTCCAGGTGTATCATGTGATGTATTTTAAACATTAAACTTTAATTCTGGACTGAGAAATGCATAGACTAAATTAGACATCTGTTCAGAGCTTTGTCAGTTTAATGGACTTCGAGATACCACAAAGTCTTTCAGTCAGCTTATCCAGAACACGGATTAAAGAATTTAGTATTTGTCTCTGCTCTGGCACGGAGAGCATTTATAGCACTGAGAAATAGAAAGAGCATTTTTCTCACTTCTGTTCATAGAGTTATCTTCTTTCCCCCTGTGGTACAGCCTCGCTGTTGGACAATACTGATTCCAGATCACTCAAGAGAACCTTGAAGGACAGGTCATCCTCCTTCACTTCAGCACTGGGGACTGGGACATCACAAGTGTAAATGAGATGAGGTTACTCATACAATTGTAGTCCAACACACACAAACATGTAAAACAGTCATATTCACACATTTCATATGTATATATTTTAATATGTGTATAAAGCTTTCAGTAGACTTAACTTGTTTCCTCTGCCCATAGAGCGTGAGAGAAGATAGCACTCAGCCAGGCTGTGAGAAATGAACTTCATCTTTTTATCACAATGAGATCTCATAAAAAGTTTAACATCAGCATGAGAGCCACATACAATCAATAGTAAACACTCCACTTTTAGTACTGTGCTACCCTTCTTTCACACTTAGACAAGTGCTGCCCTCACCAACCATGAAGTACCACTACTTTGAAAAAATGGAATGCATAAACAAAGAAATCAAAAATTAATGCAAAAAATTAAGTATATTTGAATTCATACTATTTTTTTTCTCCCTCTTTAAAGTCTTTCCCACAGTGTTACCTGCAGGGACACATGCAACTAAAACTAAAATTGTACTAAAAGTACAAAAAATTACAAATATTTCCAGCTTGATACCAAATTACTGTTATAATCTTGGATACAGTTTTCATTTTCTTCCAACAAAAAGGAGTCTGTGCCCCCAAAAATACTTTTCTTTAATCAGAAGTATTTTAATATCAAGCAAACTATTTCCTTTACTCCTTTAAAATTAGAAATTGAACAAGCTATTTTTTTACCTCATGGTTTTGCTTTGTCTGTTATTACAATGAGGAAACAAACACAGAGTCATATATGCATGATGATATCAGAGATATTTTAGGATACAATCACTCCCTAGCAGACAAAAACTTGCTGCTTTGAGCTTATTGCTTGACAACAGGAGATGAAATTGCTGCTTCTAACTGTTTAAAATGCTAACACAAACAGAGCAAACTTATTGTAACCCTGATGAGGTTTCAACACTTGATGTTGATAGGTGGTGCCTTAGAAACCAAATGAATGGTTAAAAAAAAAACAAAACAAAACAACACAAACCAAGAAAACCACACACCAGAAAGACTCAGCACCATGAAAGAAACCCACAATCATGAAATATTCAACAGTATATTGACCTATTGACCTGTGACAAAAAATGGGTAATAAATGTCAGGACTGAGTATGGGTTTGTTTTTTTTTTTTTTTGGTACATGTGAATGTATGCAATTAACCTAAAGAAAAACAATAGAAAATATCTCAAATCAAAATTAAGAATTATACTTTTTTGGTGGTATTTGTTAAAGAATTTGAAGTCCAGAGACTTTATTTAGTATAGTTCTGTGGGATAAAGTGGTATTCTGATCCATTTTCCATTGTATTCAGTGGGTCTTTAAGCAGTAGCCAGCTGGTAAAGACTTTGCAAATGATGTCTTTTCATAGCAAAATCCTCTGGACACTACCAATGTCTTACACCAAAAAACTTTTTTTTTTGTAGTATTTAGCCTTGCTGCCATTACCAAAGTTCCAGAGAAAGTGGCAATTCTGTTATTCAGAAAACAAGACTGAACTAAAATACACCCTGTAACATATCTGTAGTACACTGTAGCATACCTACATTTTATTTAATCCTTACTTTTTTTTTCACCATTAATGGGGGTTTTTTTCCTATAATTACAAAGTTGGATAACTCTAAGAAACTGTGGTATAGCTGCTGAAATTCTAAAGGTTCTCACTGTTCCAATGCCTTTCAAAGCCTTAACTGCAAAACACAATTTAAATGTGACATCTGGTAGAGTTATTAAGTGTAGCAGCTGCTGAGGAAACATAAAAGGATTCTTCTTTTAAATAGAAAACAAGATGACATTTTACAAACATTTATTCACTATTTCAGCTACTGCTATACATTAGAGAAGACTAAAATTATCAGAAAGAATTTGAATGATCTGCAAAACAAAAGTATCTGCTTAATTACAAAGACAGCAGATGTTTCAGCATTTATTTCTCTTTAAACCCTCTGCTTTCATACATTTTCAGGCCAAACATTCAGTACATACATTTTTTCCTTCCTATTAATTTTCAGCTGCATATTCCACTTCATAGCATGTATGACATTTTGTTAACTTACCCTGAAACCATGTCTCAGCCAGATCACAGAGATGCAATGTAATTCCTGGCCCATTATAACAGTTTTTGTTTGATTCCTGCCACCTCTTTTCTCTTAGTAGCTCCTTGAACATCAGGTGTCTGATTGGCATGATCACAGCAGTCTTTGTTCTGAAACCATTACTACTTTTACTACATGCATATCTTTAACCAGGCATGCCTAATTGGCGTGGAATAAAGCCTTTTCACTACCAGTATATATCACACATCATTTTACAACTAGCATATGCTAGCATATGGTATGTGCAGTTTGGTCTCAGGCACAGTGAAAACAGAAAAATATATATATAGACTAATTTAATCCTCTTTACACAGAGAAGTATCTTTTTTAAATTAAGCCTCTTGAGTTCACATTAGAAATCCTTATCCTCAGAGCAAAACTTTCCTTTCAGAAGAGAGCAGAGTTATTTGGTGGTTTTTTCCTTTGGTTTTAATCCTACGGTCTTGAATTTGCTTGCAGTTATATTGCACTAGCCTTTCCTTACAAAGTTTTTTATTTCTAGTTTTACCTGTCCAATATTTATTTAAGGGTTTGTAAAGACAAAAATATAGAAGGAAGGTGCAGAAGAAAG